>JAMZEH010000103.1:1595000-2062500 GCA_024699665.1 Ostrea denselamellosa
TCTGTTTTAACCCTAATGGACTCTACTTGAGGGGATCTACAGCTCTGTATGCGAAAGGTATTGTGTATCAACCATGGAGAGGATACTTTTACTCGTTGAAAACTATTCATCTTATGGTCAGAAGAGTTTGGTTGGAGCAAATGCCAGCATGCATATTCTTTTGTATGGAAGAATACATGAAAACATAAATGTAGGACACATTGGTACGGCGTTCAAATTACACCCCGCTAACTTTTACTGGTCTTAGTCACTCCGGTGACGTATTGCTATTGATCTGCGTCAGTTGTTGCACGTCCTCCGTTAAGAATTGAACATTTTTAACTTCCTGATAGCTACAATTCCAATTATATTGAAATTTGATTTGAAGTATCTTTAAGAGAAGTGGACATAAATTGTAAATTTCAGGACTCTGGTACCTCTGACGCCTGAAGGGCAGGGCAAAAAAAAAAAAAAAAAAAAAAAAAAAACCTACCGAAAATTCATAAATTTTCAAAAATCATCGTAACAACCACAGATCAATAGGAAAACTAAATGGATGGTGATGTAGAAGATGTAAAATTGTAGTTTTATGTATAAAGCATTTAGATAAAGCTTTGTTTACTTTCGGTCTGCGATACTCCCACGGATCCCTCAACCTAGTCGTATCTACCGTACGATGACCGTGCAATTCGGACCCCGTGACCTCTATGATCTTGGTAGTTTAAAGTTATAATTTCAAATTTAGTTTGAATTTTTAAAATCGTTAACTCGAAGTTTGTGCACGTATGGTATGATGTAGCGTACGATCGTCGCAGACTCATTTGGTGGAAGTAGGCGCTTATCGAACAGCAATCGCACGACATTTTTAAAACACATCGGTAAAAATATCTTACAGAGATTAAAGTCTTAGGGGGGGTATTCAAAGGGTTGTCACACAGCTATCGCGTGGTCTCTCTGCAATTTACATGAAACACTAGTAGAAATTGCGAAGGGGCGATCATATAATTATACGATGTTCGAAGAATTTCCGCACAACATCATACGGATTTAGCCCGACCTCTTTACGGCAGCCTTGGGCAAAAACAATGGTACGTTATTTAATATAAACAAAGGCGCCTCCAACGATGCCTTAAAATTGCTCACGGTAAATTCTACAGAAGTTAATTGCACAGCCACCGTGGCAAATACAAGTCTGGCCTGGCGTCCTTACCGCTACTGACACTAAGTTGAAACAAAATCAATAGTTAGGCGCAGCAGTTAGTCTTTTATGAAACTTTTGAATCTTTTGATCCTAGGGGTAGGTGTTCCCTCTTCAGGACGGGGTCAACCTTGATATTTTGTTTTCGTGTAAAGGCTAACATAAGTAAAAGTATTCAATCTCGTAATTCCTAAAGAAAATACACATCAGAAAGATGGACAAACACGGACCCCTGGTTGTTCAATAACATCTTCTTTAACGCGTTTGGTACTGAGTTGAAACTAAATCTATAGGTAGAAGCAGATAGTCCTATTCGAAAATTATAAGTTTCATGATGCTAGAGGTTGAGGTTTGGGTTTTTACTTCTGGGTGGCAGCAAACTTATCATTTAGTGTTTACTGCCTGTAATTTCGCTAATACCTTATTAAATCTAAATGTACACTTATGAAAAGTAGAAAGGAATGCACCAAAATTATGAATTTTGAAACCCCAACGTTCTTACTCTAGGACGGGTCCAATTTATCTAACATTTTTTGATTTTATAAAAAAATGCCCATATTGTTTGTTGACCAAATGGGTTTAATTTTGTGATGTTTTACATTGTCTGGATCTTTGTACAAAAGGAATACTAGTAGTATAAAAACTACACAAAGCAAATCTATGGGGTAAAGAGTTGGTAGAATAAAAGTAGTCTGGTATCTATCAGATAATTGATAAAGAAATTGTTATTCAAAACACAAAAGTAGTACTTTTTATATCTTGAATAAATTTCACGCTGGTTGCAATGTCAACAAAAATGCATATTGAGCAGCTTCACAATATCTACGTCAAAACAGAAATAACATCTAACTTAATATTTGGATAATAAACGTTTATAAAAGGAAGTGAAATGACTACCTAGTAGGCTTCGTGTCCATGGTAAGAAATTGAAAATAATTATTTCATTTATGCGATTTGTTACGTCGTTTTATATTTGTACAACTTTTGAAGGGTGCATTGAATTTTCATGAAGAAAATATGATTCCAATCCCAAAATCATAAACTAGTTATACTGTCAAGGATTGCAGCACTACGTTTTCTCAAGATTTTTTAAAAACAACTTTACCATCAAAGGATATGGACCAAGCTGATACTCGATGAAGGTGAAATCAGAGGTATATTAAATGATATTAAATATTATGACTTTAGACACAAGTATAAATATGATTAAATACCTATGAACGTCTATCCTATAAATGAAACATCAAAATCTTTATTTTTTAAAAATTCAATATCAAGGGGACAACAATGCAATATTATATCTTCAATTTCCTGGTAGGTTTCCTATGGTCCCGTTTCGTCATAAACTCTGTGCTTCATTAATAAAAACCTACACTGTATGAAATGAAGTAGTAAAATTCATTATTATTAGTTTTAAATTCAAATTTAAATCCGTGGCCGAGTGGTTAGAGCATCGGGCTCAAAATCACAAAGCCTCTCACCTCTGTCGGCGCGTGTTCGAATCTCGGCTGCGGCGTTATGTGAGCAAGTTTGTCAGTTTACTTGCGGAAGGTCGGTGGTCTATTCCCAGGTACATTGTATCTGGGTTCTCTCCTCCACCAACAAAAACTGGACGCCACCAGATAACTGAAAAAATGTTGAGTGTGGCGGAAAGCAATAAATAATCAATCAATCAATATCAAAGGGAGAGTAATGTAAAATCTGTATCTTCTATTTTTCGACGTGTTTTCCAACGTCTGTTTCATCATAAATTGCATGTTTCATTAGCTCGAAACGTCTTACATATCACATTGCTTTCATTTGAGAAACATTTTTCAAACAGATTTACATATACACCGCTTAACACTTGATTTCGGTAGAAGAGAATGAAAACAATATAGCACATTCACTACAATACGCACTTTTTCACTGTGACATTAATTGTGGAGTGCACTGATGTACACCAAGGTTTATTTTCCTGTTATTGCAAACCTTACCTTAATACTGTTGATGAATTCTATATTGGAGTAGCTGAGTGGTTACAGCGTTCGCTTCGTAACCGGGAGGTCGTGAGTTCGAGCCCCGCTCGTGCCATGGCCGCGTAAAACCTAAGACGAAAAATACGGAGTGATTGCTCCTTCGCCAAACGCTTAGCATTTAGAAGTGGGAATCATGGGTCTTTCGGATATGACCTTAAAAGGGAAGGTCCCGTGTCACGGTAGCGTTGACATGTTAAAGAACCCTCACTGCTACGGCCCTGAGCGCTGAACATAGGCCTTAATTTGTGGTACTTCACCTACAGCTGGTGACATTTCAATATGAGTGATAAATTCTCGACGGGACGTTAAACAAACAAACAAACAAACAAAACTATATTGGAGTTTGCTTATACATGCATATTAAAGCTTTCACTGCCTTTGGGGATAGTATTTTTAACTAATACTCAACTGGCCGATAAAACCTGTTGTAACTAACTTCATTAGCTGGAAGAAAATGTTACCATGCACAACTGAAAGGCAAAAGTATGTAAACGTTTCTCATTTAATTTAATTTATTTGATTTCAAGAAAAATCAACATTCCGTGTATTCTCGATTATAATCAATCGATTACAAACTATGATAGAGATCCGATTGGTACATATAATTGACTACGATGTGTGGATCGGTCACCTAGCGCTAACATTAAGGAAATGCAGAACTTGATGTACCAAAAACTGTAAATTTTCCAAGGGTTCTGACTCTATGGTGGGTCCACATAAACGTCTAATTGTTAATACATGAAAACACTGATGTTCATTCAATCTTTAAAAGTGTTAATATTTTATGAACAAGAATATGGTGGAAATATCTTTAATTTTTTTCCAGTAAAACACAAATGATAGACAAAATTGTATCGGAAAAAATCTTTTCCTTGGGCCTGTGCAGGGTTACGTAAGGGAAGTATAAGAATGGTGTGCACACGCCCTATAGATACCACCTGCCTATGTTACTAATTGACGAGACGTTATGAAATTATGACTTGAATCTAAATCCATATTGCGATTAATTATCGCAATATTTGACAAACTTATAATTAGAATTATTTACTATATGCATATGGAAGAGAAACTGCGTAAATTTGAAATAGTTTAAGATTTAATCTGATGTGGTATATTTTTTCTGTTCAATATTCTAGATATTACTTGATTAATTGTAAAAAAAGAAAATAAGAATTTCATGAGCAGAATTTTTTGTCGTCAGAACATTTATGTCTTTGAAACGCCATAATTTAGGCCTATTTCAGGGTCAGATCATCCCAGTGTTTTCCTCAGATGCATTTTGAATTTGAAATTAATGTTGAGTCTTTGAATGTGTGTATTAAAGTTATATAACTATATGACAAACAATACTTCTGGTGTGAATAAAATTTTGATCGGCTTCTGTTATTTTTCTCAATTTTGGCATTTTATGCCAGTGGAGGCTGCAAACAGTGGGGTATCCATATCATTTCCTCCAACACTAACTGATCCTACAACACTAACTGATCCTACAACACTAACTGATTCTACAACACTAACTGATCCTATAACACTAACTGATCCTCCAACACTAACTGATCCTATAACACTAACTGATTCTACAACACTAACTGATCCTCCAACACTAACTGATCCTCCAACACTAACTGATCCTACAACACTAACTGATTCTACAACACTAACTGATCCTCCAACACTAACTGATCCTACAACACTAACTGATCCTACAACACTAATTGATCCTACAACACTAACTGATTCTACAACACTAACTGATCCTCCAACACTAACTGATTCTACAACACTAACTGATCCTACAACACTAACTGATCCTACAACACTAACTGATCCTATAACACTAACTGATTCTACAACACTAACTGATTCTACAACACTAACTGATCCTCCAACACTAACTGATTCTACAACACTAACTGATTCTACAACACTAACTGATCCTACAACACTAACTGATCCTACAACACTAACTGATCCTACAACACTAACTGATTCTACAACACTAACTGATCCTCCAACACTAACTGATTCTACAACACTAACTGATCCTACAACACTAACTGATTCTACAACACTAACTGATCCTATAACACTAACTGATTCTACAACACTAACTGATCCTACAACACTAACTGATCCTCCAACACTAACTGATCCTCCAACACTAACTGATCCTACAACACTAACTGATCCTACAACACTAACTGATCCTACAACACTAACTGATCCTACAACACTAACTGATCCTATAACACTAACTGATCCTCCAACACTAACTGATCCTACAACACTAACTGATCCTACAACACTAACTGATCCTCCAGCACTAACTGATCCTACAACACTAACTGATCCTACAACACTAACTGATCCTATAACACTAACTGATCCTATAACACTAACTGATTCTACAACACTAACTGATTCTACAACACTAACTGATCCTCCAACACTAACTGATCCTATAACACTAACTGATTCTACAACACTAACTGATCCTCCAACACTAACTGATCCTACAACACTAACTGATTACTTATATAGCGTATTTCAGGATAAAGTCCAAATATTTAAATAAATCAAATGGAGAAAAATCAATGAATGTTTTTTTGCGCCTAGCTATCAACAGCTACATTACATGAAGAGTGTGTGTTTTGTGTGTTGTTTTTTTGTTGGTCTAATGATAAAATTATAAATTTATCATATTTAGATGTTTTCAAAGCAATAAAAAAAATCAATTTTTTTTTTCACCGTAGCGAACTATTTAAGGAGTTCTTTCGCTTCTACCCAGGTAAAAGCCTAGGTATATATGAAAAAAGAAATCTGTTGTTAAATAATTTAAAGAAAAAGTAAAATCGAAAATAATAGCATTACGAACTCATTTTTTGATTATTTTGGATTTTACTTTTTAAGAAATACGTACATACATGCATACATACAAACACACACACAGATATATATATATATATATATATATATATATATATATATATATATATATATATCACATTGTCAGGTAGATTTGAGATCGGTAATTAATGATTACAAAAATTTGATAAAAGGGAATATTGCTTATTGTCTGTTTTAGATAAAAATAGGCACTAAACATGGCGCATGGGAAAAATTGCTTACAGAGAACTAAATTCTAAGTCATGTGCTGCTCTGGTCAGCCAATGCAAATGTATGAAACTGTTGACCGATCAGAGTTTTGTGACCTGAGGTCAAGTATTGTATAAATTATTCATATTATTTGGTATATGTTTTGTAATTTGTTCCTTGGTGATATATATATATATATATATATATATATATATATATATATATATATATATATATATATAGTTAGGGACAGGAGGTAGCCGATAGGCGAAGATCTAGAGGTCAATCTGTTGGATACAATATTGATCCAAATATAAAAAGAATTATATTATGCAAAAACTGTGAAATAAATTTGAATATGCAATAAGGAAATTGTAGAGATCAAATGAAAAAATAGTTGCTTTTTAATTGAAGTTAAAAATTAATGACAATAGTGCATATGTGCAAAATATTAAAAATAAGGCAAGGAATTGAAACCACGCTTGCGTATAAAGACCTCTTTGGCCAAAAGTTAGTAGTTTCTCAACTAGGTAACTGTTGCTTTGCTGACTATTCTTCTAGGTATGTTGCGCATTCAAATTTATCATTAATAATTCAATATTTCAATTGTAATGATAAATGTTGTAAAACTTTACAAAGTGTTTTATTGGGTATTATATTTTATTTATTGTATTATAAAAGGAATAATAATGGAATGTGTAATCAATAAAAGAGTAGTATCACAACTAGCTAACTGTCGTGCTATGGAGCTAAGGTTTATTCTTGCCATCGGAAAATACGTTCAAAAACAAAAGAATTCTTAGAGGTGTTTGTATTCCTACGAATATCCCACTGAGAACAAAGGTTCTGTGTACCTCTCACTTCCCAGGATTGTGTATTTGCAAAGAGGTTAAGAAATATCAAGAAATTCCACCATAATCAAATATTCATAATATGTGAGGTTGAATAGTGACAAGAGTGGAAGAATGCGATAGTGCTAGCTCTGTGATGGTACACAGGGACAAACACGTTTTATCATCTAATTGTGTTTACTGAATTTTAAATCACGAAACTTCTTTCAAATTAACAATATTAAAACGTATTATTTTACAACACTTTACACGACCATACCTCACTAAAAATTAAAGGCTAGATTTTTTGACATCATAGAAAATTTCTTCGTCAACAAAAATGGTCAAATGAAAAATTCATATCTAGTGACCGGTCATCCCAAATCTTATTTTGTTAAACCCCACTCTGACTCCGAAATTGATATTAAAAAGATGCTGGAGTTCCTCATTGACAATATGTCCGTAGTCTTTGTTTGATCAGATCTTCCAACAATCTATTGGGATTCCCATGGAGACTAATTGTGCTCCTTTGGTAGCTGACCTATTTTAATATTTTCATGAAGCAGAATTCATTCAAAAGCTTCTACATGAGAGGAAATATGTCTTGTTGTGTGGAATTTAATTCGACATCTTGATACATCGACGACGTTTTATCCATTAACAATTCATTTGTTGATTCGATATATACCATTGAACTTGATATAAAGAAATCACAAAATCTTCCACATCTGCTACGTACTTAAACATTTTACTGAAAATAGATGCTGGCTGCAAATTAACAACTCAACTTTATAACAAACGGAATGATTTCAATTTCTCCATCGTCAACTTCTTTTTTCTATGTGGCAATATTCCATCATCATCTGCATATTGTGTTTATATCTCCCAACTGATCCGATATGCAAGAGATTGTTCTGCATATGATCAATTTTTAAATCGAAGCAGGCTACTGATAAAGAAGTTGATGTTACAAGGGTTTTTACAATTTCGTCTAAAGTCAGTATTTCGCAAATCTTTGATCATTATAACGATCAGGTTTGCCAATACAACCTTCCATTGGGAATGCTGTCTGACGTTTTTCATATATCGAATGGTGAAGTTAACAATGTGTTAATTGTAATCATAAATCCCAAAGATTGTTTGTTTGTTTGTTTGTTTTACGTCCCGTCGAGTATTTTTCACTCATATTGAGACGTCACCAGCTGTTGGTGAAATACCACAAATTTAGACCCATGCTTAGCGCCCAGGGCCGTAGCAGTGAGGGTTCTTTAACGTGCAAACGCCTACCGTGACACGGGACCTCCGTTTTTAAGGTCATATCCGAAAAACCCGTGATTCTCACTTGTAAATGCCGAGCGTTTGGCGACGGAGCAATCACTACCTATTTTTCATCTTAGGTTTGTCGCGGCCATGGCACAAGCGGGGCTCGAACTCACGACTTCCCGGTTACGAAGCGAACGCTCTAACCACTTAGCTACCGCGACCGGTAAAATCCCGAAGACATATACAAGTTCGAGTGTAGGGCAACACGGATTTCCGACAAAGCGAAGGTAGAATCAGGTGCCATTGGGAGTATGCGTCCTCTGGTGAGCGGTCACACCCGTGGTGAGCCCTTAGGCGAAATTAGGTATACCCGTCGTCAAAGTTAATATGAAAAATTACAGTCTAACAAAGGGTATGAAACAAATCATTCAACATATATTTCAGAGACACTTTGTAATCGCAAACAAGGTCATTATAGCGACCATAAAATTTGTGAAATGATGACTTCAAACGAGATTCGTTATAACCCTGCAACATTAACATTTTTTGTCGGTAGTTGACCTCGCTTTAAAAAATTCTCATAAGCATGGCATGCTCTCGCGTATCGATTCATACGAATTGTTCGGCCTTTCTTGGCACACTGATTTTGACTACGGATTGCTCCGTTTACTTGATCGGGATGTGGCCGGTTGACAGGGGATGCTTACTCCTACTAGGCATCTAATCCCACCTTTGGTATGTCCAGGGATCCGTGTTTGCCCGTATTTCTCATTAATATTTTCTATAGGAATTACGAGATTAAACACTGTTAGTTATCCTAGCTTTTTGATGAAGATATAGATTCAAGTGTGTTTGCAATGCTGCAGCGTCCAGGAGCAGTATTGCAACATGAAAAGGCCAGTCTTACTTCTCGTTTAACATGTGATATTCTACGACTTAACAATATCCAGGTTCTTCCTAGGTCATGCAAATCTCAGATTTGAACCCTATCGAACATGCGTGGAATGAAATGAATCAGCACATCCGCCTTAAGACAATCGCATCCTCAAACTCTGTAACAATTGACCCATGCTCTGCAGTTAGAGTGGAACAACTACCTAAATAATTGTCTAGAGACTTTGCTTTCATGGGAGGGCGTTCTCAGGCAGCCATTGGTGCTCGCGGGTGTGTGTGTGTGTGTGTGTGTGTGTGTGTGTGTGTGTGTGTGTGTGTGTGTGAACATTATCATAAGTGGCTGTGATACTTTTGTGATTTTTGACCCAGTGTTTACATCATCTTTAATAAATGAAGTATTTCTCATGTCTTATAATGAATGTAAAATTGTAGTACACTTTTTTTTTATCAATATATCAACAATGATTCTTCTTCTTCTGTTGATTTGTTACATATCAGTGAAGTCGAGAGAAAAGAAGTACAGAACCTTTAGTATCTGCTTCACATTTGTCTTGTACAGATATGTGAACAACAATCCTTTTTAACCAGTGGAATGTCTTTAGACGCCAAGACCAAACTTTATGTAGCAATATTCCATTATTTGGTGTTCATGTCTCTCGATACACAAAAACAATGTCTGCGTATGATCAGTTTTAAATCGAGTTGGACTACTGTCTAATATGTTGATTTTACTGGGGTTTAAAAAGCCAAAAGGTTTTTAAAGCCAAAAGTTTGCAATTTCTATGATGATATAATGTTCTAAATGTAATATGTCATTAGGTCAAATGCTGTCTGATGTGCTTCGTTCCAACATCAGGTAGTTCATTGTATACTGGTTTTCAATAGTATTATCATGTTTACCTGACTACGACATAGGTCTCACTGCTGATATGACCGGTCATCAGTGTATGGTTGCTCCTCGTAGGCACCTGATCCACTTCTGGTGTGTCCAGAGGTTCGCCCTTACGTTTATATTGTTATCTGATTGATGAGCTTGATTGTAGTTCTGTATCTACAGTTGTTGATAAATATCTGATTTATGAGCTTGATTGTTAGTTCTGTATCTACAGTTGTTGATAAATATCTGATTTATGAGCTTGATTGTTAGTTCTTTATCTACAATTGTTGATAAATATCTGATTTATGTTTGAAACATTTTCATAACAGAAAATCCATTAAGTTAGATTTTGAATGCCCTGTGAAATATTTAACACATCATTGTACTCTAGTTATTTCCCGTTTTCTTATCGCTCGTTAGATCGTGCTTTCATCGATCATAATTCGATAACAATTATTCATCGTATTGTTCCTTTTAGAACCATAACGTGTTTCTCTGTCATAGAGGAATTGTTCGAAACATTTCATTGATTGTTAAGTATGTGTGGCGAATATGGTTGACTCAGACAATACGATTGTTCAACTGAACAGATATTTGTATAATGAACAGCTCAATAATCAGATTATTATTGCACTAAATCAGTCATTTCTTACTCTTTCTAAAATAGTTTTCACGTATGTAGATATCCATGACTTACAACATACTAGTTGGAAGTCTTATTCTCTTATCGCTGATTAAACACATTTTAGCGAAAACAGCATTACATATCAATGTTGTCGCCCGCGTGGCGCAGTGGTTAGAGCGTCGGGCTCAAAGATCTGATGATCCTTGAGTCGGGGGTTCGAATCCCACTGTGGGAAAGAAAGAGTTTAGTCTCTCATTAATTTACGTGCACAATAATTAAAGGCACATGGACATTTGTTATTCCTGGTTCTTTTTTAAATGTACAACAATAATAAGTGATTACAACGTACAGTATGTATTCTTGAGATACTTTATCTAATGTACAACAATGATAAGTGATTACAACGTACAGTATGTATTCTTGAGATACTTTATCTAATGTACAACAATGATAAGTGATTACAACGTACAGTATGTATTCTTGAGATACTTTATCTAATGTACAACAATGATAAGTGATTACAACGTACAGTATGTATTCTTGAGACACTTTATCTAATGTACAACAATGATAAGTGATTACAACGTACAGTATGTATTCGTGAGATACTTTATCTAATGTACAACAATAATAAGTGATTACAACGTACAGTATGTATTCGTGAGATACTTTATCTAATGTACAACAATAATAAGTGATTACAACGTACAGTATGTATTCGTGAGATACTTTATCTAATGTACAACAAAACAAAATGTGGCTGCAACGTTTAGATAACATCAACAGGGTAAAACAAGCCTTGCAAGAAACTGTAAAATAGAAAATGAAACCACGTTGCTTATTCATGTGGTACCTAAAAAGATATTATTATGCTTCCTGATTCCGGGAATATGTCACGCGCCTGAGCATCAGATATGTAAACAAAGACGTGAGGTATAACGAGACGCAGGGTAAAAGGAAAACTTGTTTAAAAAATACGGATAAAAAATAAAATACAAATGAAAAGATGAAATACAAGTGAAAGTTCATGAGGTATAACGAGATGCAGGGTAAAAGGAAAATTTGTTTAAAAGATACGGGTAAAAAATAAAAAAATAAAATACAAATGAAAAGGTGAAATAGAAGTGAAAGTTCATTAACGGTTATTATTACTTCAATCAATTCTTTTGATATTGAAAATAAGAAAAACATTTACATCAACTAAAATGGGATCCAGGGGAAAGAGAAGAGTGGTGAAAGTATTAAAAGAAAATAATTGTACATCATCTTGATTTTTTTGCGTGGGGAGAGGGGGGGGGGGGGGCTTCCAGCCAATTATTATACGTGTGTAACGTGATGAACGGATTATACGTGTGTAACGTGATGAACGGATGATACGTGTGTAACGTGATGGACAGATTATACGTGTGTAACGTGATGGACAGATTATACGTGTGTAACGTGATGGACAGATTCTATGTGTAATATGATTGACAGATTATACGTGTGTAACGTGATGAACAGATTATACGTGTGTAACGTGATGGACGGATGATACGTGTGTAACGTGATGAACAGATTATACGTATGTAACGTGATAAACGGATTATTCATGTGTAACGTAATGGACAGATTATACGTGTGTAATGTAATGGACAGATTATACGTGTGTAATGTAATGGACAGATTATACATGTGTAACGTGATGGACGGATTTTTCATGTATAAGGTGAAAAACTGATTGTATATGTGTGTAAGGTGAAGGACTTGTGATGAATTTCCTATACATGAGAAGACATCGGCATTGTGTTAAATGTCACATTTTATTCTTGAATAAACACAAGTCAATAAAAGTTGTCCTCATAGTTTATAATATGATGAAAAATAAATTTGTCGAAAGAAGTTGAATAGAGGATTTTTTTCATGTAAGTTGCATGCATATATTTCCTATATTCTATGAATTTCAGGTTTATCATTACATTATTATAAGCCTTTAACAAATAGAGTTACGTTAAATATGTCGATTATATTTGCAATTCTAATGATAGTGATGATTTTTTTCTTTCATGAATAAAACTGCTGAAAAACATCATAAAGAAGCTTTATCTCAGTAGTGAACTAGAGAAGGCTTTAAACAATTAGATCAAAGTGTCTTAAATCCATTAACAAATGAGTTGTATGAAAACTTAAAAGTCCGGCTAGTTATTATGAAGGTGAATTATCCTACACCACCCTTCTAACCATGAGTTGTACAGTTTTCAGGGAATAACTGTTTCCTCTGAAATCGGCGTACGTGATGCCTTTTCCATGTTCTGGTGTGTGACCTCCCAGATACAGACCATTAGGGTTACTGCAGTGGCATCTGTTATACCACCAACCAGCGCAGAATGTTTCTGCACAGTTCCTTGAATCGGGATCATTGTCGTGGTCCATCGTTGAGAATTTCATTCTATTTATCGGGTTTTGTGCCTGTGTAAAGCAATCCGCTACAAGAGAAATTAAAAAGAACTTACAAATACAGATCCTGTTGGCAATCTACCGCAAGCTACGTAACAATTTTGCTGGCAATCTACCGCAAGCTACGAAACAATTTTGCTGGCAATCTACCGCAGCTACGAAACAATTTTGCTGGCAATCTACGGCAGCTACGAAACAATTTTGTTGGTAATCTGCCGCAGCTAATTTCCAGGTTGCTATCATGGTATGGCCTCTTCGTGGTGAACTGCATTCTATGAATGGGTTGACTACCAGTGTAAAGGAAATTCTCTCAAACAGAAATTTAAGGAAAGCTACGACCACATTTACAGCATAGGGACCAACGAGACAATAACATTAGTATAAGCGCATTCTAAGCATTAAGAAAACTTACAATGGTATCTACAATTTATTCGTCATCAATGAATCCAATAGAAGTTAATATTACTAGGATTTTTTTAAGAGCACATGGGCATTTCTAGCTTGATAGGATTCAATACAGCATTTACCAGCATTCTGACCTGAGCAGACAATACAGGCTTTGAAAATCAAAACGTTCTAAAACATTACATTACATGTTGACTCGGTGTAAAATTCGTTTTAATTACTGGTAAAGGACTCAGTGATGATTTGCATCTTATATTTAACAGTTCGACAAAAGCAGATACATTTACCAATATCTCCAGAGTATCCGGATATAGACATGACGTATTTCGTTGTTTCGTGGCCAATAGCGACACTCCTATATTTGACATAACGCGTCACGTTGTCGAAGTCACTCATGTCCATCCTTAATTCGTAATTTCCTTGACTCAGTAAGTAGTGAAGTTTGTCGTTACCTTAACAATAACAAGGACAAGCATTGATAATTGATTTATAACTAGAACGTGTATATTGAATGGTATGGAAAGCGGAAACAGAACTGGATATTTTGTTGTTCTTTATAAATGCTCGTTTTATTCTCAACATATTGGTACATGTTTCATGATTGTATGAAAATAAAATAAAATAGAATATTCATTTATCAGTTTTAATCTCACAAACACACTTTCCCTTTGCATGGGGCATTGATTTATTTAAAAATTCATAACCATGTCAAAACGGTTCTTGATGACTTAATCACAGTTTGGAATCTTTGAAAGAAAAGCCCCACTGTAATAAAATGTAAAATAATTTCTTCAACACTATACACGACCATTCGTCACGACAAGAAAACCAGGCGTATTGACAGCTTCTTAAGTAAAAATAATGCACGGAAATATTTATACCTTGGACTCAGCCATCCAAATATTACTTTGTTATACACCAATTTGATTCTACACATATATATTTTGAAGTTGATTTTAAAGGAGTTGAGTGTCATTGTTCTGTACGTATTCTTTGGTGATCAGGTCTTCCAACAGTCTGTTGTAATTCAACCCTCTATCTTTGCTCCTTACGAAAAATATTAGCTGCTGTGAAGGAGAAACTTCAATAGTACTTCGCCACTTCATATGCTAGAAGTGGTGTAAATCTAATGAGGGTTCTTAAAAATTCTAAAGAACATTTAATGAATTTGAAATCAGAAAACGTTTCTCAAATCAACAACATTAAAACGTATGACTTTACAACAATTCTCACGATCATACCTCACAATAAATTAGAGATTACATATTTTGATATCATAGACAGTTGCTCTTTCAAGACAAATGGTAAAAGAAATCTTCATATCTAGTGACCAGTCATTCAAAAGAATTAATTTGTTAGGAACCACTCTGACGTCACGCATAGATACTCTGAAGATGCTAGAGTTCCTAGCTACGCCGTTCTTGACACATTGATTCTGACTGCGGATTACTCCATTTACCGGATCAAAATATAAGGCTCACAGCTGATGTGAAGGGTTGATAGAGATGCGTACTCCTCCTAGGCACCTGATCCCACCTCTGGTATGTCCAGAGGTGCGTGTTTGCCCATCTCATTGATTTGTATTTTCTATAACAATTACGGGATTGAATATTGTTCGTGATCTTAGCCTTTTCATATCTGATCAAATGTTGTCTTATTATAAGCTGGCATCTTTTTATAGTCTGCAGAGGCAGAAATAATCTAAAAGATTCTAAATGAGAAGATAAAACATCTTGACACAGAAGCATGTTCTGGATGTTATTTTACAAACCGAGTCAATCTACCTACAATTACGTTTATGAAAAAGCTATTGTTGTGAACGGTAGTCAATCTCGTAATTCCTATAGAAACTACAAATTCGAGACATGAGCAAACACGAAGCCCTGGATATATCAGAGGTGGGATCAGGTGACTAGGAGGAATAAGCATTCCCTATGGAACGGTCACACCTGCCGTGAGCCCTAAATCGTGATCAGGTAAACGGCTTAATCCGCAGACAGAATCAGTGTAGCAAGAATGGTCTAACAATTGAAACGCTTCAGACAGTATTTAATCTAATACAATGTTGCACTGGTAAGCTAAATCGTTATAACAACCATAGAATTTGCGAAATGTTGACTGATATCACTTACAGTCCCATTAAAGATGACCATTTCGGAAAATCACTGAACGATAGTTGTTTTTCGCCACACTCAACAATTTTTCAGTTATCTGGTGGCGTCCAGTTTTTGTTGATAGAGGAGAGAACCAAGATACAATGTACGCGGTAAGAGACCACCGACCTTCCGAAATTAAACTGGCAAACTTCGGAAATTTAAGAAAATGGCAAACACGGAGCCCTGGAGCGAGACCAGGTGATAAAATTTTGTTAGCATTTCCTGTTTATCCGTCACATCCGCTGAGACCCCAATATCTTTATTAGGTAAACGGATTGATTGATTGGGGTTTTACGCCGTGTTGGCAATATTTCAGCCATGCTACGGCGATATTAGGTATACGGAAAAAGTCACCTGGTTACAAGGGTTTGTACAGTGTCGTCGTCGAAAGTAGTAATATTAACCTCTTCATCTAATTTGCAAATACAATCTGCTGTCGGAGGTGTTTTATGGTTTTTTCAGCTCTTCGAAGTTTGTTCCTATTTCGGATTTCCAACATTCTTGACTTGAGCATCACTGAAGAAATATTATTTATCGAAATTTGTGCACCTGCTGCATCAAAATTGTTACCTTTTATGTTTTATAATACTAATTAGTAGACTGTTCATTAATATAATTTTGAAAAGTGTGACCTTATCCGTATACCTAATAAAGATACTGGGTCACAGCAGGTGTGGCTGATCAACAGGGGATGCTTACTCCTTTTAGACATCTGATCCCGCTTCTGTTTTGTCCAGGGTTCCGTGTTTCCTTTTCTCTTAATTTTGCATTCTTTATAGTATTTATGAGATTGGTACCGATCATGTTTGATATTGATCACTATTCGCTATCCTGTTTATCGTGGTATGAACTTGCAATAAACCATTAATAAAAATTTTATTACCTAGCCAAAATTCAGATGTCAAGTCTCCAAATCCATTTTTGTATTCCGTCCATGTTCTATTAAAATTTTCAGAACCGTCCAGTCGACGCTGAAATACCTTCAATAAAGCAAATTTGAAGTATCTTGATTACGCAGGTTTAAAGAATTCGGTTCGACAATACATACAGAAACAGTGTGTTTCCAAATCAATTTTCTCAAATACATTTTGATGTTTGATATTAAAATATTTGTTGCATTTGAAATCTAAAACACTCTGATTGTGTTTTCCTTGAAATGCAAAACCTTAAACTTCCAAAATACACGAAAATGTGTCGTATCTAGTCCCGGCATATCTCATAGAAAGTGTCGTCATCACCAGGCTTCCTGGACTAAAATTGTAGAGAAAGGCATTACAAAAGCTTGACATGCAAAAACAAGTTTACAATGTAAGTATCATCACTTCTTCGGTTTTATTGCCAGATCAATGATTCCATTTCGTTCAAAGTCAGAATTTCCTCGATACGCTTCAATGCCGTTGAAATGGGCTCCGTACGATGTTGAAAAAAGAATCATAGGGCTGAGAGATTGTGGACTATGGTCCTCGATTACGGTCTTTGAGCTCAGAGGGATATTTTTCGTGCTTCACTTTCTGTGACATGAGGCATTATTTTTTACTACAAGTAAGGGGGCACTGATGACCAATTCTAACTCGAATCTCCGCGGGACAGATACATTACATAATAATTAGAGGCTATATCATAGCTTTAATTATTACAAAAGCAAAGGGAAGGTGTCAAACCGATTTAGTCCTGTAGTACATTTCATTGTCCTTGTATATGCAATATCCCTACTTTTTTGAATAGTATAGTAACGTACCGTCCACCCTCCAGCGTCCACCTCCATTTCACAGAATACAGACACGTGGCCTAACACAGGAATGTTCATTGTATATACTCCATTAGGAACGTTGGATGTCGACTTATGTAGGAAGGCACAATCATTTAGATTATGTTGATCTGAAAGTAAATTACTCGGCTTCAGTTAGTTATAACACAGTTTTGGATTACAGCCTTGAAATTATGTGCTTCAAAACAGCGTCTTTATATTTCAAATAAACAAGAATAAAACATAACTTTATGCGGGATGATTTTCAGTATCGCCAATGTCAATTTCCTTTATCTATGTAGCAACATTCCATTATTACCTGCATATGATGCTTATATTTCTCAACTGATGTGATACGCAAGAGCTTGTTCTGCATATGATCCGTCTTAACTCGAGGCCGACTACTGACAAAAACGTTGATATTACAGGGCTTTGTACAGTCTCATCTAAGGACAGCATTTAGCAAATTCTATGGTCATTATAACGATCTTGTTTCCCAGTACAACTTTCCATTGCACCAAATGCGGCCTGACGCATTTCCTACCAATGGTTTGGCCATTCTTGGGACACTGATTCTGACTGTATATTACTCCGTTTACCTGATCAAGATATAAGGCGGGTTTCGACAGGGATGCGTACTCCCCCTAAGCACCTGATACCACCCCTGATATGTCCTGGGATCCGACTTCGCCCATTTGTCTGATTTGTTTTCTATAGGAATTGCGAGGTTTAGCACTGTCCTTTATCTTAGCATTTTTATTGATATCAATAAGGAGGGGTTGTTTAATTTCTATTCAACTAGAACGAAGCTGTTATGTGATCATTGGACACAATTATAGTTTTTATCCTCCTTGCTGGAAAAGAATTATATCTTTACTTAGGTTCAGTAATATTTGTTCCCTTGAAAAAAATATTTGAGTTGTGCTGATGTGAAAATCGCTGGTCTCTGCGATACAGTGATCCTATACGTTTGCTTGCTAAAGAAATATCTTCATTTATATCTAAATCCATAGCACATATAAAAAGACGTACGTTAATAAATGGGTATTCGATGTTGCGTGAAGTTCAGATCTTTGACATATTGGTACTGTGACTTTTGCAATTTTCTGACTGTAAAAAAACCCCAATATTACACACTATATTATCTACAGTTTCTACTGACGATTTGGCGATATGATGAAAAGTATCAAAAATCAAGATAGGTTTGTATAAGTAGATCTGAATTTGACGTTCAAAACTTCGACATTAAACTGAAAAAGGAAAGGTATTTGTTATTAAGATAAAATATGTGAAGATCCAAACTGATAAAGTTATATAACTCCTCACAGGAGGTTTGCCTTATGTTCTCTATTACGTCTCCATATGAATGAAATTTTTTTCGTATGTACGTATCTAGCCGATGTGACGTCGCACTCAGGATTTTTAGCAGTATCGAGATGGCAACACTTTGCTGAGATCGTCTCCATAACGCATATACAGTGTTATTATGAATTTCAAACTGACTTGCCACATTGCTTTGAGACATCCCAGCTTCCGGCAATAACACGCAAACTACCATTTTTCAATCATTTTCTGTTCAATGATTTGAATACTGTCAATGAATGTAAGAAGTTCTAATTGATTAATAACCACGTGTCGTTAAAGCTTGAAACTTAAAGAAAAGAAAAAGAAAAAAAGCGTGCTGTGACCATAACGGTGAGTAGAACGAGATCAACAAAGACAGTACTCAAACACGCGGTTAATGTATCAAACTATGTCTTTACGAATAGAGAGGAATCAAAGAATGCATTTTGATGTTTTTATTTAACACAGTTTCTTTTTTCCGCTAGTATACGAGATTGATGTTTGCTATGATTTTTCTACCTTCGTTTTCATTTTACTACTTCTTTGGAAGTTTATGAAAAATAACGAAATCAAATAATATGTTATTTTTTTTTCTATCACTGGATTTATTTTACTTCTTTGAAAGCTTGAGAAAAATACGAAAATAGAACACTGGGATAAGAAAATCAAACACGGAAGTGGTTTTCTTGCTTTTCTTCTCCCTTTTCCACGTGCATTGACCAGTAGAAAAGACCTTTAGATTGAGGCACTTGACACCGGTAATTTCATATTTGAAATGTGAAAGCTTGCGAAATAACGAACAAAACGACGAGAAACAAAGTAGAGGCATCATATCATATAATAAATAAAAAGTAAATTTCTATTTTGTCCGAAAATAAAAATAGGGATAAGATTGTTAAATTCATTGGAAGGAGCGTAGCAAGTTCGAAATATCCGTAAATGTACTACTCTCTGATACTTCTGTCAGCTGACCGATCACGGTGGCTCAGTGGTAGAGCTCTCGCCTCGTGAACGGAAGGTCGTGAGTTCGATCCCCGCTCGGGCCGGCCGCGTCAAACCTAAGACGTTAAATAGGTAGTGATTGCTCCTTCGCCAAGAGCTCGGCATTACGAAGTGAGAGTCACGGGTCTATCGGATGGGACCTTATAAACGGAGGTCCCGTGTCGCAGCAGGTGTGGCACGTAAAAGAACCCTCACTGCTAAAAGCCATTAGTGCTAAGCATAGGTCTAAATTTGCAGCCCCGTCACCGGTAATAGTGACAGTCGCCGGATAGCTGAAAAATTGCTCAGGCGACTATAAATGAAAAACAAACAAACAAAATCTGTCAGCTGATCCCAAAGTTTAGAAAACTCTTGTTGGGATCTTATTCTGCTGGGGACTAGGGTATGTACTTTCAGGTTTTTTGTAAATGTGGGTAAATAAGTAATATTTGTCTGCTTGATGAAAAGAATCACAGCTTAAGTTTAAGAGTTCGATCAATTCAGAGCAAGAACCAGAAGTTGATCATTTAGGGAATTGAAAAGACAGGGATTTATAATTCATTGACTGTGAAAAGAACATTATTAATTCAATAGTTAACATACCATTGACGCAATATGGTCCATTGTTGGACAAAAGAACGCATCTTTGGTCGACTAGGCAAGAACGACAACCTCCAATCGCCATGACCTAAAACAAAAAGAGGATTGATTGACATTCCACACACATTGTGTCAATGACAGATTTAATTGCTTTGGTGCAGTCATAATCACAGACTTTTATTGTTATAATATTGAAAAGCAATTTTTACCATTACAATCATCAATTATGAATTATCATACTGCCAATAGTGTTTACTAGATGTATAATGAAATATTTTCTATACATTAATGATTTCTGTTTTTCCCTGGTTGCATTCTATAATGACGATGAATTTTTAAAACGTTTTTGGTGATTTTTTTTTACAAATAAAAACTTTAACTTTTTGTATTCGTTTACTCTACCATCGCTTATTTGATTTCACTGATAATCTATCGGAAATCGTCTGTTTCTGAGATGTACTAAATATATCAACGAATGAATATCGATTTCACGTATTCTTATTTTACTTTTTCATATTTGGAGCACTAAAAACTATGTAACCCTATATCTTTTCCAACAAATAGTTATCTCCACTGTGCTACAGACAGTTTCCTTCTCGGTAAAAGTGTTTGTCGTTTTACCTACCCTTTATTTTGACTTCTCGCATTTCAATTTCACCCTCAGAATTACTGAACCACTAACAATCCAACATGTAATGAGGAAAACAATTATCAGCTTTTCATAAAGTTCCATGGTCATTATGATGATAAAAAAAAAACTGTCATTGCTGTTTGACATGTTTTATAACAAACTGTTAGGTGAAAAGGCTAAGATAACGAACAGTGCTCAATCTCGTAATTCCTAAAGACAATGCTAATCAGAGATTTGGACAAACACGGACCTCTGAACATACCAGGGGTGAGATCCGGTTCACGGAATGTTCCGCTGGAAGGATCAGTGTGCCAAGAACGGCCTAACAATTGATATGAAACGCGTCAGACAGCACTTGACCTATAGAAGTTTGTATCTGAAAACTAGATCGTTATAACAACCACATAATGTCCGAAATGATGATTTTTGACGAGACTGTACAACGCCATGTAGAATCAACTTGTTTATAAGGAGACAAACTCGATTTTGAAACTGATCATATGCAGAACAAGTCCTTGCATATCGAATAAGTTTAGATATATAAATACCATATACAGGTGATACTGGAATATTGCCACATAGATAAGGGAAGCTGATGATGGAGAAATTGAAATCATCCCGTTTGTCATAAAGTTTATTTGTTAGTTTGTCGTCACCATCATGTTTCATAACTTTAGACTAAGATAACTAACAGTATTCAATCTCGTAAGACCTTAAAAAATAAAAATCAGCGAGACGTGCAAACACGGATCCCTGGACATACTAAAGGTAGGATCAGGTGCCGCGGAGGAGCACGCATCCCCTGTGGACTTGTTACACCCACCGTGAACCGTACACAACTCAACTTTATGACAAACGGGGTGATTTCAATTTCTCCATCATCAGTTTCCAATATCTATGTCACAATATTCCAGTATTTCCTGCATAAGGCATTTATATACCCAACAGATTCGATATGCAAGAGTTTGTTCTGCATATGATCAGTTTTTGGAAGGAGGCAGGTTACTGACAAAAGGGTTTTGTACAATATCGTTTAAAGTCAGCATTTCGCAAATTTTATAGTCTTTATAATGTCAGTTCAACTTTCAAATAGGTCAAATGCCGACTGAAGTGTTTCATACCAATTGTTAGACCGTTCCTCGCACACGGAATCTGACTACGGATCACGCCGTTCATCTGATCGGGATTGTTAGTTTGCCGTCATCATCTTCTTTTAATAAAATATCTAAGTACATTTGTATGTAAAGGCTAATATAACTAACAGTATTCAATATCGTAAGTCTCATAAAATACAAATCAGAAGAGACGTGCAAAGGCGGACCCCTGGACATACCGAAGGTAGGATCAGGTGCCTAAGAGAAGTAAGCACCCCCTGTCGATCTGTCACACCGGGCGTGAGACCTTTATCCCGATCAGGTGAATGCAGTGATCCGTAGTCAGAAACAATGTGCCACGAACGGCCTAACAATTGATATGAAACATGTCAGATAGCTATTGATCTAATAGAAAGTTGTACTGGCAAACTAGATCGTTATAACGATCATAAAACTTGCGAAATGATGACTTTAGACAACTCGGTACAAAGCCCTGTAATATCAACTTCTTTGTCAGTAGCCTGCCTCCTTTTAAAAATTTATCATATGCAGAACAAGCTTTTGCATATGCAAGTAATGATGGAATATTGCCAAGGAAGTTAACGATTGTGAAATTGAAATCATCCCGTTTGTCATACAGAATGACATTTCTAGCATCACAAGAAAAATTGACGGGTCTCCCAGATATGGCGATCTTTTTCACGGTAGGCTTTGGCGCCATAAAGAACACTTACTTCTACGTCCTTCAATCGCATGTGGTCAAAAGTTTACCAAAAAATAACGAAATCCCAACAATGAGTTAAAGTATTTATCGAATGGGACGTCGAACAACAAAAATAAGCAATATATAGGGGAAACCTATTTAACACAAATCTTCTCAAATCAAGACATATTTATGAGGGAGCCTACACGCAGCACCGTTAGATTGTGGTTCAGTAGACCTTTAATATTCTATATGTGTTTGGCACCATCTTTAACATCGGCTTGTGAAAACGAAAATATATATTCTGAAAACTGCATTCAAGCAAGATTTTGAATGTAAGTTAGATTCAAATGTGCTTTACTTATTAACTCATGGGACTTGAAGGTTAAATATATTTGAAAATAAAATCTACAGTTCATTTAAACCCATTTTGAAAAATATACTGCTGTGTTTGTTTTGCATAAAAACAATGTAGGTAAATGTGCAAAATCCCTCTTCAACGCGAAAGTGTACACTGCGCATGATCAATTTTAAAACGAGAGATAAGTTGATGTTATAAGAGTTTCAACAAATTCGTATCCTGTCGGCATTGATTATCATTTAATTGATGTATTATCTTGTTTGCCAATACAACCTCATATTGGGTGGAGCTTTGTGTGATGCTCTTTACACCGCGAGTTTGAGTATTGAGGAAGGACGTGGAGTTCCTATTCCAGTTAGCTCCATCATCCCACCTCAAGTGTTTCCGGGATCTGCGTTTGGTCTGCTCGTTATGTTTGTTATATTCACGTTTTTCATTAACCGTTTTCATCTACGGAAGATACAAATTTTAAAACCAGTGTCGGAAGCGGTACTCATATAGAGTTGATAAATTAAAGATTTGTAAATTATTCGTCATTCATTAAGAACAGCATTTTTCACAAACATATTGCGTGCAACGCATATGAGACATGAGACATGGAGCTTACAAAAACTTCCATAGTTTTTATTTAAGTGAGAAAGTTGCCACAAAATCACTTTCTGGATATTTCTTTTAATTCAAAACAAGAAATAAAAATGCAATATGAATACAAAACCCATTTGAACACGAAATTTAAAACCTATGAATAACGCCTGCTTGTTCATATGAATTGATTGATTTTATATTGTTTAACGTCCCTCTCGAGAATCGTTAACTCATATGGAGATGTCATCATTATGGATTAAGGACTGTAAAATTAAGCGATTATGGCCTTTAATTAGGGGGATCCTTATCGTGTCAAACCAGCTTTGACAAGGGGCCTAGATGTATGGGATCTCATCCGAAGGACTGTCCCATTTAGTCGCCTCTTATGACAAGCAATGGGTACTCATGATCTATTCTAACCCGAATCAAACGTGGTGTTTATATCAAAATGAAATGTCAAATCTGAAAAAAAAAACTGAAGTGAACATCTCAAAATTAGTTCTTTATCAGCATTCTTAAAATAATGGAGAGGCACAAATAATGAATTTATCAACATTTGAGGGAGCTAAAATATTTCATAATGTGATCGTTGTTTATGACTCTATGTGAAACTACTGTTGCGGGAAAGAGTCTACATTTTCCATTTCTATCTCTTCACGTTTTGAATGTCAAGATAGACCTGTACCAAAAACCAGATAACAAACCTTTGCTAGTAATGTTGTGTCCTGATGTATTACGTAATTCCAAAAGACATACAATTTAAAAAAAAGGGGTAGGAGGTAGATTTAAGTGTCTCTATAAAGGGATTGTTTCATTACATTAAGCTAAATGTGTAGTACCCACTTGATTAAATTCCATCCTTATGTAGTCCAATGATCCTTGTATTTTCTCTGTTGAATTTACCAGTTCACAGAACAGATTTTTCTTCTTGTAGTTGACCCCTCTACACAGGGCCGGCCTGGCTAAGCATTCCTTGATACATTCCTGCTGTCCAACTACGCCGACCGCCACAACGACTGGAGCGCTGTACCTCTCACCGTGCACGAAAGGGACATTATTTCCGTTGAAAGTACGTGCTGAGGCAGTAATTTGATATAGTAAAAATGTAAATCCTATTGCTTGTAAAATGAGAGTGGATGAATAGATACAAGTCTTGTATGATATCCGAGGGTTATTGCGTTCTCTAATCATCGCTGATTTTTCTCTGTCAAATACTTTACAACCATACTTAATATACCTTTAAATTACTGTGGCCTATAACTCGATATTTATATATCGATGACGCTTTCTCTATTGAATTGATATTTCCCAGTGATCTTGAAATAAAAGATACCACACAATTACTTTCTACTTGGACATTATATTCCAAATAGATTAACTGATTATATGTTGTTTAAAGCCCCTCTCGAGAATTGTTCACTCATATGGAGACGTCACCATTACCGGTGAAGGGCTGCAAAATTTAAGCATATGTTCGGCGCTCAAGACTTTGAGCAAGGAGGGATCTTTATCGTGCCACATGTGTTGTAACACGGGGCCTCGGTTTTTGCGATCCGATTTGATGAACCGCCTCATTTATTCGCCTCTTACGATAAGCAAAGGGTATTAAGGACCTATCCTAACTCGGGTCCTCACGGGATTTCAAAATAGATGTTAACAGCAAATTAACCGCACAAAGCCAGAATCCTCTTAATAAATAAAAAAAAAACCAACCAAAAACCAGAATTCAGATAAAAAAGACAATTTACAAATTAGTAAAATTTATTTACAATTACTGAAAAAAACCCCTAAAATTAACACAAATACTAACTTACAATATATATATATATATATATATATATATATATATATATATATATATATATATAAGTCCCTACTGTCTGTCATGCAGTGAAATGCCAAGCTGACGTCACGCAGATGTCATCATAATTCGACTATGAAGTATTTAAAAAAAATCCAAAATATTTTAAAATGATTTAGAAATTGCTTGTCTACCAGAGCTTAATAAAATAATTCAAGATATATTCATATTAAGGATGAACGTTCTAAACAGTTCGTGGAGGACACCATTGTGTAATCTTGACAGCTATAGAAATGCTCGTCGTCTTTCACAACGTCGGCCATCAAGATAAATTTAGGTTACCACCTGTTTTAATGTAAACACATTACACAAAATAAGAAGTTAAGTTTATACCACACGGGATGATTTCAGATTCTCTATCCTATGAGGGTTTCTCTGAAAACGTTTCAGAATGCAAATAGTCCAACATCAAGTATCCATTTTCGTAGACCAAGGGGAAGATAATTGGATTAAAACTTTTGACACTGCATTCGCATATGGATGTAATGATAATGTATGCAATGTAGGAAATTTAATTAGTCCACAAGGAAATAACGTGAATGTGATGGCATTTTTCCAAATACAAAAGAGAAGTGGGCGCAGTCATGGACATCGTTCATGGAAAAGAACAACTATGCACGATGCCACACTTGATTCACTTTTTCGTTACGTCAGCAGAAAATTCGCAAAAAAATTTATTATGTTCCATTGAGTGCTTTGAACACGCTATTTGAAGAGGCTAAATTTCAGTTAACAATACATTACTGATGATGAACTTTACTTCTGGTTCAGGAATGGCGGTCAAAAAAAAAAAAGGAATACTGTCATTTTGAGCATGTCAATCACTTTGTCCGGTGCAATCAAATGAAAAGTTTGATAAAAGTACCAAACACTCCCTGAAGTATGATGTGAATTCCGGTTCAAACATGACGGATAAACGGCGGACAGGTTCCATCAACTTAGCAAACTATATAACTTACTTTGTTGGGTTCAAATGCCTAATAGGTTAGAAAGTTAGATTCCGTTATCTACAATTTATCTAACTGACAGTTGCATGTTAATAAACTCGTACAAGGAAGGCTAGAACGGTCGACGTTACAGTTACTAACACAGCTGGATTTCTAGCATCAGCATTTCAAGGTTCCTAACAAGAGGCTGTCAATGAAGTTTAATTAGTGTTTAGGACTTGATACCTATTGAATACATATATCCGTTTAAGCCCAAATATGCCCTTGATATACTGCTGATTTGATATGATCCACAAGAGCACCTCTGGTAGGTGGAATGGCATCATAAGGTCGTTGCCTCCTGGCAAACCATCAAATCGTCCCTTGTTGATAGCAGATATTGTTGTTGCTCTGTCATACATGATGCAAACAAATGCTCTACGATGTCCATGTCTGTGTCTTCACTAGAGTTTGGTCTCATACTTAAACGGGTAAATTCGTTTCGTTAAATCTGGAAATACTTCTCATGTCTGCCAAACGGATTTCGACCCTATCCCACGAAATCCTGACACAGTGTCAAATCCAAAATATGCCTTCCAAATCCGATCTTACTTGCGATTCTCAATGCTGAGTGTGTCGTGAAGTAATCACAACTTATCGTTATGTCTTCGGATTGACGCGGCTAATGTTTGATGTAGATTTTCTCAGACAATGTGTGACGGAGTGTGACGCCCACGTGAAGTTTTCCACTCATAATTTCTGGCGAAGAGTAATCACTACCTAATTTTACGTCTTAAACCTAATGAAGAGCATCATCGCCTTAACTACGACATATCTTAACGACATTCCAAAAAGATATACATAAAGGACATTAGGAACTGGCCCGGTAATATTTAAAGGTGCTGTAAGAATAAATGCATTATTCATTTATATAAAAACAATTTATTACGTAGTTAAACGTAGTTAATGATAATATCCTTGACATTAACAGTTGCAAAATAACAAACAAACGTTCATGCAAACAACCCCACCACTGACAAGGGAGTGCGGGTTAGAATTGTTTTCTTTTTTAAATTTATATTTGGTTTTGATTTTTAGTTTTTATTTGTTTTTACTTTTTTGATTTCAGGTTGTATTACACTGGGACTGAGCACTTGATATTGTTGAATAGGTTTGTTCTATCTATCATCTCTGTAACTTTCAAACCTCTAGTTTAACACAACTTTGAGAAAAATAAATCGCAATCTAAGTCTAATATCATCACCATGATATATTACCACCGGAAGTAGAGTTCACGAAAATCTGGTAAATTATTGTATATCGTCACAATATCTATAGCATGTGAATCTTACTGGTATTGAAAGAAAACGTGTCTTGATAAAATTGCTCAACCAATTCCAGTGTACGGTGACCACTGATCTATCATGTCAGTAACTTTCTAAATCTCTAGCGTTACCCATTCCTAAGACAAGAACGTAATATTAATGTCTATTTCTCTCAACATATATTTAAAAACCGGAAATGTACAATGCGCTAATCTTCAACCATACAATATATACAATTTCAAACCTTTGTCCCCATTCAACACCTAAGGGAAGACGTAAGCCGAGAAAACGTGGCTACGTAAATTAATCATTTGAATAAAACATGCATTAATCTCTTTTAAACTCTATACTCTACATCAATTTGTGACCGAAAACGTATTTTTACCATTGTTTCCTTTGATTGTTTTTAAATAAAACACTTTATTTTCATCGTGATAGTCCACATCGAGATCGTCAGTTAAGAGGAAATCAAAATGGATGATAAGAGTCATTCATCTTTTTTCCAGAATTCCAGGCATATGTAAGTCTTGCTGCAGTATCATTATCTCAATTACTTCAGTGGAATATAGAGGTAAATAGAAATCTTAATGTAAATGATATATTATTTAAAATTATCTAAAGCTTTAATTTTATTTAATTTGATATAGAATTTGTATCACTCAACTTTTTTTTCTATTTTAAACACCATTTAAAACACCGGTACCATTTATCACGGGAAGTCATTAACAGTGGTTACTATGACAACCGTAGTATCACATTTAACATGCAAATCATACTTTCATAATGATACTCTATAGATACTCTGTACTACTACTACTATATATATATATATATATATATATATATAACCTTGCTACAATGGCTTATACAATTTCGTCGTCGAAAGTCGTCATATTACCCTTTTCATCTAATTTGCATATACAATCTGCTGTCGTAAGTTTTTTATATTAATTGTCAGACTGTTCATTAATATAATTTAAAAACGGTGACATTTTCCGTACACCTAATAAAGATATTAGGGTCAAAGCGAGTGTGACTGGTCAACAGGGGATGCTTACTCCTTATAGGCATGTGATCCTTTTTCCTAATTCCTTTTTTTTTTTAAAAAGGAGGGGGGCACATATTTTGTTATCCTATTATTTTTAAGTTTTGTGGATTCACTTTCTTTGTTTCAGATCGTAGACCTTGGGGTTTGGGTGAGAATGAAATCAATATGTTTTTTTCTGCACAAAAGTTATGCCTTATTAGGGATAGGGTTAGGGTATAATAAAGGAGGGGGGGGGGCACATATTTTGTTATCCTATTATACCGAAGGACACTTATGTTGTGGGCAGAGTGGTTGGTTATGATTTTATGCATTTTTGACAATAATTCAGCCATTTTACGGGGTTGTGAATTGAAGTTCAGGTATAAGTCTTGACCCCTTGGGGGCATAACATGGGATCAAAGTTTTTCATGAATGGGGTAAACTGTTTTTTTTTAAAGAATTCTCTGATGAATAACAACAGGGTTTAAAGTGATTCAGGGTAGCGTTTTGGCCCATGAGAATACTTTTGAAGTAGAATTTTAATATTCGTCAATGGGTATGGCAGTTTATTTTGATAATATATCCCGGTGTATTTATATGAAAGCAGACAGATTAAGCACAACGCGGAAAAAAAACCAACTGTCGAGGAGTTTGTGCTTTGAAAGCGCTGCACTCTTCGTGGTACAAGGAAAGAAAATCATATAACTAGACCTCTCTCTAAAATTAAATTCTAATGAAATTTCCTGATTTCACAAGGAAGTGAGCACCAATGAAAGCTAGAGTTCTGATGTCAAAATGAAGGAATATATTTCCAAGCAGCCTTTTGTTATGTCGGTATTTATAATATATTGTACATATCTCTCAGATAACCGCGCACAGAATTCCACCTGCAAAGTGTAAGTATTCAGTAAATCTATACATCTAGAGATTTGTTTTCCTTTTTGTAGCTGGCGAATACACAGAATTAGTGTTGCTTACTCACGTTTTTATAGATTGAAATTATTTGTATTTAGATTTCAATGAAGACATACTTGAAGTGTTTATTTAATTTCAATACAACTGTAAAACAATAATCCTACATTGACCCTTGACAAGTGATGACAATTCCTGACTCGTCTTTTGATGTTTGTAGACCCCCAGAGTGTTGTAAAGGTTATAAATGGGACAACAAAAGTATTGCACAGTGCCATCGTAAGTCCAGAAATATGTGAGAATTTAATGTCATTCCATGTATAGATGCAAACTATTGACTTGACATATTAAATCGATTTCACAATGCAAACAGTGAAAGAGGAAGAAATTTGCAATTAACATGATTAAATATGATTATTAGAAATTTTGATCCACTCAAAGACATTATCATTATTTGATGATGCATATCTATGGTTTGTAATTAATGTTTGTTCTGTGCCTTCAATCTGTCACCATCCTTATTTAATACTTCTGGTGGTTCTGTGTCTCCAATATTTCACTATCCTCTATCTGTACTTACTGGTTGTTCTGTGTCTCCAATATTTCACTATCCTCTATCTGTACTTACTGGTTGTTCTGTGTCTCCAATATTTCACTATCCTCTATCTGTACTTACTGGTTGTTCTGTGTCTCCAATATTTCACTATCCTCTATCTGTACTTACTGGTTGTTCTGTGTCTCCAATATTTCACTATCCTCTATCAGTACTTACTGGCTGTTCTGTGTCTCCAATATTTCACTATCCTCTATCTGTACTTACTGGTTGTTCTGTGTCTTCAATATTTCACTATCCTCTATCTGTACTTACTGGTTGTTCTGTGTCTCCAATATTTCACTATCCTCTATCAGTACTTACTGGCTGTTCTGTGTCTCCAATATTTCACTATCCTCTATCTGTACTTACTGGTTGTTCTGTGTCTCCAATATTTCACTATCCTCTATCTGTACTTACTGGTTGTTCTGTGTCTCCAATATTTCACTATCCTCTATCTGTACTTACTGGTTGTTCTGTGTCTCCAATATTTCACTATCCTCTATCTGTACTTACTGGTTGTTCTGTGTCTCCAATATTTCACTATCCTCTATCTGTACTTACTGGTTGTTCTGTGTCTCCAATATTTCACTATCCTCTATCTGTACTTACTGGTTGTTCTGTGTCTCCAATATTTCACTATCCTCTATCTGTACTTACTGGTTGTTCTGTGTCTCCAATATTTCACTATCCTCTATCTGTACTTACTGGCTGTTCTGTGTCTCCAATATATCCTCTATCTGTACTTACTGGTTGTTCTGTGTCTCCAATATTTCACTATCCTCTATCTGTACTTACTGGTTGTTCTGTGTCTCCAATATTTCACTATCCTCTATCTGTACTTACTGGTTGTTCTGTGTTTTCAATCTGTCACTAGTTCTATGCCTTCAAGTTGCGACTATCCTTATTTTGTAAATAATTGTTTTGTGCCTTCAACCTGTCAATATCCATTTTGTAATTAATGGTTTTCCTGTGTCCTCAGCCTGTCACCTTCCTTATTTTGTAATTAATGGTTTGTCTGTGTCTTCAGCCTGTCACCTTCCTTATTTTATAATTTATGGTTATTCTGTGCCTTCAGCTTGTAGCTATCCTTCTTTTGGAGACATGTGCGGATCTACCTGTCAATGTCCACGTGAGGATTGCCATCATATATATGGATGTCCACGAAGCGGTAAAATAGTTATAAACAAAACGATGTAATTCAAGATGATTTAAGATAAATTAAATACATGAAAATCTTTGTCTGTTATAATTCAATATAGTGTTCTAAACAGCGTCTTATTTGAGTGTGTTCTATATAAGCAGCCTTTTATTTCAGAACATTCAATATAGGCAGCCTCTTATTTCTGTGTGCCCTATATAAGCAACCTCTTATTTCAGCGTGTCCAGTAGGATACTTTGGTAGATATTGTGAACGTCACTGTCGATATCCGAATTACGGAGGAGATTGCCAGATGGAATGTTTATGTGATGAAGAACGATGCAATCACGTGTTAGGATGCACAGGTACATTGTAGAAATAATGTTTTTCATTGGCCTCGGAACTTGTCAAGGGTGGGCAGGGGAAATATGTCTGTTAAATGGAAGATAAAACTCCTGCAGAACATAAGATACCTCAAATAATTTGTTACAGAATTTTATAAAACTATTTTATAAAAGCATTAGTATTGTTAACCACACGTTTTCCTAAAAATGTCCAATGAAACCACCCCTAGTTCTGCGATATTCACAGAACTAAGATTTACCTATAAGCATAGGGTAATAATCAGTTTGATACAGATGAGATATAAAATATCTATATTAGTCATTGCCTTCATATTTTAAATTTCATTTTTGAAAATACATAAAGATATAACCTTACGGCAGCATACTTCATGAAACACGATAGCGCTTCATGAACAGTTTATTTATACTTTCAATATTTACATATTTCTTCTTTCATTTCAATCAGAGTTACCAGCCCTTGCAATAGATTTACTATATTTATTACACATGCATTGTAAAAAAAAACAACCCGTAACATTCATGAGAAAATATATATATATCCTTATAATTGCAACTGGAAATGAAAATATTACCTGATGAACGCTATGAAATACTTAAATAATCTTTAGATTGTCTTGTTTCGGCACAGATAGCATCATGGACTCCGAGAACAGGACCGCGGTGCACGAGCCATTCTCCCTAAACAAAATCGTGCAAAATGATACCCAATTGAAAATTCTATATATTTCATCTAATGCTAACAACACACACAGAGGTAAGTGCACACTGACTAGAAATTCGAACTTTGAGAAAGAATAGAAACTATGAAGAAAAAAAAAACCCATTCAGAATACGAAATGTTGCTATCCGAATTTGTTTTGTTATCTCTGTTGTCAAATAAATACTTTGGACCTTTTAAACTTTTACATACAGGGAATTGTTTTCCTTGGGCATTTTAACATTTATTTATCGCTAATATGACGTGTTTTCAATCACGGAATCTTGCATTGGTCTCTCTCAATTGTCAAGGTTTATTGATGGTTACTGTTGTTTAGGCGGAATAACATACCCTGGTAATTTGACATGGATAGCAAGTGTAGTATATAAACAATGATGATTTGAAAATTGAATCTCAAGTTTCCTTTTCTGATACCGATAGTAAAAAGTATTATCATGACAAAGATAACAAGCAGTGATTTCATAATTTCTATCAAAAGTATGCAACATTTTTCTGTGCAGTTGTAGTTGCAATTATCTGAAGAACAAAAAATATAAACTCGAACCCACGATTCTACAGATCAACAGTCGACATTCTAACCTACTGCGTTATCCAGCTATGCAATATACAAATTGTGCTGATATGTATATTTTTATTAATAGATTCAATATGAAGACAAGTATGTTATTCCTGGTTAAGGACACTTCATTGATAGAAACAAATCGAACGTCTCTTGTTTTCAAATAGTTCTGTTCAAACTGTAAATGAATATATAAAACGTATAAATATAGCAACGATGCAAAATGAATTAAATCGAGTTGATCACGTCTCAGTGTTACTGGGTATTTAGTTTTCAATGTTTTCCGTTATTTCTGGTACTTTTTTCATACATGGATTAAAACTTTTTCTAGGTACATCATGTTAGAAAATAAACGATAAAGTAAGAGAGCATTTAAACGTTCCGATTTGTTTCCAAATTGTAAAATTGGATATCTTCAAAAAGAGGTGTAAATTTGTTTGAAGTCAGTGTCTTTAACACACAAAAAAAGATACAACTTATACCGTTAGTAAAAAGTATTAGCATGAAAAAAATAACTAGCAGTGATTAATCTAATAATTTCTATCAAATGTATACAAAATTAAGAGCAAGGCAAAGACTGATTCCTAGACACACTATAGGTGGGATCAGGTGCTTAGTAGGAGTAAGCGCACCTTGTTGACCGGTCACACCCGCCGTGAACCCTTTGTCGTGATCATGTAAACGGAGTAATCAGTAGTTAAAATCAGTATGGTTAGTTTTTTGATTGATTGTATTGATTTGAACTTTCCGCTGGGAATTTGTTTGCTCATTTTCAAGACGTCACCATTACAGGTGAATGGATGCAAAATTTAGGCCTATGATTGGCCTTTAGGGCCTTCAAGCAGGGGGATATCTTTATCGTGCTACACCTGCTTTTACACGGAGTCTCGGTTTTTGCGGTCAATTCGGAAGGACTGTGTCATTTTATGACAAGCAAGGGTACTGAGGATCTATTCTAATCCATATCCCTACTGTACTAAAATCGGTATGTAAACAATGACCCAACAACTGATATGAAATCAGACAGCATTCAATTCAACGATAGTCCGAATTTGAAAATTTACTCGTTACACATAGGATATATTTGAACACTTGGTAAGTATTAATGAAGATTTTACTGAAATGTTACATTATCTCTAAGCACTGATAACGAGCACTAGTAACACTTAATCTTAACGTGCAGTACAATATACAGATGACTCTTTTGTAGAAGGAAGGATGAAACCGCACATATCAATGTGGACACAGATGAATATGAAACACAAAATCATGCTCATCTCCTTAGTTTTCCTCGGAGTAGGCTTCCTGATCATTATAGGTGTCTATATTAAAATCAGTGTACGTAAACATGCGCATGTGCACTATTATCAGTTTAAAAGACGACTTTCTGGAAAAGTGAAACAATCAAGGAAAACATCGTCCTTGTGACATCCTTTGCACAGAACATTTTGACAAAATGAATGGAGAGGAAATTAGAGATGGAACTATATAAGCCGCCAGGACTATGTAAGCTTGTTAGGACTATGTATTCGCGATTGGACTATGTCAAGACCATATAAGTCTGTTCGGACTACGAGAGCTTGATGGGACTATGTCAGGAATATATAAGTCGGTTAGGACTACATGAGCTTGATGGGACTATGTCAGGACTATGTAAGCCGGTTAGGATTACATGAGCTTGATGGGACTATGTCAGGACTATGTAAGCCGGTTAGGATTACATGAGCTTGATGGGACTATGTCAGGACTATGTCAGCCTGTTAGGACTACATAAGCCAGCTGCCTATAATTAAGATTATACGCCATTTCGTATAGAATAAATAATTTGATATAATACTTGTAATTTCAGAATTATTTATGTTGTAGATGTTTATGCATGATATTAAATCAAATTATATCCATGGAGAAGATATATGCTTATTTATTTTGATACATATTAAAAACAAATATTCTGATTTTTTTTTCATGTATGCACGAAAAGTTTCACAATATGACTATAACATGAGATATCCTCCTATAAAAGTTGTATAGGACTGATATTCTGTGACAGAGATGCTAATCCGCTAAGGCAGCGATATAAAGAATAATAAAGAGTACCAAGAATAAAAATTCACTGTAATGCAGCGTGCTTTATTGAGAACATGATACGTTATTCTTTTGAGAACCTATAATGATGTGATTCCTTTATTGTGAACCTAGGATGTGATTCCTTTATTGTGAACCTAGGATGTGATTCCTTTATTGATAACATAGGCTTTGATTCCTTTATTGTGAACCTAGGCGGTGATTCCTTTATTGAGAACATAGGCTTTGATTCCTTGATTGAGAACATAGGCTGTGATTCCTTTATTGAGAACATAGGCTGTGATTCCTTTATTGAGAACATGGGCTGTGATTCCTTTATTGAGAACAAAGATTATTACATATAAAAAGAGTGATTATTACACATAAACACAAGATTACTTGTCACATATGAACATGAGAATAATTAATACATATAATGATGAGGGAATAATTGTTACATATAAAAACGAGGCTGATATCATTATATATATAATCACGTGAGTGTTTATTTCGTACTTGTATCAATGCGAGAGTGTTTACTGAAGTAAAAACGACATGATGTTATTTATAATTTACGTTAATTGAGTATTTGTGTGGTATTTAAGTACTGAGTTACATCTACGCATGTATAATTTATGTACCTAAATGATTCCCCGATGTTTGCAAATCTGCAAAACTCATTAATAAATTATATAGTATTAGAATACCTGCACAATACAGGGTAAATATTCTACTTCGATACTTCCCCTGATTGAAGAGATCTGATCGACACGGAATAAGCTTATGTCAGTCTGTACAAAAAATGGCAACTTGTTTATAAGTGGAGTTGATGGGGTTGTTTCATGAATAATGATAATAAAAAGAATGTCACTTCCTGTAAGGCTAACAAGTGTACACGTACACCTGCGGCCTCTTACAGATATAGACCTAAGTAAATAGTCGTCCTCATTCGATACGTTGTCATGGTGAGCATACATGGCATCTGCACAAGTTATGATAATATTTACGTATTTGTGTATTGTTTTTTAAGTAAATGTAAATAATGAATGGTATAAATTTTATCCCATTTGCATATTATATTGTACCAATAGATAATTGATAAAATATTTCTCCGCATTTATTGTATAATTTCCAAATGCTTATTGCAACTATACGTACATGTAGGTAAACAAGAGCTTTTCATTCTAGAAGTATTTACTCAAAACTGTTAGAAGGCTTTACTGATGTACCATATTTTAATTCTAGATTTGAACACGGTATTGTATTGTAAAACTTGATTTCCGGTTTTTTTTGGATACCCTATACATGACTATCGGGGATGTATATGTTACCTGCCGATACCATCTGCAAATGTAAATCGGAAACACTGGTGTCATTTTCCATAAAATAGCTAAGCAGATGTAGAATACTATGTAGTTTCTTTTATTTTATGTTGACTGGGATATATCGAATCGAGACATGAATGAAAGTGATGATTTTTTATACATAGAACGTTGTCGATATATCTAAATGTCGAATTGAAGCCCACAACAACATATTTTTCTTCTCATGTAGGAACATTTGAATAAATTCTGCTTCATGAAAACAAAACAACAGGTCAGCTAACACAGGAGCACAATTCACACCGATGGGAATTCTAACAGACCGTTGGAAGACCTTATCAACAAAGACTACGAAGATATTGTCATTAAGGAACTCTAGCATCTTTTCAATATTAACTTCAGAGTACTTGTACGTGGAGTCAGGGTGGTGTTTAATAAAATAATTTTTGGAATGACCGATTACTAGACATGAATATTTCCTTTTACTATTTTTGTTGATGAAGCAACTGTCTATGATGTCAAAAATCGAGCTTTTAATTTATCGTGAGGTATGGTCGTGTAACGTTTTGTAAAGTCATATGATTTAATGTTAATTTGAGAAAAGATTTATGATTTCAAATTCACTAAAAGGTTTTAGAATTTTTAAAAATCCACATTTGATTCACGCCACTTCTGGCATATGTAGTGGCACGATACGTTTGGAATTTCTTCTTCACAGCAGTTGATATTTTCGTGAGGAGTAATGATAGGGGCTTGGTAGAATATTTACTGGATCCAGCAATGTATCGTTCTTTGTAAGGATGTGGAGTGTGGCCGAAATAAATCTAACCGCATTAACACTCAATAATGCAGACAGCGTTAGAGGTTTCACAGATCATATTTTCTAACGTGTTGATACAGAAGCTACGTCCGGTGAGATCACTAATAAATGAATTACTGGTGATCAAAATATCACATGTTTTACAAAGTTTACAGAACATTTGGATATGGAGCACATAGGATCTACATAAAACCTTCAAAAATATTCCATAACGAAACCTGGCAATCTTTAATTTCAGTAAATGAAGTACCATTTCTGTACCAAAGTTTGACATTTGCTGTATATATATATATATATATATATATATATATATATATATATATATATTCTTTACCTTCATCTGCTCATGTTACTAATAATGCAATGCTGCAATGGGAAGTTGGTGTGACGTCAACATTAGCATATGGTAGCTATAATGGACTAATTTGTCAGTACAATCTGTCATTGGGTCAAATGCTGTCTGGCGTGTTTCGTAGCTCTTGACACACCGCGTGTCATGCAGCATGGTACACATGCTATACCCATGATGAGTTGGAATGGCTGTGTTTACTCAAATGAATACAACCAACATAATACTCTCCGATGTTTAACCGTTATTTAATAGGTATTAAAACACTTACAGACTTTCAATATACTTCTAATTTAATACAATAATCCAATTTAAAATATTCGAATATATGTCATCTCTACTTCGACATCAGTCAGTTTTTGTTCTGGATCCTGCAAAAATTGGAGGAGGATGGAACACCACAGTGGCCCTTCACAGAGAAACAACTGTTGTTGACTTGCACAAATGGATGGCACACAGTCTTTCAACATTAGACATGTCGTTTTACAGTTCCCGAATATTTCATCAGTTTGTGATTTCGACGGACCACCATATCCTGCGCCACAGTGATATCAAGAATTTCACACATAACAAAATATTCATATTAGATAACAGTCTACGTTTTACTAAATATTGAATTATTCCGCGTAATTGCGTAAAGTCATCCTAAATTCAGTTTAAGAAAAAAAGTACCAACGATAAAATATAAATACATTGAAATTGGTCTTAGTATTTTCCACTCATGTAGATTTCAATCTGCATAACCTCAGGAATACCGAGCCAATGTGTTCACTCACTTTCCTTGCAAGGGGTGAACTAAGATATTTAAATGACACCTATGCTTAGCAGAGTGAGTGGACAAACTGGTCGTGTCATCATATCAACTGCTGGAAAATTTAAAAAGAATAATAAGCTTTTGTCAAGTACACTGCACTACGGATTGCACCGTTTACATGATGAAGATGATTTTCGAAACACAAGACACGCATTTTTAATTTATTCATTGAAAACATTACATATAAAACCTTTATTGCAATATTTAGCCACCATGCATGGTACTGATGAGGCGTCATGGTATGGGGTGCAATTTTCGGTTCACAACTCGTTGTTTTAAATGGGAACCGCACTGCTAGGAGGTATGTGGACGCAATTCTGCAGGTTGTTTTAGCACAATTATTGCAGAAGCATAGGCAAGGAAATGGGTTAATTTTCCAACAGCATAATATATGCGCATATAACTTTGACACAAATTTTTTTTTCAAACGAACGCCATCGACGTCCTTGATTGGCCCGCTATGTCCCCAGAATTGAATCCAATCGAACATTTGTGGGTCGAGCTGTGGAGACGTGTGGACAGCCTCATCCTCAGAATCCGCAATAATTAGGGAGATCCTTGTTGGAAGAATGGCAGGATATTCCTCAGAGGACCATCCGAAATGTTTTTCAATCAATGTTACTTCCCCTTCGCACCATCATCACCACTAATAGAGGTAATACGCGATACTAGTGAAGAAAACCACATTTTTGACGCACCCCTCATTGACATTCATTTCAACTGCAGCCTCTTCGTGAATAGAATGATGTTCAAAATCAAAGAATATTCTTCAGTTAACATGGTTTATAATATACCAATATGAAGTTGTTTAATAAATATATGAACACATTTATAATATATGAAATTATCAAGTGTTGCGTTTTTAAAGTCTGTCAGTATATAAATTGTTCAGGTAAATCCGTCTCTAGTTGGCGCGGGTTCGATTCTTGCTTGCGCCGATATCTGTGAGAAAGTTTGCCAGTTTGGTGTCAGAAGGTCGATGGTCTCTTCCCGGGTATATTGTATTTGGGTTCTCTCTTCCATCAATAAAAACTGGACGCCACCAGACAACTGAAATATTGCTGAGTGGTGTGACAGAATACAAAGAAACCAACAAAAAATCGATCAATAAATCATTGTAATCCGTAGTCAAAATCAATGTGCGCGCGGAGACGACAAGGCAGGATATGAAATTCTTTGCTGAGATAACATTCGCGAAACAATGTGCCGTCATAATTGAAATAAGTATATCACTATACCTATTCATATTTAACTACGATTCCATTTTCGTGCAAGTTTTACTCATGACGAATGAATTATGTAGCTACTAAACTCCCCAAAATACGAAATGCTACACTGCTGTCAAGAAAGTTGTGTGTGATCAATATGAAAATAAACAGCTGGCGTCAAACCTATGCATAGAGTGACGATGATATGTGAAAAGAAAATCTGTTGGAATTCCCATGGGCACGAATTGTGCGCCGTTGTTAGCTGATCTGTTTTTATATTCTTATAAAGCAGAATTGATTCAAAAGTTTCTACATGAGAAGAAAAAAATACCTTGCGGTGACCTTCAATTCGACAAATATCGACGTCGTTTTATCTATCAAGAATGATCAATTTCATTCATATATCATTTCGATATATCTAAGTGCATTTGATATAAAAGACACAACATATTATTTCACATCTGCTTCGTACGCAGATAGTTTTACTGAAAATAGATGCTGGCGACAAACTAACAACTCAATTTTACGACAAACGGGATGATTTCAATTTCTCCATCGTCAACTTCCCCTATATAATTGACAATAGTGCATCATCACCTGCAAATGGTGTTTGTAGCTCCCAACTGATTCAATACACAAGGTCTTTTTCTGCATATGATTAAGTTTTGATTCAAGGAAATTACTGACAAAGATGTTGATGTTACCGAGGATTGTATAACCTCGTCTGAAGTCAGCATTTCAAAAATTTTATGGTCGTTAAAACGATAAAGTTTGCCAGTACAACATTCCAATAAGTCAAATGGTGTCTGACGTGTTTCATACCAATTGTTAGACCGTTCTTGGCAAACTGATTCTGACTATGGCTTAGGCTATATACATGATCGATATGTAAGGCTCACGGCGGGTGTCGACATGGGTCAACAGCGGATGCTTACTCCATTTACCTGATGAAAGTATAGGGCTCATGGCGGGTTTGAACAGGGGATGCTTACTCCTCCTAGGCACCTGATTCCACCTCTGGTATGTCCTGGGGTCCTTGTTTGCCCCTCTCTCTATTTATATTTGTTACAGGAATTACAATATTGAATACTGTTAGTTATCTTCAACTTGACATCATGTAAATATCGACAAAATACAGTGTATTTGAAATATATGTCACGTGATATATGGAATATATATGTGAAGCACTGAAACGCTATTGATAGTATGAAGACTTGTTAATTCCATTCGTTGGCAACTTGTTTAACGGGAAAAACAATTCTTTTAGCATTTCGATCAGATTTTTTTCTGTCACTGAAATAAAAGAAATAAAACTGCAAATATAACACATTACCCTCATTTTAAAACAATCCCTACCTACATATATTTCAACAATAATACTAAAACAATTGTACCTTTGCTGCTGGAATTATGAGAGTATGAGATATATCAAGACATATTTGTCAAACGATGGTCGTAGAGGAAAAATGGAAAGGTTTAGATATTCCAGTTTCATTATTTTGAGCAATAAATGTCACGATTCTAGCTGCATTCCCGTAAGATTTTGTTTTGTGTTTGAAAACGAATTATCATGAAAAATACATTCTTAACATTCGGTGTACTATATTACTTTTGATGTTTCAGTAAATATGTTTCCTGTACTATTTTTAGCCGACATTCGAGGACATGTACACCAATTCAATGGAGATAACAAAATATCGATATAAAACTCATTTATTTTTAAGAGGACTAAGAGCGCATGAGGTGAACGGTCCCCATTATTATAAATAGCGGCCAAAACTGGAACATACGCGATTTACCACTAAGCGATCTTAACGTACCTGCATGTAAATAACTTCCTAACACGTCTGACAGCTATCGACCCAATCGAAGCCTTCATTGGCAAACTAGATGGTTATAACGACAATAGATTTTGCGACACATGCTGAATTTAAATCAGACTTTTGAAACCAATGTAACACCGATTTGTCTGTTGCCCGCCTCGGTTTAAAAACTGATCATACGTAGAACAAGTTCTTGTGTGTAGAGTCAACTGGTAATAGAATATTCTACAAAGATATGGAAAGTTGACGATAGAAACAGACTGTTAGAAGGCATATCACGAAATACTAAGATGTTGCCAATGAGGAACTCTAGCATCGTTTTAACATCAAATTCAAGCTTAAGTTTCTACTCAAGTATCATCTCAAATTTCAAAATGAATCTCAGCTAAGCTTTTATTTAAGTCGGGCTTCTCATAGCAAACTTAGTTAATTCTCAGTCGACTTAAATTAATTGCTCAGTTAAGTTGGAATTTTCATAGCGTTAAGCGGCCTTGATGGCAAACCTCGTACTTCCCATTATAGGTTCCACTGTAAATAATCATCTTCAATGTCACACAAGATATTGTTGAAACCAGATGGTCAAACTGAAGGGAAAAGAGATGCCGCGATGACCGTTTGTTTGCCAAAATGAAAGACTTGGGGGGGGGGGGGGACAAAAAATACGAAATTGAATGAGATTCAATGGGAAGAGATGGGGCTGCTGTGAATGCATAAGTAAATATACAATGTTGGTTTTAGGAGAAATATAATATTATAGTATTATGAGACTGTTATGTATAGGATGTTATTTGTACATGCCTATAAATTATTCACATCAATGTATGTAAAACATAATATCATGCTAAAGTCAAAAATGTTGGAAATCCGAAATAAGAACAAACTTGGAGGAGTTGAAAGAACCAAATTACAAATAGTGTAGCCAAATCCGGCCAAGGATCAGAGCTATGCATGACGGAGATAATCTTAAATTTTGATTAATGGATTTTGACATTCATGTAGTTAATACCTGCACACAGGCCAGTCGAGGTAGACATCTCTTCGTTCATTGCTATTGTCCAAACTCTGCTGTCCGCCAAAAGGACAGGTCAGTATATCATTCAACAAGGCCTACATTGCAGATAAACATTACACAGATAAACATTACAAAGATAAATATTACACAGATAAATATTACACAGATAAATTTTACACAGATAAATATTACACAGATAAAGTTTACACATTTTGAAGCAACTATCTCATGAAGTAAGAATATACATTCTAATTATATTTCTTTAAAATGACAAAACTTGTAGAAATTTAGCTGAACATGCTAATTAAATGCGCAAATAGAAGGGAATCGATATTGTATATTTCTTTCATTTGTTTCATACAATAAACTGCCTGATGATGAAAGAATTTGCATTTTTATTCTACCCTGCATTAAAAGAATTCGACATGCATTACACGAAAGTGTCAGATATTGAAAATTGTTATTAGATCCATCTTTTTGTAACCAAAAACTGCAACTTTCAACCATAATAGATTGAAAAACTTATGACTTATCAAATTGAAATGTTTTCCTTCAAAACTGTTCATCAACTATTCATGAACATTGACACTAGGAAATCAAGAAACGATTCTTTTAACAAATTATCAATCAATTAAAACTAGGACAAATGCATACAAAAGGTAAAACGCATTCCTTTTCTTTTTTGCCAGTCCAAACGTTAGAGAATAGGTCATAATGAAATCTAGGAGCTGGTTTCTTTTTTCTACCATTCGCCGTATACACATTTAGAGGTTGCTGTGAGCGAAACTTTAGTGTGGGACATGTATTGTTGAGTACTGCAATAAGGGAATCAAACTACATTTTTAAATGTTGATAAATCTTAAGATCCAGCGAAACGTACAATCCAAGGTTCATCCTCACAAACTCGCGAAACAAGTTGATATGAGCAATTCACTATTTCAAATAGTTTTATTCAAACTTCACTAAATACTCATCAACAAAATAGAAAACTCACGAGTCGCAGTGATGTAGACGTGGAAGTGACATAGCTGAGTTGGAAAATAGCAATTTTCTTTATTTACAGAACAGAATTTTAACATGATTAACGAATTCCCACAAGCCTTTGAATGTTTCGTATGATTTTTCTGTCTTCCAGGCAATTGTAATGGCGCTGAGTAATCGCAGCGATGTTATTCCAATATATGAAGTTAAGAACTAGGTATCACTCTATGTTGGAATTCATAATGATTTTAAACAGATTATTTAAAATGACATGCAAACCAAAGAAAACGCGTTCTGCATTATGTTCCTGATGACAGAGAATGGTGACCAAGTATTTGATAAGGAATTCTTTGGATCATTGCACTGCAGATCAGCGCAACTGGAACGCCCGAAACGTTATGTACGTGTGTGTTTGTTCAAACATTTTAAATTTAAACTTCTGTATTTCAATTGATTAAATTATATTACCTTGAATTCCATTTCCAATATTGTGTCTGATTTATCCTTCTGTATTAACTTCTGTATTAAAGAAACCAATGTTGCGAGTAGGACAAAGACGGGCACCTGGACATACAATCAAATGCCTAAAAGGCGTAACCATCCCTTATAAATTGGAGTAAGAATCCCATGCCGACCGGTCACATCCGCCCTGATCCCTGTATACTGATGAAGGAAACGGAGTAATCCAAAGTCAAAATCAATCTGTAAAGAGCAGCTGAACAATCGGTATAAAATACGTCAGATAGCATTTGACCGAATTAAAAGTTGGTGAATTATATCGTTAAAAGGACAATAACATTTACGAAATGCTAGTTTCAAAGGAGACTGTTGAAACCCCTATAATATTTACTTTTTTCTCAGCAGTCTGCCTCGATTAAAATGATTATATACACAGCAAACTCTTGGGTATGGAATCGGTTGAGAGACATAAAACCATATAGAGGTGATTTTTTTAAAGGACATTTATTACATACATACGGGCATTTGAGTGGAAATGAATGTATAGTTCAGCACTGGACGAAACATCAACCAACCAGCTAAACATCTTTCCTGAATGACGCGGTTGATGACGTAACTCTTTCCTTAAACTATTCTAGTATAACAAAGTTGACAGTTTGACTAGTTAGAATTGTGGGCGCACTATAATCGCTATCAGTAATCATACAGTAACAAAGTAACTCCCACTATTATTATTGATAATTTAGTAAGTCATGATTATAACCTTGCACTGTATAGTTAAGGCGTCCTGAGAAAAAAAAATCAAAATGTACCTTAGTGCACTTCACACTAGTTGACGTCACAATATACAAGTACGTCACGGCGTACATTTGTAAGTTCTTGTTATTTACTAATCTGCATGTCAAATGCTTTCCAATCCCCCCCCCCCCCCCCCACATTTTTTTGTTATATTTAGTATGCCCTAAAGTAATCTTCATATTATATTGTGACCTTGAAATCTCCTCCGTATGAGTATTTGAAGTTGCAATATTAAACGCGATGGTGCAGGTGAAAGATGACCATACTTTCTCTCGATCAAGGCATATTCCAGAAGGTAACTAGATGCGGGTATTGGATTTTGATAAAGAAGGTCGGATATTTTTTTCCCTCGTTTACATATGATTTGGCGAAGAATATGGGAATTACCCTATATTTTGATATAGAATATGGAAATTGTTAGGAAGGGGAGGTTATCGTTCCTGAACACGTTTTAAATCTACTATATCAATATCGATATGTTAAGTCCAAACTATATGTGATTTAAGTGCACGTTCCACCTGTACGGAGGTCATAAACAACTGAAAGTCTAGACGATAAACATAGATCTACATCACTTGCAATGGTCCAACGAAGGGTTTACCCCTTTTGCACGATATTTGCTTATATATTGACAAACGATTATAGCTAAAATGTGCGACGCTTGGAAGAATTTTACTTCGATTTGAATGTCCTGTTATTTACAATTTTACTCGAGCCACCTCAACCCTACTTTGTACCAAGTATAGTATCCATATCGTTATTATCCATTAAAATGCGGCTTTTTGATTTTTACTGCGGATTATCCTGTGTACTAGATCAAGATAGATAGATTACATCTCTTGGGACCTGTCAACTGGGGATGCTTACTCTCCTCCTAGACCTCTAATATCCCACCTTCAATATATTCAGGGATTGGTATTTGCCCTACTCTCGGTTTTCCCCTCTTTATATACTTTGTGAGATTACTCACGCTTCGTTATCTTTCCCATTCCGTCTCTTTTTGATGTGATGTCGACGTCAAATTACAAACAATAGCTGGAAACAGTCTCATCATCCTGGCATGTTACACAATAAACGAATAACACATTTTGAATAAAGCATTTCTGCATGACTTTCATGCTTATATTTGCATATATAGGTATCCTAAATATCAACCAATGGGTTCCACATTCTACTGAGTTTAAGGATACTAGCCTTTGTGAATGAACTATATCACTGCAGAAAGTTATCATCATCCATTTGGAGCCGCACATTATGACAGATCCGACGCTGAAAAATTAGGCACACAGTGCATGTACTTGTTTTAAATACATATCTTTGTATGGTTACAGTGCAATATCATAATAATATCATCTTAAATATTGATGAATAAAAGTATATCATAATACTCAGTTAAAGCACATGATTGAGGGCGTCAGAAAGATTCCAAAGTGGAGGTGAGGGAAATAGACTTGTTCTAGGGAACGTGAATATTGAAATATCCCTCAATTGTATACTCTGATAGTTTTATTATACGATACAAAAATGAAAATCAACAGATAAACTTTGATTTGTTAGAACAATTCAAAGCTATGATTGAAAAAAATAATGTAGGTAGTTAACTTGCCACACAATTACATTTAATAATAAATGTTTATAATTTCATTTGGAAAACATCGGAAGGTTTCACAAAATAAAACGTTGGTAGGTGTTATCAGTCCACAAAACTGATTTAACATTTTTGCAGGAAAATCAACCATTTTACGATGATTTTCATGAAATCAACAATGTATGTCGCTTTAAATATTTATAGCGACAGATTGCTTGAAATAATAATGATTACAAACAGCATATATATATCCACAAGGGCGCATGTCGGCCAATGACATGTTACACACACTTTAAGATGTACAATGTGAAATGCAGTCTTAGGTTTTTGATATTAATAGTTAAGCCAATCTCTATATTGTTTTGACTACAGATTATTCGTTTTGCCTGATCAAGAAATAGGATTCACGGTGTGACGGTCAACAGGGAATGCTTACTCCAAATCTTACCACTGTCGCTTGATTGTTGTTTCTTATCTTCATTGCTGGTTTACACTGGAAAATTGTTTCATTGAGAAAAGAATATAGACAACAATGAAAAAAAAAAGTTCTTAATAAAGAATACAAAAATACTATTACAGGGGATATTTACTCTTCCTAGGTATCTGATCTCACCTCTGGTATGTAACGGGGTCCCTGTTTGCCCATCTCTCTGATTTGTATTTTTTATAAGAATTACGAGATTAAATTCTGTTATTTTGGCCTTTTCATTAGGGCAAATACTGACCTCTGGGCACACTAATGGTGGAGTCGGAGGGGCAGGAATTCCATGCTGACCGGCAACACCCACCGTGATCCTTCTATATTGATAGATAAACGGAAAAATCCGTCGTTAAAATCAGTAAACAAGAGATATTTATACAAAACAAGAGAGGATTACGTTTGTCAACAAAATGGTTAGCCATCAAAGCAAAATTTAAAAGTTGAGATGCCTAGAGATGTATAACCACGGCCAACCTTTTCACTAGATCACAAACAAACTACCTCTTGAATCTAAAACAAAGTGCTACAAGTTTTAAAACAAAAATGTTTCTTTATTTATTCCACACCTTTTGCATCATTCTGATAATTCTTGGCACACTGATTTTGACTGCGGATTACTTCGTTTACATGATCGATATATATGTCTCATGGCGGTTGTGACCGGTCAACACGGGATTTTAATTCCCCCTAGCCACCTGATCCTACACCTGGGGTGTCCAGAGGTCTGTGATCGCACAACAGTTTATTCTGTATTCCTTACAGGAGCTATAACATTGATCCCTTTCGTTATATTCACCTTCTCATCTACGTAGTATTTCGTTGTTTGCTCTTCAAACAGTGTGTTGGTATTCCTAACGCCAAGAACCTGCAATTGTGTTCTTAAGAGTCATAATTTACTATAGAAGGCTACTAACAAACAATTTGATGTTACAGAGATTGGTGGAGTTTCCTTTAATGTCAGCATTTCACAAATGTTACGGTAGTTAAATGATCTAATTTATAAATATAGTTACCAATGATTTAAATACTGTCTGAAGTGGTCCATACCAATTGTTATGCCTTTCTGTGCATGCTGATCTAGACTGTGGATTATGTAAGGTCATTGCGGCTCGTACACAATAGTCACAAAAGATATTGAGAGGTATTGAGAGGTACAATGATAGTAAAATAGATTGCTTCTGTCAGACAATAAAATTGGGGTTTGCGTTGTGATTTCAAGCAGACTGCAAATTCTTTAATGTGAATCAAACTTAGAAAAGTAATTAAAAGTATTCTTTTCACATACAAACATTTAACACATATCTATTAATCTTGCAGTCAGATACAATATTCACTTTTGTTACATTGTAAATTATATTCATAAAAATGGGAACGGAAAGTTTTTATTAGTAATAAAGAAAGTAAAGAGAGAATGGGGAGGGGATTCAGCACAAATGAAAAACCAACACTGTTATATTGTAGGTGATAATTCTAGATTGTATAAATGAATTGAACTTTTATATGATTTATCATTATGGCTTTTACAGGGCATCACCAATGTGTTGCCCACACCTTTCGTATTCCGTATATCTACAATTTTGTAGCAATGTCTTCTCAATTTTAATCAAGCAAAATTATTGCCACAAGATCGTTAACGAAATACAAAATCAATCACTTCAACGTTAGACAGTTCATAAAATTACATAAAAGTACTAAGATCTTCTGAGTCAATCGACACCAGTAAGCACAGTTCTCATGTCCCGATATCAATATGAAACGGAAGTTGGTTTTCCCCGCACGGTGAATGCAGACACTTTAAGTTTTTCATAAGTGGAAAGCATCAGGAAAACGAACAGAAATCCTCTCTCATCGGAATATACAGGGATATGTCAGCCCAATGTCTCTAGGAAAGTATATTCCTATTGCTGACTGTGAAGTATCGTAATGTCCATCTACGTCTCGTATCCCAGGACGCTCAATTACATATCCACTTGACTTATGGAACGCTGGTGCCGAAGCCTCTTGACCATCAAATCCATAAGTCGCCATGTTGATATCTCATAATTATAGCTCCAAGTAATTTGGTTGTGTCAACATGAATATGATATTAATTTCACCCAACTAGCCTTTGTTTGCTCTACCTACCCCTTGAGGACCCGAATTGTTACAATAGATCCTCAGTATCCCTTGCTTGTCGTAAGATAAATGGGACGGTCCTTCGGATGCGATCGCAGGTGTGGTACGTTAAATATCCCTACTCAATCAATACTCTTATAAACATACTAAAATAATATTATGAAGAGAAAAACACTGTTAAAAAGTTATGTGTTTACATTGGTCAGTTAGAAAAGCTATGAATAAAATTAGTTTACACTAGATGAAAGGTCAAGGTCATGCACGACTACTATTCTTCTCGGTAATGAACAATAGTTATTAATACGCTTTCCACTCAACAATTAGCTATTAAAAGAACATAAACATGCAGGTGATGATAAAGTATGGCTACACAAATATAGGAAATTAACGATAGAGAAGCTAAATATATCGTGTCTGTTTTAAGGACAGGTTGTTGAATTTTTTTTATTAGCATCTATGTTCAATAAAATATTCAAATATGTAGGTAAAGAAAACGTTGAGGTATCTTTTATTTCGAGTTCACTTAGACTAATGAACTAACATATAAATGAAAGTGAGTCTTGTTTATAGATAAAACGTCACTAATATATGTAAGCCACACCAGGAATGTTTTCTTCTCAAGCATAAAAATCTGAATAAATCTTGTCTCAAAAGAATGCGAAACAGGTCAGCTAATAAATGAGCACAATAAGTGTCCATGAGAATTCCAACAGACTGTTGGAAGACCTAATAACCAATGATTTCTTAAATATTGTCATTGGGGAACTCATTTTTAATATCAACTTTGAAGTACTTAGTGGATAACAGGATATCAATAATGTTCGTGTTCCATTGTTAGCTTTCGGCGAGGCAAAAATTCATTATAAGGATTGGTTGGTGAAAGTTCTGAAAAGTCAAACGTTTCGATGCTGTTTATTTGGGAAGAGGTTTTGTGATTCGAAAATTACTAGAAAATCTTTGGAATTCTTTAGAATCTACATCTCTCTTGATTACAAGTTGCCATACCTATATTAGATTCCAAACCTTCATAAAGATCTTTACAAACAGAGACACATTGCTCGATCCAGTAAATGTTCTGCCAACTCTATACCTTTGGTCCTAATGAACATATTCACTGCCGCGGCGGAGAAATATCAGACGTATTGTTTTACATCATCTGCCAGAAGTGGTGTAAATCAAATGGGAATTATACAACAATCTAAAGAACGTTTAGTCAATTTGAAATAACGATTATTTTGCTGGGAACACGCGTCACACAGCCATCACAGACCCTTGGAAATACCAGAGGTCTGAGCATATGAACTTGCTGTTGTGTTATCTGTGTTTGTTCTGTTTCGTAGGAATTATGGAATAAATTACTTTTCGTTACTTTTTACATTTCTACACGAAATAGAATAGGTTTAATTTTTTAATTTTTTTTTTGGTTATTTGGTTGGTGTGCAAGGATCCATTTAAAACTCTCTTATTTCTTACAGAGCTTGATCACGATTTTATTTTACTCTTCTAACCATGAGCTGGATAGTTTTCAGGGAATAGCCTTGACCTTTAAAAGGGAAGTACGTAATTCCTTTCCCAAATTATTTTGTTTTCTCCCGTAAGTAGAGTCCATTAGGGTTAGTACAGTGACAATCATGATGCCACCATCCAGGTGTGAATCTTACTGCACAGTTGGACAAGTTCCTAGCATCATTATCTCGGTCCTTTGTTGTAAACTTCATTCCCTGTATCGGGTCCTCCCCTTTAATAAAGCAATCATCTTCAAGAAAAAAAAGAGAATTATACATACACTTTTGCTGATAATATTATCTATGAAAAACGTAAAGAGATATAAATGGCAAGAATTCATTTAAATACAAAATTCAAGATTTGAATGGCTTGGGTTTACATTAAAGCATGCATTTCAATACTAATGACACGTTCGATGTTAAATTTGGTGTAGAACATTGGTTCCCCGAGATAATTTACATAGTGTTCTAAATTTTTTTGAGGAATTCAGTGGAGAGTTCAATATTGAAAAGAAGAGTATTACAAACGCAGAATTTTTACCAATGTCCCCAGAGTATCCGGATATAGATATGACGTATTTCGTTGTTTCGTTGCCAATAGCAAAGCTCCTATATTTGACGTAATGTGTTACGTTGTCGAAGTCACTCATGTCCATCCTTAATTCGTAAGTTCCTTGACTCAGTAGGTAGTGAAGTTTGTCGTTACCTTAAACAACATCAACAATTATTTGTAACCAAGAACGACTAGAGCTCCTATATAAAATAATAGCGAAACGAAAACAAGATTCCATGAAATATTTTAATATGTAATGAAATGAAAACATGAATATAATACACAATGATCAATCTGAAAATTATGATAATGAAAATAATCGTCGTTGTCGTCATCGTCATCATCATCATCATCAATAATATTTTTTTCAAATAAGCAATATGTCTGTTGCAGTAGTACAAATGTTACAATCCTCGTTTTTCAATCTGTTTCAGCTTTTATATTCAATGATCGCATTAAGCCTGTAAATTCGAAACAGATAGTGACTCATCTGTTAAGGATTGCCTGCATTTAGAAGCAAAATACTTGTCTCAGACATTATGCACAATGAAATACCTTTGCTGTTACATTCACGAGGGCTTTGCTAAAGAAGAAAATATTGCAACACTCTTCTTTTGCTGGTGATATTTCAATAAAATGGCGAAGACAGCGAACAGTGATCAATCTCGTAACTCCTATAAGGAATACAAAATTAAGAGTAAGGCAAACACTAGCCTCAGAATATACCAGAGGAGGGATTAGGTGTCTAGTAGGAGTTGTTTATGTAATGGTGATTAGGTCTTTTAACTGATTCGATACGGAAATGGTTAATCTGGGTATCATCATATTTTTTTTAAATCGAGGTAGGTTACTGACAGACAAATTGATGCTCAAAGTGTTTCAACAATCTAGTTGAAAGTCAGGAAATTGCAAATACGATGGTCATATGAACGAACTAGTTTGACAAAATAACCTGTCACTGCTGTCTGATGTGTTTCATACCAATAGTTAGGGCATTCTTTACATACTGATTTTGATTACAGACTACTCTGTGTACCTAATGAAGATATAGGGCTCAAAAAGGTTGTGACCGGTCGATAGGGGTTGCCTACTCCTCCTAGGAATTTGATCCCACCTCTGGTATATCGAGATATATGTCTTTGGCCAACTCTTTATTTTGTATTTCTTATAGGAGTTACCATATTGATCACTGTTCGTTATCGTCACCTTTTCATGATAAAATGCTAGGTTTTCTTAAACAAAAAATAGAATCAACAAAACTGGACATGTTGTCATCACTGGCCAATAGCGACTTTAATATTTTAAAATTTTTTATTTGTTGTCAACTGTTTTGTTCCAATGTTAATGGTGTTGTAACAAAAAACTAGAAGGTTCTTCTTGCCAATTATATTAGGAATGATTTTTTTTAGTATTACGATTTACTACCAATTGATCAGGGAGATAATTTGGTATGTTACCTTGAAATATATGGATTATTCTTAATTGGAATAGCTGTCGTCAACTCTTAACATGACCAAAGATTGTAAAATATCACAAAAATACTGGCTGTGGGACCTTGATTTAGCACTTTGTTTGGGTTCCTTACAATCTATATTGAAGATTTTTGCTAACTATACGACGGACATGCGATCTTTGCATTCAACAGGTCTTCCAACAGGCTGTTGGAATTACCATGAACACGAATTATGCTCCTTTATTAGCTGACCTATTTTGATATTCTTATGAAGCAGAATTCATGTAAAAGCTTCTACACGAAACGAAAAAAAATATCTTGCTATGGCCTTCAATTCGACATTTAAATATATTGACGACATTTTGTCTATTAACAGTGATCATTTTCATTCATTTGTTGATTCGATATATGCCAATGCACTTGATTTAAAAGACACAGCAGCGTCTTACACATCTGCTTCTTACTTAGATATTTTACTGAAAATAGATGCCAGCGGCAAGCTAACAACTCAACTTTACGAGAAAGAGGATGATTTCAATTTCTTCAACATCAATTTCACACATCTATGTGGCAATATTCCATCATCACCTGCATATGATCAATTTTTACGAAGAAGTTGATGTCAGAGGGGTTTTTACAGTCTCTTCTAAAGTCAGCATTTTGCAAATTGCAAGGTCATTATAATGATTTAGTTTGCCAGTACAATTTACCATTAAGTCAAATGCTGTCTGAAATATTTTTGATATCAATTATTAGGCCGTTCTTGGCACACTGATTCTCATTATGGATTGCTCCATTTACCTGATCGGAATATAGGTCTCACGGCGAGTGTGACCAAACGACATGGGATACTTGATCCTCCTAGGCACTTGATTCTACCTCTGGTATTACCAGGGGTCCGTGTTTACCCATCTCTCTTATTTGCATTTTCTATAGGAATTTTCTATAGGAATTACGAGATTGAATACTGTTAGTTATCTTGGTCTTTTCATTGAAGCAGAATATAACGTCATTCTATATTCCAAATGTAGGAAAGATGCATTTGCATATAAAAATTAAAAGTTTAATATTCACCTTTTGTTATAAGCTCAACACAATACTTTCGGAGAAAAAATTGTCGATACAAAAAGTTAATTATTTAACACTATCTTTTTATTCCATCACCATTATATAGAAGTCACAAGAAGTGTTTTGACTTAATCATATTGGAATTGAATGAACTAGTATGTTATTAACAGCCTCTGTCCATTCATTTTGTATATTTCTTTGTCATGAAATATTACATCACTTACACTTGGTAACAGGAATGAAACATCCGCAAATGAAGTGTACAGCAATAAACAAAGGCGCAAAACTTTGATATAAAACTTGTACCAGACATGTTGCCATGATACCCTTGAATTTCCCATTGAAGAAATATCTGCAAGATACGTTTCGTCAGATGTCATATTGTGAACAATGTAATTAGTTCAAACTGCAATCAGTCTTAGGATAATTGCATTACCTAACCAAAATTCAGAAGTTAGATTGCCAAATCCATTTTTTGTATTCTATCCATGTTCGATAAAAATCTTCTGATCCGTCCATTCGTCGCTGGAAAACCTAAAATGAAATTGATTTAAAATTAAGGAATATCAATAATAAAGCCTTTATTTATCCAGAATTACATATTTAGCAATAATGGTACTTTTCAATATGGCCCTGCATATATGAGTAAACTAAATAGAGATGAAAAGACGTATAGTAAAATATAGACTTAAGACATAATCAAGAATGTAATATACTTATAAATACTATTAGATACAAAATGAAGCTAAGATGGTAGTATGGTACTATGGTGGTAATGTCTAAGATAAATTCTTTTAAAACGCGCAACGCTTGTTGAATTTCTTACATCTTCCCTCAAAACATACCAATATTAGAACATTCCTTTCATATTCAAGTCGTTATTAAATCCTTAACCATCAATGGAGAGTCACTGCATTTGCAATATCAAGCACTACAACAGCGAATGCTTAGATAAAAAAGTGAAGATATCAAACAGTGGTCAATTTAAAAACAAATGTTACACAGAGTATAAAATTAAGAGTCGGGCCAACACGGACACATCAGAGGTGAGAGAAAATAATGGTTTTATTTCTTCGTCTGCCTGATTAAGATATAGGGGTTTGGTCGGTCGATAGGGAATGACGCTTCCTCCTCCTACATACCTCATCCCACCTCTGAAGGTATTACAAGATTGATTACTGTTCGTTATCTTTACTTATTTATTCGTTAATGATGCAGGGAGCTTTCAATGACTAACACTTCTTCAGCCTGAGATGACCTACAGTGATTATTCTCATAACTCCTTTAGGGAATAAAAAACGTGAAGAGATGGATTCCTATAGAAAATGCAAATCAGAGAGATGACCAAAAGATGCATACGTCTTTTGTAAATATTTCGAGCATGAACAAACTTAAAGATATTCTTGAGTGTTATTTTCAAATTCAATTAGACAGCTACTCTGAAGACGGGATGCTGTTTATTATTGATCGTTTCGACGTTGAAGGCAATGTTAAAAGGTCTGAGATGTCATTTATAGGTTTAACATAAAACCTGCTATGTGGTGAATGTAGACGCTATACAAATCACATTGAGACACCATTTATCTTTAGTAACGAAACGTGAGTTATATATACTTTTATTTCCTCGTACGGATCGCTCCTGGCATTTAAACAGTTATTCCAAGCAGACGCTTATCTTATCATTTTTGTTTTCGTTAATAGCCATTTTTGATCAAAAGCAAATACACCTTTATAAACACGCGCGGTAAACAGGACAGGACATATACTAAGTTTTACTAATCAATTTCTAATAAATCGATATATTACAAACCGTCCAGCCTCCTCCATCCATTTCCATTTCACAAAACACAGTCACGTGACCGACTTCAGGGATATTTATTCGGTATAAACCATTTGGGAGCGATGGCGACACCTCACGTAGGTATGTGCAATCATGTGGATTAAAGTCATCTGAAAAATTAACATTTTAACGTTCAAGTTGCAGTTAATGTGCGGCAACTCATTGACAATAATTCGTTTATTGACAAAGTTATTCTGTATTCAAAACACCCTGTCCTCAACAGCACAATTAGACGTTCTTGTCTATATGTTTCTCTGCAAAGTCTGTTTATCTTAATATTAAGAAAAACATTTGTAATTCTTTTCACTTATCACCACACAAACAGCTCTCTCTCTCTCTCTCTCTCTCTCTCTCTCTCTCTGTGTGCCTGAGGTGAAAAGACGCTAGACTGTTTAATATATCAAATGGCGAAGTAAACAATGTGTAAATCGTAATCATAAATGCCCAAGACATATACAAGTTCGATTGATTGTTATGTTGTTTTCCGCCACACTCAACACTTTTTCAGTTATCTGGTGGCTTCCAGTTTTTATTGGTGGAGGAGAGAACCCTGATACAATGTACCCGGGAAGAGACCACCGATCTTCCGAGAGTAAACTGGCAAACTTTCTCAGAGATGTCGGCGCGAGCGAGATTCGTACCCGCGCCGACTAGAGGTGAGAGGCCTTGTGATTTTGAGCGCGATGCTCTAACCACTCGGCCACGGAGGCCCCTTATACAAGTTCGAGTGTAGGGCAACAAAGCGAAGGTAGGATCAAGTGCCATGGAGGAGTAAGCATCCTCTGCTGACCGGTCAATTTAGATCAATGAAAATAAATTCTGGTGTAGAGTTATTCTCTATCGCGCTAGAATAACTTTCTGTATGTGTATTTTAAACGACATCAAGACTTGTAACCAGAAACCCTTAATATATACACTAAGAATTCCAATTTCAAATAATCATTTCCAGTTATGATTTTTAACTTTTAAAAAACATACACACACTGATAATCCAACAAATTCCAATATATAAAGTAGGCATTAAATTGACGATAACATTGAAACGCATTACGCGTTGTGTTGCGTAATATGTTCACAGTAAAACAGGTATTTTGTCGAGGGTAAATACATTTGTACTTGATGACACATATGACGTAATTGTTTCTGGATGTTCGATGTTTTGAATGATGATGTAACACTTGTCTAGCTGCCACGATTACCTAACGGCGTCCTTCATGAACGGTCTAGAAAATTCATTCTTAGTATACATACATCGTGAATTATCTGACTTTAAGCTGTGTTTGACACAAAATTAAAGCACTGGTGATTTTAAGCATTTCTGTTTGCTTTTTTTCTTTTCTTTTTTTTATTATTGGGCTGGGAGATTTCGGAAATTACTTCTCATAATTTTCCTTTGTGTATTATGCTATCCATACACGAACATTATATAACTTACATCTATTGCAAATTAGTATTTTGTGATAGTTTTCCTTTAATACTTGAAATTATAGTAATTGTTGTTATAATATGAATGTCAACATACCCATAGACAAAAAAGATGTATAAAAAAGAATAATTCAAATTAGGACGATTTTTTGCAGCTGAGAGAACATTCATTAATGGTCGACCATGTCAACGACATGTACATGAATTCAGGAATAATTTTTTACAACTTATAGAAAATAAATGAAATATAAAGGATAACTTGACACAGGAAATTGACGCATGCACCATATTTATACGTAACTTACCCCTGACACAGTATGAGCGCTCCTTTGACAACCGAATACATTTTTGCACACCCAAACACTTCAGACAATCATCTTGTCTCGCTGACTGAATCAAAATAAATAGTAAATAACATTTTGTTTCGAGTATCATGGTGCATGATCCTGTCATATTTAACTTAGTTACGTATAGAAAGGTTCGGTATGCAAATGCTTATTAGCAGTTTTTAGCCACTAGGGCGTGTACGTAAAGAAATAAGTTGACATAGAACGATGTAAGTGATTGCAGGATGAGGCATCGTTCTTTGCATGCAGTCTGATCAAATGATGTTAATGTTTGATTGCACGGGAAGCTATGAAGGAAATGTTAAATCCATATATAGTTTTCTAGTCTTACATTGCAATAATCGCATAATGCTCTTCTGTGCACATACAGTATCCTACAAATGCATCAGAAATATTAAACGAAATCCATCAATGCGGCCTGCACTAATTCCGTTTGAGTGATTACATAAAAGTGATCTGAACACTGAACCCTTCACAGGTGACCTGGCAGCCAAATAGAACCTATACTTTCCCTACGAATCTTTCTGAAATCAATGTGTAAAATACATTTTAGATAGAAAATATATATACATACACGTCTTTTGATTGCTTTCATTGTGAATGTTAAATATCAAAAGTAGTATAAAGACTCGATATGAAATGTTTTCGTAAGAGATGACCACGTAAATGGGGGGATCCTTGGGAAGAACAACTGAGATCCCATGTCGCAGCAGTTAAAATATGACAAAGACCCCTCAATGATCAAAGGCAGCAAGCGCCGAAAATAGGTTGAAATTTTCCATCCGTTCTCCGTCAATGGTGACATCTCCGTAGAGATTTCGACATCAACGATCAATTATAACAGCACTACAATAATTCGTACCTTTCCTAAATAAGATTCAAGGAGACATGGTTTTTCTCTCGGCTTGGATTTCTCAAGAAACGTTATAGGTCGAAAATTGGATTGATGTCTGATATTTAACTATTTTTTTTAGCGAGAGTTAATTTTAGCGCGTTTAATTCTAAGAAAGTTGACTATTACCTTCGATATGGAATAAATTGTCATTGATGCACAATTTAGCGATCGCGACTTGCTAGTAATGCCGAAATTAAATTCTCGCTAACAATTCTGTAGATACGGTAATATTGAATTTACCTTACACATACAATGTAAAAAAAATCCAGCCTTTCATAAAATGACATCATTATACCAAGTTCTTATTTGTCAAATTGATTTACATTCAGCTTGACCACTATGTAGAGAGAACAAAGCTTCAAGGCGATGAATGGTTTCACAATGGACAAATACCTTTTCTAGAGTTTTGCTGTGATATAAATATTCTGTTGCTATCGAAATTTATTCGACGATGGGTATATAGGGCAAATGTCATACCGATTACTCTACAAGATAATCTACAAGATAAGTTATATTTAGGGTTGAAATATTTGTATTTTGATGTCCCTGTCTGGATTACACTGTACTGAGAACAATTTCTTTCGGATTCATGCCCCCGATGTAAGCGTAATGCATTAGAATGACTGGTCGGGATAGACACTCCTTGATACACTGCTGCTGTCCAACTGCACTGACCGCCAAAACGACAGGGTCAGTATACCGTTCTCCCGGGACGACACTGTCTGTACATCTTGCACATGTTAAGGCAGCTGTCTCATACAGTAAACATACACATTCTATTAAAATGACAAGCCGTGTAAAACTGTGGCGGAACATGTTGATTAAAGGTGCAAATATAAATTCATCAATATGTGTATGTTTGTATCATATACCAAATCCCTGTTTATGATGCTTTTCCTTCATTTGTCAATGTTACATTAAGAGACTCAGACATGATTTTCATGATTTTATACTGTATAAGAACAAAGCATTCAAAATATTGTTTCAAGTAAAGAGATGCAAAAATCACTCTTGATATAAAAATAAAATAATTAGAAAAAACACTTACAACATTAAAGATTAAAAGTAATTTATGGAATCAAAATAAAAAATAGCAATGAGAAAGGTGTCCAAAGGGAAAATTTGTGGAAAATGAAATATGGCAAATTCAACATTCAGATATATCGACGCCGTTTGGTCTATCAGCAATGATTATTTTCATTCATATGTGTATTTGGAATATCCCAATGAACTTGAATTAAAGACAGGGTCTTCCACATCTGCTTCTTACTTTGATATTTCATTGAAAATAGGTTATGAAGGCAAATTACCAATTCAGCTTCATAAAAAAAGATGATTTCCTATGTCTCCATTGTCAACCTCCTTTACATATACAGCATTATTCCGTTACCAATTGCTTATGGTGTTTATATATCTGAACTGATTCGATACGAAAAAGCTTGTTCTGCATATGAAAAGTTTTTAAGTAGAGGTAGGCTATGACAAACAAGATGATATCACTCTGTTTTGTGCAGCCTCGTCTAAAGTCAGCATTTTAAAGGATCTTCACTGGCTCCCATTTGAATACGGAATTCAATATAAAATCCTTCAGATCTCTCAACAACCTATCTCCAGTTTACATAAAGGACATCATTAAAGAGTACCATCCCACACGATCATTAAGACCCGAATCTCTGCATCTTCTCCAGGTACCTCGGACACGTACAAAAACATATGGGGATCGACCCTTGAATAAGGTCGCATCGAGTCTGTGGAATTATTTGCCTATTAAACTCAGACAGTGTACTTCACTGTCAAGTTTTAAAGTTAATCTCAAAACGTATCTTTTAGATTAGCTTTTAATTTGGGATTGTTTTATCCAAGTGGATTACTTTACTAAAGAAAAGAAATCCTGTAGTTTAGTACTATGATTATATCCTATATATGTATTTCATTATTCCTAAAGGTTGTTTTAAATTGTTTTATACGCTATTATGCATGGTAATTATTTCATTACATAAGACGCTAAATTTCATTCCATTCACATGTCTAACGTATGTTCACATATATTTATTATATTATTTGTAATGCGCTTTAGAAAACGCAGATCAATAGAGTGCTTTATGAATCTATTAAATTACAAGTTACATTTTGAAATTTCTATCGACGTTATAATGGTTTTGTTTGCCACTACAACCTAAGTCAAATGCTATTTCATGTCTTTCATATCAATTATTAGGTCGTTCCTGACACACTGATTGTTACTAAGCATTGCTCCGTTAACCTGATCGGAATATAGGGCTCATGGTGGGTGTGACCGGTCGACAGGAGATGCTTACTCCTCCTAGGCACCTGATCCCACTCCTGGTATGACCAAGGGACCGTGTTTGCCCATCTCCCTGATATGTATTTTGTATAGGAATCACGAGATTGAATGCTGTTAGTAATCTTGGTCTTTTCCTTTAACCATCGAGAAGGTATCTCTGCTGGTGGACACTCTGTCCCCGAGGATACTTGTCGCTCGATATCTTCTTTCATGAATATAAACAACACAGATAACATACTGCTTGACACGTCGCACAGTAAGAAAAGGTATCACTGTGTGGAGCCTATAAGGCACACGTGCTCTAACAGATTGGTTGGTGTCCTTAGGATTATACTTCGGAATATTAAAGATTTATCGTATGTACTTTCGTCAGAGAGTCAGCTTCGGTACCGAAATGGAAATTCGTTTGCTCAAATTAAAGATTGCCAGGTATTGTTAAGAAGCATTTTTGTTCATTCCTATTTAGATCCCATGTGTTCCATATCCAAATGTTTGGTAAAAAAAAAAAGTAAAACATGAGATATATTGATCACCAGTTTTCATTTATTAGTAATCTCACCGAATGCAGTTTCTGTACCAAACCGTTTGATAATCTGAACTATGAAACCTCTAATGTTGTCTACGCTATTGAGTGTAACCTCCGTTGGTTAATTCATGTCGGGGAAACTAAGCAGTAGCTCAATAAAAGAATATAGGCTCACAGGTTTCTAATTAATAATGGGGGTAATCAACTTCTCTACAAATATTGTAATTCCCCAGACCATTCCATCGTCTCCATGAGGGTCGGGAGTATGAGGAAAAAATTCCATCATACAAACACTCCTACTTTAAGTGCTTCTTTCCGTAGACGACGAGAAGATCGCTACATTAAAACTTTAGACACTTCCATATGGATGCAACGATAATATATCCAATGTCGGACATTTGACTAGTCCACTAGGAAATAATGTTAATGTGATGGGACTTTTTCCAAATACACATACACGCAAACGCAGCCATGGATGTTTCATATAAAAAAACTAGTATGCACGATGTCACATTTCAATCGCTTTTACCTTACGTCAACAGACATTTAGGTCCTCATCATTGGGAGTTTTGAATACGTTATTTGAAGAAACCAAAACTAGTCCATATGTGGAGTTTTGCACACCAGAATATAGACTGAATTCTATCATTATGGATGTTACCCATCACAGGCTCTTTCAACCACCCCTTGGGTTTTGGATGATGTTACCGAATCTAGCCACCAATTCCTTAAACTAAACTGTATTAACAAAGGAATTGATGCCGTCAACTTTCTTCGTCATACAAATGTTCAGTGTTGTATTAAAGAGTATTTCAATTTCAAGCTTACACCTTGTATTTCCTAGAGATATACCTCCACTATTGCATCCAGACTCTTTAACTACGAACAAACTTTGCAGTGCCTAGATATAGACCATCTTATACTCAATCCATCTACGTGTCCTTGTTCTTCGTCTTCTTTTAACTATAGTCCAGTTGGACATGTTATTACTGGTGACTTTGATATAGTTCAACATGAAGATCTAAAATCACTAATCTTAAAAGGTCCTCAATGCAGATAACCTCGGTCTTTCAATTGGCGACAGAACTTCATCTGTATTATGAATTCTGTCGAAGATTATACCAGACGATGAGCTCTATCTGAAGCAGAAGAACTTGATACCTTGTCAGAATTGATAAAAAAAATAGAAGAGGAATATTACAACCCCGTATCAGACTTGTCAAAGCAAAAATGCGTAGCATCGATCCTTCTGTGTTGAGTAAATCAGATAGGTTATATAAGTAATATGTGTTGGTTCCTTCTGACAAAACTGGAAATAACAATGTATTTGTTTGTAAGGCTCATTTTTACAACCGTATTCTAAATGAACTGGGCATCAATTAATCTATTAATCACATATACACCCCTACTGCCCTTTCAAAAGATGAAATTCTTCAAAATCATGCTTCAGTTTTAAATATATTTAATATCCCAGTCAATGAAGAGGATGAATATGAGTTACCGTACCTATACTGGATCCCCGAACTCCACAAAAAACTTACAAACGAAGATACATTGCTGGATCCAGTACATGTACTACACTCTTTGCCCCTTACAAAAATATTAACTCCTATGAAGGAGAAACTTTAAACATAATGTATCACTACACATGGCAGAAATGTTGTAAATCAAATGCGGATTCTTAAGAATTCTAAAGAACTTTCAGTAAATTTGAAATCACAAAAAAATTCTCAAATTAATAACATTAAATTGTATGATTTTACAAAACTTTCCACGACCATACCTCACGATAAGTTAAAGGCTAGACTTTTTGACATCATAAACAGTTGCTTCGTCAACATAAATGGTAAATGGAAATATTGATACTTAGTGATTGGTCATTCCAAAATTTATTTTATTAAACACCCTCATGACTCCATGCACAAGTACTCTGAAGTTAATATTAAAAAGATGCTAGAGCTCCTCATTGACAATATTTTCGTAGTCTTTGGCGATCAGGTCAGGTCTTCCAATAGTCTGTTGGAATTGCCATGGACAAGAATTATCCTCCTTTGTTAGCTGACCTATTTTTATATTCTGATGAAGCAGAATTCATTCGAAAGCTTCTACATGAAAAGAAAAAAAATATCTTGTTATGGCCTTCAATTCGACATTTAGATATATCGACGACGTTTTGTCTATTAACAATGATCATTTTCATTCATGTGTCGATTCGATATACCCCAGTGAACTTAAAAAAAAGACACCACAGAGTCTTCCACTTATGTTTCTTACGTAAATATTTTATTGAAAATAGATGCCGGCGGCAAACTAACAACTCACATTTATGACAAACGGGATGATTTCAATTTGCCCATTGTCGCTTTCCCTTATTTATGTGGCATTATTCCATCGTCACCTGCATATAGTGTTTATATCTCCCAACTGATTCGAAAAACGCAAGAGCTTGTTCTGCATATGATCAGATTTTACATCGAGGCGGGCTACTGACAAAGAAATTGATGTTACACGGGTTTGTACAGTGACGTATAAAGTCAGCATTTCGAAATGTTATGGTCGTTATAACGATCTACGTTTCCAGTACAACTAATTACGACCATTAAGTCAAATGCTGTCTAATGGCTTCCATACCAATTCTTAGGTTGTTCTTGACATACTGCTTCTGAGTACGAATTGCTCCGTTTATCTGATCGGAATGTAGGGCTCACGGCGGGTGTGAGCAGTCGACAGGAGATGCTTAGTCCTTTTAGGCAACTTATCTCACCTCTGGTATATTCATGGGTTCGTGTTTGCCCATCTCTCTGATTTATATTTTCTTTAGGAATCATGAGATTGAATAGCATTCGTTATTTTAGCCTTTTCAGAATTATTTCAATGTTAAAAAACAGAACCGCTATCTCATTCTGTAAAATGTTTCGTTATATATCAAATACATAAATGTGATATTAATTTCATTCAGGTTAAGATATGGCAGTACTCCTTCTTTGAACAGGGTGGATCTTCATCTACTACACCTTGCGGTTTTTCATCCGAAGGACTGCCCCATTTAGTCGCATACCCGCCTCGTCATCAAAGAAGGAGTACTTTTATCTTTTATCACTTCTGATTTACTCAACACAGAAGGATAGATGCTACGCATTTTTGCTTTGACAAGTCTGATACGGGATTGTAATATTCCTCTTCTATTTTTTTATCCATTCTGACAAAGTATCAAGTTCTTCTGCTTCAGATGTAGCTCATTGTCTGGCATAATCTTCGACAGAATTCATAATAGAGAAGAAATTCTGTCGCCAATTGAAAGACCGAGGTTATCTGCATTTAGGACCTTTTAAGATAACTGATTTTAGATCTTCATGTTCAACTATATCAAAGTTACCAGTAATAACATGTCCAACTGGACTATAGTTAAAAGAAGACGAAGAACAAGGACACGCAGATGGATTGAGTATAAAATGGTCTATATCTAGGCACTGCAAAGTTTGTTCGTAGTTAAAAAGTCTGGATGCAATAGTGGAGGTATATCTCTAGGAAATACAAGGTGTAGACTTGAAATTGAAATATTCTGGAATACAACACTGAACATTTTTATGACGAAGAATGTTGACGGCATCAATTCTTTTGTTAATACAGTTTAGTTTAAGGAATTGGTGGCTAGATTCAGTAATATCATCCAAAATCCAAGGGGTGGTTGATTGAGCCTGTGATGGGCAACATCCATAATCATAGAATTCAGTGTATATTCTGGTGTGCAAAAATCCACATATGGACTAGTTTTTGTTTCTTCAAATAACGTATTCAAAACTCTCAATGATGTGGATCTAAATGTCTGTTGACGTAAGGTAAAAGCGATTGAAGTTTGACATCGTGCATACTAGCTTTTTTATATGAAACATATCCATGACTGCGTTGACTTGTATGTGTATTTGGAAAAAGTCCCATCACATTAACATTATTTCCTAGTGGACTATATAGATGTCCGACATTGGATAAATTATCGTTGCATCCATATGGAAGTGCTTAAAGTTTTAATGTAGCGATCTTCTCGTCGTCTACGGAAAGAAGCACTTAAAGTAGGAGTGTTTGTATGATGGTGATTTTTCCCCCAGAATCCTGACCCTCATGGACAAGATGGAATGGTCTGGGAAATTAAAATGTTTGTAGAGAAGTTGATTACCACCATTATTAATTGGAAACCTGTGAGCCTATATTCTTTTATTGAGCGACTGCTTAGTTTCCCCGACATGAATTAACTAACGGACGTTACACTCAATAGCGTAGACAACATTAGAGGTTTTATAGTTCATATTATCAAACGGTTTGGTACAGAAACTGCATTCGGTGAGATTACTAATAAATGAAAACTGGTGATCAATATATCACATGTTTTACTTTTTTTTTTTTACCAAACATTTGGATATGGAACACATGGGATCTAAATAGGAATGAACAAAAATGTTTTTAACAATACCTGGCAATCTTTAATTTGAGCAAACGAATTTCCGCTTCTGTACCGAAGCTGACTCTCTGACGACTGTACACACGATAAATCTTTAATATCCCGAAGTATAATCCTAGGGACACCAACCAATCTGTTACAGCACATGTGCCTTATAGGCTCCACAGAGTGATACCTTTTCTTACTGTGCGACGTGTCAGCCAGTATGTTATCTGTGTTGTTTATAGTCATGAAAGAACATATCGAGCGACAAGTATCCTTGGGGACAGAGTGTCCACCAGCAGAGACTTTCTCGATGGTTAAAGGAAAAGACCAAGATTACTAACAGCATTCAATCTCGTAATTCCTATACAAAATACATATCAGGGAGATGGGCAAACACGGACCTCTGGTCATACCAGGAGTGGGATCAGGTGCCTAGGAGGAGTAAGCAATTCCTGTCGACCGGTCACACCCACCGTGAGCTCTATATTCCGATCAGGTTAACGGAGCAATGCTTAGTCACAATCGGTGTGTCAGGAACGACCTAATAATTGATATGAAAGACATCAGACAGCATTTGACTTAGGTTGTAGTGGCAAACAAAATCGTTATAACGTCCATAAAAATTTCAAATTGTAAATTGTAATTTGCTATTCAATAGATTTATACTGCGCTCTATTGACCTGTGTTTTCTAAAGCGCTTTACAAATAATATGATAAAAGATATGTGAACATGAGTTAGACATGTGAATGGAATGAAATTTAGCGTCTTATGTAATGATATAATTACCATGCATAATAGCGTATAAACAATTAAAAACAACCTTTAGGAATAATGAAATACATATATAGGATAAAATCATAGTACTAAACTACAGGATTTTTTGTCTTTAGTAAAGAAATTCATTTGAGTAAAACAATCACAAATTAAAAGCTAATCTAAAAGATACTTTAAAACTTAACAGTGAAGTACACTGTCTGAGTTTAATAGGTAAATAATTCCACAGACTCGTTGCGACCTTATCCAAGGGTCGATCCCCATATGTTTTTGTACGTGTCCGAGGTACCTGGAGAAGATGCAGAGATTCGGATCTTAATGATTGTGTGGGATGGTACACTTTAATGATATCCTTTATGTAAACTGGAGATAGGTTGTTGAGAGATCTGAAGGATTTTATATTGAATTCCGTATTCAACTCGGAGCCAGTGAAGATCCTTTAAAATGCTGACTTTAGACGAGGCTGCACAAAACAGAGTGATATCATCTTGTTTGTCATAGCCTACCTCTACTTAAAAACGTTTGTGAATAATTCACGAACAACTTTCACATTTTTATTTTTTATTTTGATTCCATAAATTGCTTTTAATCTTTAATGTTGTAAGTGTTTTTTCTAATTATTTTATTTTTATATCAAAAGTGATTTTTGCATCTCTTTACCTGAAACAATATTTTGAATGCCTTGTTCTTATACAGTATAAAATCATGAAATTCATGTCTGAGTCTCTTAATGCAACATTGAAAAATGAAGGAAAAGCATCATAAACAGGGATTTGGTATATGATACAAACATACACATATTGATGAATTTATATTTGCACCTTTAATCAACATGTTCTGCCACAGTTTTACGCGGCTTGTCATTTTAATAGAATGTGTATGTTTACTGTATGAGACAGCTGCTTTAACATGTGCAAGATCCAAAGACAGTGTCGTCCCGGGAGAACGGTATACTGACCCTGTCGTTGTGGCGGTCAGTGCAGTTGGACAGCAACAGTGTGTCAAGGAGTGTCGATCGCGACCGGCCCTGTGCAGAGGGGTCAACTATAAGAAGAAAAACTTACTCTGTGAACTGGTAAACTCCACAGATGTAACAGCAGCAGATCTGGACTACACAAGGATAAGGATTGATGATGTGAGACTGAGATTAATTTATGCATGTAAATCATTTTCTGCATCTACCATTCTAATGCATTATGCTTACATCGGGGCATGGATCCGAAAGAAATTGTTCTCAGTACAGTGTAATCCAGACAGGGATATCAAAATACAAATATTTCAACCCTAAATATAACGTATGACTATCTTGTAGAGTAACCGGTGTGACATTTCCCCTATATGCCCATCGTCGAATAAATTTCGATAGCAACAGAATATTTATATCAATGCCAAGCTCTAGAAAAGGGATATGGCCATTGCGAAACCGTTTATCACCTTGAAGCTTTGTTCTCTCTACATAGTGGTCAAGCTGAATGTAAATCAATTTGACAAATAAGAACTTGGTATAATAATGTCATTTTATGAAAGGCTGGATTTTTTTTACATGGTATGTGTACGGTAAATTCCATATTACCGTATCTACAGAATTGTTAGCGAGAATTTAGCTTCGGCATTACTAGCAAGTCGAGATCGCTAAATTGTGCATCGCTGACAATTTATTCCACATCGAAAGTAATAGTCAACTTTCCTAGAATTAAACGCGCTAAAATTCACTCTTGCTAACAAATTTTGTTAAATATCAGACATAAATCAAATTTTCGACCTATAACGTTTCTTGAGAAATCCAAGTCGAGAGAGAAACCATGTCTCCTTGAATATTTTTTAGGAAAGGTACGAATTATTGTAGTGCTGTTGTAATTGATCATTGATGTCGAAATCTGTACGGAGATGTCACCATTGCCGGAGAACGGATGGAAAATTTCGACCTGTTTCCTTTGATCTTTGAGGGGTCTTTATCATGTTAACTGCTGCGACATGGGATCTCAGTTGTTGCGATTTCTTCCCAAGGATCGCCTCATTTACGTGATCATCTCTTACGAAAACATTTCATATCGAGTCCTTATACTACTTTTGATATTTAACCTTCACCATGAAAGCAATCAAAAGACGTGCATGTAGATTTATTTTCTATATAAAATGTATTTTACACATTGATTTCAGAAAGATTCGTAGGGAAAGTATAGGTTCTATTTGGCTGCCAGGTCACCTGTATAGGTTTCAGGGTACAAATCAGTTTTATGTAATCACTTGAGAGGAATTAGTGCATGCCGCATTGATGGATTTCGTTTACTATTTCTGATGCATTTGTAGGATACTCTATGTGTACAAAAGAGCATTATGCGATTGATTGCAATGTAAGACTAGAAAAGTATATATGTATTTAACATTTCCTTCATAGCTTCCCGTGCAATCAAACAGTAAAATCATTTGAACAGGGTGCATGCAAAGAACGATGCCTCATCCTGCGATCACGTACATCGTTCCATGTCAACTTATTTCTTTACATACACGCCCTAGTGGCTAAAAACTGATAATAAGCATTTGCATACCGAACCTTTCTATACGTAACTAAGTTAAATATGACAGGATAATGCACAATGCACCGTGATACTCGAAACAAAATGCTATTTACTATTTATTGTGTTTCAGTCAGCGATACAAGATGATTGTCTGAAGTGTTTGGGTGTGCAAAAATGTATTCGGTTGTCAAAGGAGCGCTCATACTGTGTCAGGGGTAAGTTACGTATAAATATGGTGCATGCGTCAATTTCCTGTATCAAGGTATCCTTTATTTTTCATCTATTTTCTGAGTGGTAAAAAATTATTCCAGAATTCATGTACATGTCGTTGACATGGTCGACCATTAATGAATGTTCTCTCAGTTGCTAAAAATCGTCCTAATTTGAATTATTCTTTTTTTACATCTTTTTTTGTCTATGGGTATGGTGACATTCATATTATAACAACAATTACTATAATTGCAACTATGAACGGAAAGCTTTCACAAAATACTAATTTGCAATAGATGTAAGTTATACAAAATGTTCGTGTACGGATATCATAATACACACACAAAATTTATCAGAAGTAATTTCCGAAATTGCCCAGTTCAATAAAAAAAGAAAAACCTAAACAGAAATGCTCAAAATCACCAGAGATTTAATTTTGTGTCAAACACAGTTTAAAGTCAAATAATTTACGATGTGTTTATACTAAGAATGAATTTTCTAGACCGTTCGTGAAGGACGCCGTTAGGTAATCGTGGCAGCTAGACAGGTGTTACATCATCATTCAAAACATCGAACATCCAGAAAAAAATAACGTCATATGTGTCATCAAGTACAAATGTATTTACCCTCGACAAAATACCTGTTTACTGTAAACATATTACGCAACACAACGCGTAAAATGTTTCAATGTTATCCTCAATTTAATGCCTAATTTATATATTGGAATTTGTGGGATTCTCAGTGTGTGTATCTTTTTTCAAAGTTAAAAAATATAACCGGAAATGATTATTTGAAATTAGAATTCTTAGTCTATATAATAAGGATATCTGGTTACTAGTCTTGATGTCGTTGAAAATACACATACAGAAAGTTATTCTAGCGCAATACAGAATAACTCAACACCAGAATTTATTTTTATTGATCTAAATTGAGCGGTCAGCAGAGGATGCTTACTCCTCCATGGCACCTGATCCTACCTTCGCTTTGTCGGAGGTCCGTGTTGCCCTACACTCGAACTTGTATATGTCTTGGGCATTTATGATTACTATTCACACATTGTTTACTTCGCCATTGAATATATTAAACAGTGTAGCGTCTTTTCACCTCAAGCATACACACACACACACACACACACACACACACACACACACACACACAGAGAGAGAGGTCGTTATTAGTGAGAAGAATTACAGATGTTGTTTTTAATATGAAGATAAACAGATTTTGCAGAGAAAAATATAAACAGGAACGTGTAATTTTGCTGTTGAGGACAGGGTGTTTTGAATACAGAATAACTTTGTCAATAAACGAATTATTGTCAATGAATTGCAGCACATTAACTGCAACTTGAACGTGAAAATGTTAATTTTTCAGATGACTTTAATCCACATGATTGCACATACCTACGTGAGGTATCGCCATCGCTCCCAAATGGTTTATACCGAATACATATCCCTGACGTCGGTCACGTGACTGTGTTCTGTGAAATGGAAATGGATGGAGGGGGCTGGACGGTTTGTAATATATCGATTTATTAGAAATTGATTAGTAAAACTTAATATATGTCATGTCCTGTTTACCGCGCATGTTTACGTGTGCATATATGTGTTTAAAAGTACTTATAAAAGTGTATTTGCTTTTGATCAAAAATGTCTATTAACAACAACAACAAAAAAATAATAAAATAAACGTCTGCTTGGAATAACTGTTTAAATGCCAGGAGCGATCCGTACGAGGAAATAGAAGTATATATAACTCAAGTTTCGTTACTAAAGATAAATGGTGTCTCAATGTGATTTGTATAGTGTCTACATTCATCACATAGCAGGTTTTATGTTAAACCTATCAATGGCATCTCAGACCTTTTAACATTGCCTTCAACGTCGAAACGATCAATAATAAATATCATCCCATCTTCAGAGTAGCTATTTAATTATATTTGAAAATAACTCTCAATCAATATCTTTAATTTTGTTCATGCACGAAATATTTACAAAAGGCGTATGCATATGTTGCCTTTCCTTTCAATGTACTTCTGAGAAAATGGCTTTCAGAAGACTTATGGAATCCCTATAGACTCAAATGGTGCACTTTATATTAGCTGGTCTATGTTTCAATTCTTGTAATGCAAATTTTATTAGAGGATCCTATATAGATAGTGAATGTAACGAACAATCTCATAACTCCTACAAGGAATACAAAATAAAAAGTTCTAAAAACACGGTTCTCTTGATATGCCAGAGGTGGGAGTCAGGTGTCGAGGAGAAATAAACACCAGTCGACAGATCACACCCGTTGTGAACTCATATCTTGATCAAGCACAAGCAGAAATCTTTGATCAAGATTAGAATGTAAAGATCGGCCAAACTCGTCAGACCTGCCTCGATTTGAAGGATGACCACGCTTTTTGCTTATCAAATCAGTTGAGTGACAAAAACACCATCTACAGGTCACAACGGAACGTTTTACATAAATATGGAAACGTGATATGGAGATGCTGAATTCGTTGTTTGTCATAAATTTTAGTTGTTAATTTGCCGTTAATATCTATTTTCAATGAAATGCCTAAATACGATTGATTGATTAATTAATTGATTGTGTATTGTTTAATTTCTCGCTCGAGAATTTTTCACTCATATGGAGACGTCACTATTGCCTGCGAAGGGCTGTAAAAGATAGGCCTTCACTCGACGCTTATGATCTTTGAGCAGGGAAGGGTCTTTATCGAGAGTTTTTTTCACTCATATGGAGACGTCACTATTGCCTGCGAAGGGCTGCAAAAGACAGGCCTTTGCTCGACGCTTATGGTCTTTCAGCAGGGAGGGATCTTTATCTTTATCGTACCACACCAACTGTGACGCGGAACCTCGGCTTTTACTGTCTCTTCCGAAGGACCACCCTATGCAGTGCCTATTTACAACAAGTAAGGGAGTACTGAGGAGCTATTCTAACCCGGAACCTCACAGGATTATATATATATATATATATATATATATATATATATATATATACCTATCCTTTCTCCATTGCCTTTGAAGTGACTTTTAACACAAAATTTAAATTTCAATACATCGACGACGTTTCATCTGGTAGCAGTATTTAATTTCATTCATTCGTCAATTTGATGTTGAAACTTATGCGGTTACAACAATGGTTGTATTTGCAAACACAACCTGGCATTAAATCGAATAAGTCTTGTTCTATATAAACTAATCCATATCAGTTTGTAAAGAATATATATTCTTTAGATCTCAATTTGATTATAAATTAGTCTGTTTACCTAAAGAAGATATAGGGCTTACTACAGATGTAATCTGTCAGCATTTGACCTTACCTCAGCCGTTTCCAAGCATTTGTGTGATCTTAATCTCAATTTTGTATGCTTTATTGAATTTATGGCATTAATCATTGTATGCTGTATCTTCACATTTTCCATGATATTGTTACATGCATATGTCACTGAATAACTTTTTTTGTTTTCCAAAGTACGTTTAGAATAATATAGGTGCTTGTCATTCAAATTTAGTCAGTTTTGTTCTTATCTTAAATCTAAGAATTGCTACTTGTATTGACAATTTGAATGAATGAGGTCTTGTTATTAAATCATGTGACGGCAGGAAAGAATTATTTGTAATCCAGCATAGAAGAACACCAAATAGGTTTCAACACTCTATTTTAAAGTCAACATCTCGCCGACAGGAATTGCTTACTTCTCATCGGTGGCACTGATCCCACCACTGGGTTGTGTTTCCCATCTCTTCACTTTGTTTTATTGGCTATAGGAGTTATGAGAATAATCACTGTTCGTCATCTCAGACTGAAGAAGTGTTAGTCATTGAAAGCTCCCTGCATCAGTAACGAATAAATAAGTAAAGATAAAGAACAGTAATCAATCTTGTAATACCTTCAGAGGTGGGATGAGGTACATGTACGTAGGAGGAGTAATAATTCCCTGTCGACCGGCCAAATCCTATATCTTAATCAGGCAAACGAAGAAATCAAAACCATTATTTTCTCTCACCTCTGATGTGTCCGTGTTGGTCCGACTCGTAATTTTATACTCTGTGTAACATTTGTTTTTAAATTGACCACTGTTTCATATCTTCACTTTTTTTATCTAAGCATTCGCTATTGTAGTGCTTCATATTGCAAATGCCGTGGCTCTCCATTGATGGTTAAGGATTTAATAACGACTTGAATATGAAATTAATGATCTAATAGTGGTATGTTTTGATGGAAGTTGTAAGAAATTCAACAGGTGTTGCGTGTTTTAAAAGATTGATTGATTGATTAATCAAATATTGTTTAACGTTCCACTCGAGAATCTTTCACTCATATAGAGACGTCACCATTGTCGGTAAAGGGCTGCAAACTTAGGTCTATGCTCGGCGCTTATGGCCTTTGAGCAGGGGGCATCGTGTACGTGCCACAACTGTTGTGACACGGGACCTCGGTTTTTGCGGTCTTATCCGAAGGACCGCCCCATTTAATCGCCTGTTGCGAAAAGCAAGGGCTACTGAGGAACTATTCTAACAACCCGGATCCCCACGGGGATGTTTTAAAAGAAGCTATCTTAGATATTACCACCATACGTCTTAGTTTCATTTTGTATATCGAATGGCGAAGTAAACAATGTGTAATTCGTAATCATAAATGTCCAAGACATATACAAGTTCGAGTGTAGGGCAACACGGACCTCCGACAAAGCGAAGGTAGGATCAGGTGCCATGGAGGAGTAAGCATCCTCTGCTGACCGGTCACACGCGCCGTGAGCCCTTAGTCGAAATTAGGTAAACGAGATTATCCGTAGTCAAAGTTAGTATAAAAAATGACAGTCTAACAAAGGGTATGAAACAAATCATTCAACATATGTCCCAGAGACACTTTGTAATCGCAAACAAGGTCATTATAGCGACCGAAGAATTTGCGAAATGATGACTTCAAACGAGATTCGTTATAATTCTGCAAAGTCAATTTTTTTGTCAGTAGTTGACCTCGCTTTAAAAATTCTCATACGCATGGCATGCTCCCGCGTATCGAATCAATTGGGAGATATACACACCATAAGCAGGCGAAAGTGGTATATTACTACATATATATGGAAGGTTGATGATTGCAAAGTTGAAGTCATCACGCTTGTCATATAATGTAGTTGTCAGTCTGCCATTAGAGTCAATATTAAGTAAAATATCCAAATATGAAACAGACACGTCAGATTCTATAGTGTCCTTTATTTCGAGTTCATCGGGATATATCAAATGGACATAATTATGAAAATTATGATTGTTGATTGATAAGACGTCATCGATATATCTATATGTATGGTTGAAGGACACGGCAAGTTTTTTGTTTTTATCCTGTAATAGTTTTTGAAAAAAAATAGCTTCATAAGAATATAAAAATAAGTCTGCCAATAAGGGAGCACAATTAGTGCCCATGGGAATGTCAATGGATTGTTGGAAGACTTGGTTTCCAAACACTACGTAAATGTTATCTAAAGAAAGCCAAGCATACTCTTAATATCTGCTTCAGAATACTTGTGGGGGCTATCGGAGTGGTGTCTGACAAAATATGTACCTTGTTTTCCAATCACTAGATAAATGAAAAATTGTTGAGTGTGGCGGAAAGCAATAAATAATAATAATCAATCCAATCACTAGAAATTTGTATTTTCGAATGCCATTTTTGTTCAAAAAGCAATCATCTATCATCTGAAAAAGTCTAGATTTTAATTTATCGTGAGGAATTGTTGTAAAAAGTGTGGAGAAATCATACGTTTTGATGTAATTTTTTTTTTAAAAATCCTGAGACTTTAGATTTTCCAAAAGTTCCTTAGTGTTTTTGAGAATCCACATCTGATTGACACCACTTCTGGAATATGTAGTGGAACAGTATCTCTGAAGTGACTCCTTAATACCTGTTAGCAGTTTAGTTAGTAATAAAGATAAAGGCTTGGTAGAGCACTTACTGGAACCAGCAATGTATCTTTGTTTGTAAGGATTTTTGTGTAATTTAAGAATCGAATAAAGATATGGTAATTCAAACTGATCCTGATTCTCAGGAATGTCAAAAGTATTTAAAATAGAAAGATGATTATGAAGAATTTCATCCTTTGTAAGATTGCTTCGAGTATAAGTAGGATTCCCAGATGTTGAAGTGAATCCCAGTTCAAGGTATCATGGCAACATGTATGGTACAAGTTCTAACAGTATTTATATGTATATTACATTCTTGATTATGTCTTAAGTCTATAGTTTACTATACATCTTTCCATCTCTATTTAGTTTACTAATATCTCTCTCTCCATGTATCTTATGTGCAGGACCATATTGGAAACTACCATTATTGCTAAATATGTAATCCTGGATAAATAAAGTCTTTATTATTGATATTCCTAAATTTTAAATCCATTTCATTTTAGGTTTTCCAGCGACGAATGGACGGATCAGAAGATTTTTATCGAACATGGATAGAATACAAAAATGGATTTGGCAATCTAACTTCTGAATTTTGGTTAGGTAATGCAATTATCAAGATCAATAACATACTAGTTCATTCAATTGCAATAAGGGGCCTCCGTGGCCGAGTGGTTAAAGCATTGCGCTCAAAATCACAAGGTCTCTCACCTCTAGTCGGCGCGGGTTCGAATGCCGCTCGCGCCGATATATGTGAGAAAGTTTGCCGGTTTACTTTCGGAAGGTCGGTGGTCTCTTCCCGAATACATTATATCTGGGTTCTCTCCTTCACCTACAAAAACTGAACGCCACCAGATAACTGAAAAATTGTTGAGTGTTGCGGAAAACAAAAAAACAAACAAAACAAACAATCAAATTCAAGATGATTAAGTCGAAACACTTCTTGTGACTTCTATATAATGGTGATGGAATCAAAATATCTGATAGTGTTAAATATTTAACTTCTTCTACCGACAATTTTTTCTCCAAATGTATTGTTTTAAGCTTATAACAAAAGGTGAACATTAAACCTTGAATTTTTATGTAGAAATGCATATTTCCTACATTTGGAATATAGATTGACGTTATATTCTGCTTCAATGAAAACCAAGATAACTAACAGTATTCATTCTCGTAATTCCTATAGAAAATACAAATGATAGAGATGGACAAACACGGACCGCTGGTCACACCAGACGTAGAATCAGGTGCCCAAGAGAAGCAAATATCCCCTGTCGATTGGTCTCACCCGCCGTGAGGCCTATATTCTGATCAGGTAAACGGAACGATCCGTACTGAGAATCAGTTTACCAAGAAAGGCCTAACAATTGATATGAAACACATCAGACAGCATTTGACTTAATGGTAAATTGTACTGGTAAACTAAACCATTATAACGGCCATACAATTTGCAAAATGCTACCTTTAGACGAGGCTGTACAAACCCCTGTAACATCAAATTCTTTGTAAAAACTTATCACATGCAGAACAAACTATTGCTTATCGAATCAGTTGGGAAATATAAACACCATATGCAGGTGACGATGGCATATTGCCACATAAATGAGAGAAGTTGATGTTGAAGAAATTGAAACCATCCTGTTTGTCATAAAGTTGAGTTGTTAGTTTGCCGCTGGCATCTATTTTCAGTAAAATATCTAAGTACTAAGTGTCTTTTAAATCAAGTTCACTGGCATATATCGAATCGACATTGTTAATAGACAAAACGTCGTCGATATATCTAAATATCGAATTGAAGGTCATACCAAGATATTTTTTTTCTTTTCATGTAGAAGCTTTCGAATGAATTCTGCTTCATCAGAATATAAAAATAGGTCAGCTAGCAAAGGAGGATAATTCGTGTCCATGGTAATTCCAACAGACTATTGAAAGATCAAATCAATACAAAGTTATTTTGATCGAATATTCTTCTTTGTATTATTAGCAAAAATATCCTATATAGATTGTAAAGAACCCAAACAAAGGTGCTAAATCAAGGTCCCACAGCCAGCATATTTTGTGAAATTTTACAATCGTTGGCCATGTTAAGATTTAATGATAGCTATTCCAATTAAGAATAATCCATATATTTCAAGGTAACACACAAAATTACATCCGTGATCAATTGGTAGTAAATCGAAAAACTAAAAAACAAAATTATTCCTAAGATAATTGGCAAGAAGAATATCCTTGTGTTTTTACAACACCATTCACTATTGGAACAAAACAGTTGACAACAAACTTTAAAGTCGCTATTGACCAGTGATGTAAGGCCTATTACAGGAAAACATTTCCACTTTTGTTGATTCTTATTTGTGTATGAAAACCTAGCCTTTTATCATGAAAAGATGAAGATAAAGAACAAAGTTCAATTTGATAACTCCTACAAGAAATACAAACTAAAGAATTGGGCAAACACGGATGTCTGGACATACCAGAGGTGGGGTCACATTCCTAGGAGGATTAAGTAACATCTATCGACCGGGCACACCCGTTGTGAGCCCTATATCTTCATCAGGTAAACGGAGTAGTCTGTAATCAAAATCAGTATGTAAAGAATGCCCTAATTATTGGTATGAAACACATCAGACAACAGTTACAGGTTATTTTTTCAAACTAGTTCGTTGAAATGACCATGACATTTGCAATATACTGACATTCAACTAGATTGTTGAAACACCTTGAACATCAATTTGTCTGTCAGTAGCCTACCTCGATTTCAAAATTATGATGATACACCCTGATTAACCTTTTGCCCTATCGAATCAGTTAACAGGCAAACTCCTACTAGACACCTAATCCCTCCTCTGGTATATTCTGAGGCCCATGTTTGCCCAAATCTGAATTTTGTATTCCTTATAGGAGTAACGAGATTGATCACTGTTCGTTGTTCTCAGCATTTTATTGAAATCTCACCAGTAAAAAAGAGTGTTACAGCATTTTCCTCTTTAGCAAAGCCCTCGAAAATGTAAAAGCAAAGGCATTTTATTGTGCATAATGTCTGACGAAAGCATTTTACTTCTAAATGCAGGCAATCCTTAAAAGATGAGTCACTATCTATATCGAATTGGCAGGCTTAATGCGACCACTGAATATAAAACCCGAAACAGATTGAAAAACGAAGGCTGTAACATTTGTATTACTGCGACAGACATATTGCCAATTTTAAATAATATTCTTGAAGATGATGATTAATACGATGACGACAACGACGATTAATTCATCATCATAATTTGCAGATTGATCATTGTATATCATCTTCATGTTTTCACTTTTTTTCAACATCATTGACCAGAAACATTAAAATCTTAAACATTAGAACATTACATGGAATGCAATTTGTGTTTCGCTATAATTCAATATAGGAGTTCTAGTCGTTTTTCATTATAAATAATTGTTGATGTTGTTTAAGGTAACGACAAACTTCACTACCTACTGAGTCAAGGAACTTACGAATTAAGGATGGACATGAGTGACTTCGACAACGTAACACATTACGTCAAATATAGGAGCTTTGCTATTGGCAACGAAACAACGAAATACGTCATATCTATATCCGGATACTCTGGGGACATTGGTAAAAATTTCTGCTTTTGTAGTACTCTTCTTTTCAATATTGAAATGTTCATTGAATTCCTCAAACGTATTTAGAACACTATCTTAATTACCACAGGGAACGTATGTTCTACACTAAATTTAACGTCGAACGTATCATTAATATTGAAATATATGGTTTAATTTAAATCCAAGACATTCAAATCTTGAATTTTGTATTTAAATGAATTTTTGCCATCTATATCTCTTTACGTTTTTAGTAGGTAACATTAACAGCAAAAGCGTGTGTAATTGTTTCTATTTTTTTTTTTTGGAAGATGATTGCTTTATTAAAGCGAGAGACAATATGCAGGGAATGAAGTTTACAACAAAAGACCAAGACAATGATGCTAAGGAATCATACAACTGTGCAGTAGATTTCACATCTGGATGGTGGCATCGTAATTGTCACTGTACTAACCCTAATGGACTCTACTTACGGGGGGCAACAGACCAATTTGGAAAAGGCATTACGTACCTCTATTTTAAAGGAAATCTCTATTCCCTGAAAACTGTTCAGCTCATGGTTAGAAGAGTAAAATGAAATTGTGATCAACCTCTGTAAGAAATAAGAAAGGTTTAAATGAATCCTTGCACACCAACCAAATAAACCAAAAAAAAAAAAAAAAGAATATTAAAAAATTGAACCTATTATATTCCAAGTAAAAATGTAAAAAGTAACGAAAAGTAATTTATTCCATAATTCCTACGAAACAGAACAAACACAGATAACACAACAGCAAGATCATATGCTCAGACCTCTGGTATTTCCAAGGGTCTGTGATGGCCATGTGACGCGTGTTCCCAGCAAAATAATCGTTATTTCAAATTGACTAAACGTTCTTTAGATTGTTGTATAATTCCCATTTGATTTACACCACTTCTAGCAGATGATGTCAAACAATGTGTTTGAAGTTTCTCCTTCGCGGCAGTGAATATGTTCATTAGGAGCTAAAGTACGGAGCTGGCAGAACATTTACTGTATCCAGCAATGTGTCTCTGTTTTTAAAGATCTTTATGAAGTGTTTGAATCTAGTATAGGTATGGTAACTTGTAATCAAGGGAGATGTAGATTCTAAAGAATTTCAAAGATTTTGTAGTAATTTTCGAATCACAAAATCTCTCCCCAAATAAACAACATCGAAACGTTTAACTTTTCAGAACTTTCCTCAACCAATCATCATAATGAATTATAGACCAGGCTTTTTGACTCGCCGAAAGCTAACAATGGAACACGAAAACTATTTATATCCTGTTATCAGTCAATAACAACACTATTTTGATTCTATCCACAAATACTTCAAAGTTGATGTTGAAAATGAGTTCCCCATTGACAATATTTAAAAAAATCGTTGGTTATCATGTCGTCCAACAGTCTGTTGGAATTCTCATGGACACTAATTGTGCCCATTTATTAGCTGACCTGTTTTGTATTCTTTTGAGGCAGGATTTATTCAGTCTTTTATACTTGAGAAGAAAACATTCTTGCGATAGCTTACATATATTGGTGACGTTTTATCTATAAACAAGACTCACTTTCATTTATATGTTAATTTATTAGTCTTGAACTCGAAATAAAAGATACCCCAACGTTTTCTTTAACTACATATTTGAATATTTTATTAAACATAAATGTTAGTAAAAAGCCAACAACCTGTCCTTAAAACAGACACTATACATTAGCTTCTCTATCGTTAATTTCCTATATTTGTGTAGCCATACTTTATCATCACCTGCATGTATGTTTATGTTCCTTTAATAGCTAAGTGTTGTGTGGAAAGCTTATTAATAAGTATTGTTCATTACAATAGTAGTCGCGCATGACCTTGGCTTTTCATCTAGTGTAGATTAATGTTTTTCATAGCTTTTGTAGCTGCCACTGTAAACACATATGTCTACAGAAATAACTTATTTACAACAGTGTTTTTCTCTTCATCATTTTTTAATGGACGGTCCCATGTCGCTAACGAAAAGAAGGGATACTGAGGATCTATTTTAACAATCCGGATCCCCAAGGGGTAGATAGAGCAGAACAAAGGCTAGTTGAGTGAAATTAATATCATATTCATGTTCACACAGACAAATTCCTTGGAGCTATAATTATGAGATATCAACATGACGACTTATGGATTTGATGGTCAAGAGGATTCGGCACCATCGTTCCATAAGTCAAGTGGACATGTAATTGAGTGTCCTGGGTTACGAGACGTTGGTGGTCAGAACGTTACTTCACAGTAAAGACATTTTCCTGTATATATTCCGATGAGAGAGAATTTCTGTTCTCCTGATGCATTCCGCTGACGAAAAACTTAAGAAAGTGTCTGCATTGACAATGCAGTGAAAACTAATTTTCTTTTTCATATTGATATCAGGACTCGAGAACTGTGCTTACTGGTTCCGATTGGCTCGAGCGATTTTATTTCTTTTATTCAAGTTTATGAACAGCTTAACCTTGAAGTGATTTTGTATTTTGTTATCGATCTTGTGACAATACTTTTGCTGGATTAAAATTGACAAGAATTGCTACAAAATTGTAGATATGCGGAATACGAAAGGCTTGGGCAAAACATATCTGATGCAATGTAAAAGCCATAATGATATATCATATATAAGTCCAATTGAATTTTACAATGTAGAATCATCACCTACAATATAACAGTGTTGGTTTTGCCATTCATTTGTGCAGAACGCCTTCCCCATTCTCACTTTACTTTCTTTATTACTTATAAAAACTTTCCCATCTATTTTTATGAATATATATTATTTACAATGTAACAAAATTGAAAATTATATCTGACTGCAATATTTATAGATTCACTTTAAAGAATTTGCAATCTGCTTGAAATCACAACGCAAACCCCAGTTTGATTGTTTGACAGAGGCAAACTATTTATCATAAACAATTCTAACTCTCAATACCTCTCCATATCTTTTGTGACCATTGTGTACGAGCTGCAATGACCTTACATAATCCACAGTCAAAATCAGCATATACAAAAAAACCTAGTGGTATGGAACACTTCAGACAGTATTCAAATCATTGGTAACTGTATTTATAAATTAGATCATTTAACTACCGTAACATTTGTGAAATGCCGACAGGAAAGAAAACTTCATCAATCTCTGTAACATCAAATTGTTTGTTAGTAGCCTTCTATAGTAAATTATGACTCTTAAGAACACAATTGCAGGTTCTTGGCGTTAGGAATATCAACACACTGTTTGAAGAGCAAACAACGAAAGATGAGGTGAATATAACGAACAGTGATCAATGTTATAGCTCCTGTAAGGAATACAGAATAAAGTGTTGTGCGATCACAGACCTCTGGACACCCCAGATGTGGACTCAGGTGGCTAGGGGGAGTTAACATTCCCTATTGACCTGTCACAACCGCCATGAGACATATATATCGATCATGTAAACGGAGTAATCCGCAGTCAAAACCAGTGTGCCAAGTATTATCAGAATTGGGCAAAATATTTTAACGACGGATTCTTTTGTTTATCTTATCAATATAGAAGTATCACGGTGGGTGTTGCCCGTCAACAAGGAATTCCTGGCCCTCCGGCCCCATCATTAGTGTGCCCAGAGGTCAGTCTTTGCCCTAATGAAAAGGCCAAGATAACTAACAATTTTTAATCTCGTAATTCTTATAGAAAATGCAGATCAGAGAGATGGGCAAAAAAGGACCCCTTTACATACCAGAGGTGGGATGAGATAACTAGGAGGAGTAAACATCCCCTGTAATATTATTTTTGTACTCTTTATTAAGAACATTTTTTTCACTGTTATCTATATTCTGTTTTCAATCAAAAGGTTTTTAAATGTAAACGAACAATGAAGATAAGAAACAACAATCAAGCTGTGCTTCAAAACGAATTTAACATTTAGAGTAGAACAAACATAAAAACCAGGCAAGCGACAGTGGCAAGAGTAGGAGTAAGCATTCCCTGTTGAACGTCACACCGTGAATCCTATTTCTTGATCAGGCAAAACCAGTAAAGCTATACTGGACAAAAAAAGTTAAGGATCATAAATTTGACCTCAAAAATTTTTATTAACCAAATAATTATTTTGACAAATTTTAACATGTATAGTTTCTCCAATGTGTCCTTAACACAATATATTTACCTGGTTTCATATTGACGTCATAAGTGCACGAGTTTTTCGCCCAAACACAAGCAAGGGGTCAAAATCAAAGTGTGCCAACGTGTATATTGAAATTGAAAAATTGTGATTTTCATTTTATTGTGGGTATTTATTGCTCTAGTCGACTCTTAGGTGAACAATTATTGACATTAAAAGCCATGAGGCGACATTTAACTGCTCTGGAAGCTGGTCAGGCAGTAGGTATGCTTCAAGCTGGCCAAGTCCAGAGAACTGTCTCTATACATTTTAATGTGTCCCAAAGTGTGATTTCAAGGTTGTGGAATCGTTTTAGGCAGACAGGTAATGTTTCTGAGAGACTGAGATCAGGTCGTCCAAGTTCCACAACCGCTTATGGCTCGTAGACACAGGTTTCAGAGTGATGTCCAACTCAATACTGACTTTCATGCAGCAAGTGGGGTGCGCATAACACCACACACTCCCAGACAGAGACTTCATGCTGCTAACCTTCGGGCTCATCGACCTGCTGTTCGTCCCATTTTGAGAAGACATCGTGTAGCACGACTCAGTTGGGCTCAAAATCACATAAACTGGCAACTGCGTCATTGGACGCCTGTTCTTCTCACAGAAGAGTCACGGTTCTGCGTGGACTTTCATGACGGTCGTAGGCGTGTATGGCGCATGCGTGGAGAGCGGTACGCTGATTGCTGTGTAGCAGAGCATGATCGTTTTGGAGGTGGCTCTGTGATGATTTGGGCTGGAATCAGTATTGGTGGATTTACTGACTTGCACGTGATTAATGGTAATCTTAACGGTGCAATTTACAGAGACGAGATACTGCATCCAATTGTGAGGCCTTATGCGGGAGCTATAGGCAACGACTTTGTGTTAATGGATGATAATGCTCGTCCCCACAGAGCACATATAGTGACAAACTATCTTGCTACAGAGACAATTGAACGTATGGATTGGCAGAGTTGTTCTCAGGATTTAAATCCAATAGAAAATGGGACATGTTGCTGCAAGCTGTTTCCAGACGCCCTGTACTTCCGACAAACCGCCAGGAGCTTACGTTAGCTTTACAGCAGGAATGGGCAAGGTTGCCACAAATTGCGTTCCGCAGGCTCATCAGAAGTATGCAGAGGCGTTGTCGTGCCGTTATACAGGCTCAGGGTGGACATACACCCTATTGATATTGCCTTTATAAAGATTCAATCATTTGTAATGAAATTTGTTATTGTTGCTCATACCGATTTTCAAACTGTTTTGGGGGGTAACCTGACAATGGTTGCTATGGCTGCTTAACGTATTGATGAATTTGTAAAAACAGGTTTAAAATATATTGTTCGATTGTCGTTGAACATTTTAACTATATATTTAACATAATTTATTTGGTTTTGTTATGTGTAAAATAATTCTGAAATCATGATCCTTAACTTTTTTTGTCCAGTATATATAAAGTTTGCCTTAACTATTAACATCAAAGACCTAAGACCGCATTTCACATAGTACATGCTAAAGTGTGTGTAACATATCATTGGCCGACATGCGCCCTTATGGGAATCTATATGCTGTTTCTAATTACTATTATTCCAAACAATTTATCGCTATAAATATTTAAAGCGACATACATTGTTGATTTCATGAAAACCATCGTAAAATGATTGATTTTCCTGCAAAAATGTTAAATCAGTTTTGTGGACTGATAGCATCTACCAACTTTTTATTTTGTGAAACGTTGCGATGTTTTCCGAATGAAATTATAAACATTTATTATGAAATGTAATTTTATGGCAAGTTAACTGATTACCGATACCTACATTATTTTTTTTTCAATCATAGCTTTGGATTGTTCTATCAAATTAAAGTTTATCTTTTGGTTTTCATTTTTGTATCGTTATAATAAAACTATCAGAGTATACAATTGGAGGAACTGTCAATATTCAAGTTCCCTTGAGCAAGTCAATTTCCCTCACCTCCACTTTGGAGTCTTTCTGACGCCCTCAATTATGTTCTCTAACTGAGCAGATGATATACTTTTATCCTTCAATATTCAAGATGATATTATTATGATATGGCACTGTAATCATACAAAAATATGTATTTTAAAACAAGTACATGCACTGTGTGCCTAATTTTTCAGCGTCAGATCTGTCATAATGTGCGCCTCCAAATGGATGATGATACTTTTCTGCAGTGATATAGTTCATTCACAAAGGCTAGTATCCTTAAACTCAGTAGAATGTGGAACCCATTGGTTGATATTTAGGATAGCTATATATGCAAATATCAGCATGAAAGTCATGCAGATATGCTTTATTCAAAATTTGTTATTCGTTTATTGTGTAACATGTAATGATGATGAGACTGTTTCCAGCTATTGTTCGTAATTTGGCGTCGACATCACATCAAAAAAGAGACGGAATGGGAAAGATAACGAAGCGTGAGTAATCTCACAAATTATATAAAGAGGAGAAAACCGAGAGTAGGGCAAATACCAATCCCTGAATATATTGAAGGTGGGATATTAGAGGTCTAGGAGGAGTGAGCATCCCCAGGTGACAGGTCCCACGAGATGTAATCTATCTATCTTGATCGAGTACAAGGGATAATCCGCAGTAAAAAATCCAGAATGAGGATTTTAATGGATACGAATAACGATATGGATACTATACTTGGTACAGAGTAGGGTTAAGGTGTCTCGAGTAATATTATAAATAACAGGACATTCAAATCGAAGTAAGATTCTTCCAAGCGTCGCACATTTTAGCTATAATCGTTTGTCAATATATAAGCAAATATCGTGCAAAAGGGGTAAACCCCTCGTTGGACCTTTGCAAGTGATGTAGATCTATGTTTATCGTCTAGACTTTCAGTTGTTTATGACCTCGGTACAGGTGGAACATGCACTCAAATCACATATAGTTTGGACTTAACATATCGATATTGATATAATAGATTTAAAACGTGTTCCGGACCGGAACGATATCCTCTCGTTCTTAACAATTTCCATATTCTATATCAAAATATAGGGTAATTCCCATATTCTTCGCCAAATCATATGTAAGCGAGAAAAAGAAATATCCGGCCTTCTTTATCAAAATCCAATACCCGCATCTAGTTACCTTCTGGAATATGCCTTGATCGAGAGAAAGTATAGTCATCTTTCACCTGCACCATCGCGTTTAATATTGCAACTTCAAATGCTCATACTGGAGGCGATTTCAAGGTCACAATGTAATATGAAGATTACTTTACGGCATACTAAATATAACAAAAATGGGGGGGGGGGGATGAAAAGCATTTGACATGCAGATTGGTGAATAACAGCAACATATTTTCACATTTTACCCACGATAGAACTAACAAATATACGCCGTGACGTACTTGTATATTGTGACGTCAACTAGTGTGAAGTGCACTAAGGTACATTTTGATTTTTTCTCTTCTCAGGACCCCGTAACGATACTGTGCAAGGTTATAATGATGATTTACTAAATTATCAATAATAATAGTGGGAGTTACTTTGTTACTGTATGATTACTGATAGCGATTATAGTGCGCCCACAATTCTAACTAGTCAAACTGTCAACTTTGTTATACTGGAATAGTTTAAAGAAAGAGTTACGTCATCATCAGCGTCATTTAGGAAAGATTTTTTAGCTTTTCAATCAGTGATATACTATATATTTGTTTGATACGACAAACCCCTTGATGAAGGCAGTATGTGCATTGTTGTTATAAGTTGCATAAAAAAAATTCGACATGCATTACATGCAATTGTCAGATAATGAAACTTGTTGTGTGAAGTAGAAGGCTTTAAAGATCCGTCTTTTTGTAACCAATAAAAATTTAACTTTCCATTTAAAAAAATTGAAAACGCTTTGACTTATGAAATTGAAATATTTCCTTCAGAATTATTCATCAACTATTCATGAACATTGACACTATGAGATTAAAAAATAGATTATTTTAACAAATTATAAATCAATCAAAGCTAGGACAAATGCATACCAAAGATCCTTTTCTTTGTTGTCCGTCCAAAAAGAAGAGAATAGTTCATAATGGGATCTAGGAGCTTGTTTCTTCTTTCTATCATTTGCCTTATACACATTTAGAGGTTGTGTTAGATGAAAACTTTAGTGGGGGACAAGTATTGTTGAATATTGAAATAGGAGATCAATAATGTGGTACAACTACCTTTTAAATGTTGATAGACCATAAGATCCAGCGAAACATATAATTCAAGGTCCATCCACATAAACCCGTGAAGCTAATTTATATGAACAAACTAGAAAGGTCATAAGACGCAATGATCTAGATATGCAACTAACATAGCTGACTTGGACGATAGGTGTTTTTTTTTGTACAGAACAGCATTTTATTATGCTTAATGAATCTTCATTGGCCTTTGAATGTTTTGTGTGGTTTTTTTTCTTTTTGTCTTCTAGACAATTTGATGACACTGAGTAATCACACCGATTTTATTACAATATATGAAGTTAAGAACTAGGTATCATTGTTATGTTTGAATTCATAATGATTTTAAACAGATTATTTAAAATTGTATGCAAACCAAAGAAAATGCGTTCTGAATTATGTTCTTGATGACAGAATAGTAACGAAATCTTTCATATGAAATTCTTTGGATCATTGCACTGCAGATCAGCGCAACTTGAACGCCTAAAACGTTATCTGTGTGTTTGTTCAAACATTTTAAATTTAACTTCTATATTTCAATTAATTACGTTTTCTATTTTACATTCAATTCCATTTTCTGTATTGTTTTTGATTTATTCTTCTGATTCTCTTACATTATGATTTATTATATCGTTTATATAAAAAGGTGAAGATATCGAACAGTGATCAATCTCACAATTTCTATAAGGAATACAAAATAAAGAGTTGGACACACACTGACCCCTGGATATTTAAAAACAAAACCATATTTAATATTCTATATTACAACTAATTCATTTAGATTAAAAATTTTATTTTATACTCTATTCAATCTTCTATATCATATCTGATTCAATCCTCTGTACTAAATCTGGTTTCATCTTCTATTTTACAACTTTTTCATTCTTCTACATTACATGAAAATGCGGCGATAACGAACAGTAATTAATCTCAAAATTCCTATAAAGAAAACAACCTTAGGAGTAGACAAAGACGGACCCCTGGACATACAAGAGGTGGGATCAGGTGCCTAAAAGGCGTGGACATCTTTTACAGATTGAAGTATCCCATGTTGGGGTCTTGATCAAGGAAACGGAGTAATCCGCAGTCAAATCAGTCTGTAAAGGGCAGGTAAACAATCGGTATGAAGCACGTCCGACAGCATTTGACCGACTTAAAAGTTGGTGAATTATATCGTTATAACGACGTAAAATTTACAAAATTCTAATTTAAAACGAGACCGTTGAAACCCCTGTAATATTAACTTGTTTTTCAGCAGCCTGCCTTGATTAAAAACACACAGCAAACTCTTAATTATCGAGTCAGTTGATAGACATAAAACCATATGCAGGTGACAAAGGAATATTACTACATAAATTGGAAAATTTGAATGAAAATGAGCGAAAAATATACAACGGGACGAAACATTAAGGTACCAGCTAAATATATTTCCTGAATGACGCTTTTGATAACGTAAACATTTCCTTGGGCTATTCTTAGTATAACGAAGTGCACTTCACACTGGTTGACGTCATAATATAAAAGTACGTCATGGCGTACATTTCTTTAGTTGTATCGCGGGGAGAATGTGGAAATATGTTGTTGTCATTTACTAATCTGCATGCCAAATGCTTTTCATTTTTTCTTTGATAATATATCAGTATCCAATTTTTTTATTTAGTTAAAGGATACTCTCCTATGCACAATTCTGATAATACTAACCCTGACTGCGGATTACTCCGTTTACATGATCGATATATAGGACTCAAGGCGGTTGTGACAGGTCAACAGGGAATGTTAACTCCCCCTAGCCTCCTGATCCCACATCTGGGGTGTCCAGACGTCTGTGATCGCACAACCCTTTATTCTGTATTCCTTACAGAAGTTATAAAATTGATCACTGTTCATTATCTTAACTTTTTCATCTACGTAGTCTTTCGTGGTTTGCTCTTCAAACAGCGTGTTGGTATTCCTAACGTCAAGAACCTGCAATTGTGTTCTTAAGAGTCATAATTTACTATAGAAGGCTACTAAGAAACAATTTGATGTTACAGAGATTGGTGGAGTTTCCTTTAATGTCAGCATTTCACAGATGTTACGGTAGTTAAATGATCTAATTGATAAATACAGTTACCAATGAAATGAATACTGTCTGAGGTGTTCCATACCAATTGTTAGGCCTTTATGTGTATGTTGATTTTGACTGTGGATTATGTAAGGTTATTGCAGCTCGTACACAATAGTCACAAAAGATATGGAGAGGTATTGAGAGGTACAATGATAGTAAAATATATTGCTTCTGTCAGATAATAAAATCGGGGTTTGCGTTGTGATTTTAATCACATTGCAAATTGTTCCTTGTGAATCAAACTTAGATAAGTAATTAAAAGTAGTTTTGTCAATTTTAATCACGAACAATTATTGTTATAAGATCTTTAACAAAATACAAAATCACTTCAAGGTTAGACAGTTCATAAAATTACATAAAAGTACTAAGATCTTCTGAGCCAATCGGCACCAGTAAGCACAGTTCTCATGTCCCGATATCAATATGAAACGGAAGTTGGTTTTCCCCGCACGGTGAATGCAGACACTTTCTTAAGTTTTTCATAAGTGGAAAGCGTCAGGAAAACGAACGGAAATCTTTTCTCTTCGGAATATACACTGGGAAAGTATATTCCTATTGCTGACTGTGAAGTATCGTACTGCCCATCTACGTCTCGTATCCCAGGTCGCTCAATTATATGTCCACTCGACTTATGGAAAGATGGTGCCGAAGCCTCTTGACCATCAAATCCATAAGTCGCCATGTTTATATCTCATAATTATAGCTCTAAGTCATTTGTCTGTGTGAACATCAATATGATACTAATTTCACCCAACTAGCCTTTGTTCTGCTCTACCTACCCCTTGGGGATCCGAATTCTTACAAAAGATCCTCAGTATCCCTTGCTTGTCGTAAGAGAAATGGGACGGTCCTTCGGATGAGACCGCAAAAAACTGAGAGTAGGTGTGGTACGTTAAATATCCCTCCCTGCTCAAAGGTGATAAGAGCTGAGCATAGAAATAAATTTTGTAGCCCTTCACCGGCAATGTTGACGTGTTCATGTGAGTGAAAGATTCCCAAACGGGCCGTTATACAATATGTGATAAACCAATTTACTATACCTAGAGGATCAATAAACATGCTAAAATAATTGTATGAAGAGAAAAACACGGTTATAAATAAGTTATATCTGTAGACATATGTGTTTACATTGGTCTGCTAGAAAAGCTATAAAAAAACATTAATCTACACTACGCCAAGGTCATGCGCGACTACTATTGTTCTCGGTAATGAACAATACTTATTAATAAGCTTTCCACACAACAATTAGCTATTAAAGGAACATAAACATCACATGCAGGTGATGATAAAGTATGGCTACACAAATATATGAAATAAACGATAGAGAAGCTAATGTATAGTGTCTGTTTTAAGGACAGGTTGTTGGCTTTTTTATTAATATCTATGTTCAATAAAATATTCAAATATGTAGCAGATAAAGAAAACATTGGGGGTATCTTTTATTTCGAGTTCAAGACTAATAAACTAACATATAAATGAAAGTGAGTCTTGTTTACAGATAAAACGTCTCCAATATATCTAAGCTACAGCAAGAATGTGTTCTTCTCAAGTATAAAAGTCTGAATAAATTCTGCCTCAAAAGAATACAAAACATGTCAGCTTATAAATGAGCACAGTTAGTGTCTACGAGAATTCCAACATACTGTTGGAAGACCTGATAACCAACGATTTCTTAAATATTGTCAATGGGGGACTCAGTTTTAATATCAGCTTTGCAGTACTTGTGCATAAAATCAAAATAGTGGTTTTAATTACTGATAACAGGATATCAATAGTTTTCGTGTTCCATTGTTAGCTTTCGCTGAGTCAAAAAGCCTGGTCTATAATTCATTATGAGGATTGGTTGAGGAAAGTTCTGAAAAGTCAAACGTTTCGATTTTGTTTATTTGGGAAGAGGTTTTGTGATTCGAAAATTACTAGAAAATCTTTGGAATTCTTTAGATTGTACATCTCCTTTGATTACAAGTTGCCATACCTATACTAGATTCCAAAACTTCATAAAGATCTTTACAAACAGAGACACTTTGCTGGATACAGTAAATGTTCTGCCAACTCCTTACCTTTGGTCCTAATGTTTTGTTTGTTTTTTATTTATAGTCGCTTGAGCTATTTTTCAGCTATCCGGCGACTGTCACTATTACCGGTGACGGGGCTGCAAATTTAGACCTATGCTTAGCACTAATGGCTTTTAGCAGTGAGGGTTCTTTTACGTGACACACCTGCTGCGACACGGGACCTCCGTTTATAAGGTCCCATCCGAAAGACCCGTGACTCTCACTTCGTAATGCCGAGCTCTTGGCGAAGGAGCAATCACTACCTATTTTAACGTCTTAGGTTTGACGCGGCCGACCCGAGCGGGGCTCGAACTCACGACCTTCCGTTCACGAGGCGAGAGCTCTACCACTGAGCCACCGTGATCGGTCCTAATGAACATATTCACTGTCGCGAAGGAGAAACTTCAGACATATTGTTTGACATCATCTGCCAGAAGTGGGGTAAATCAAATGGGAATTATAGAATAGTGTAAAGAACGTTTAGTGAATTTAAAATAACGACTCTTTGATGGGAAAAGGTGTCACACGGCCATCGCAGACCCTTGGAAATACCAGAGGTCTGAGCATATGAACTTGCTGTCGTGATATCTCTAGTGTGTTTCATAGGAATTATGAAATAGATTACTTTTCTACATGAATTAGAATAAGTTCATTTTTTTTATTTTTTTGTTTGTTTGTTTATTTGGTTGGTGTGCGAGGATCCATTTAAACCTTTCTTATTTCTTACAGAGGTTGATCACAATTTTATTTTACTCTTCTAACCATGAGCTGGATAGTTTTCAGAGAATAGTGCTGACCTTTAAAATGGAGGTACGTAATGCCTTTTCCAGTTTGTTCTGTTGCCCCCCCGTAAGTAGAGTCCATTAGGGTTACTACAATGACAATTATTATGCCACCATCCAGATCTGTATAATACTGCACAGCTGGAAAATTCACTAGCATCATTGTCTTGGTCCTTTGTTGTAAACTTCATTCCATGTATCGGGTCTTTCGCATTTATAAAGCAATCATCTTCAAAAAACAAAAATAGAAAACAATTACACACGCTTTTGCTGCTAATCTTGCACAGTTGGACAAGTTCCTAGCATCATTATCTCTGTCCTTTGTGGTAATCTTCATTCCCTGTATCGGGTCTTCCCCTTTAATAAAGCAATGTTCTTCAAGAAAAATAAAAAAGAATTACACATACGCTTTTGCTGATAATATCATTTATGAAAAACGTAAAGAGGTATAGATGGCAAGAATTCATTTAGATACGAAATTCAAGATTTGAATGTCTTGGGTTTAAATTAAATCATGTATTTCAATACTTATGACACGTTCGTCAAACGCATAATTTTTTACCAATGTCCCCAGAGTATCCGGATATAGATATGACGTATTTCGTTGTTTCGTTGCCAATAGCAAAGCTCCTATATTTGGCGTAATGTGTTACGTTGTCGAAGTCACTCATGTCCATCCTTAATTCGTAAGTTCCTTGACTCAGTAGGTAGTGAAGTTTGTCGTTACCTTAAACAACATCAACAATTATTTGTAACCAAGAACGACTAGAACTCCTAGATAGAATAATAGCGAAACGAAAATAGCATCCCATGAAATGATTTTGAAAAAAAATCAAAACATGAAGATAATGCACAATGATCAATTTGAAAATTATGATAATGAAATTAATCGTCGTTGTCATCATCATCATCAGCATCATCATCAATAATATTTTTTTCAAATAGGCAATATGTCTGTTGCAGTAGTACAAATGTTACAATCCTCGTTTTTCAATCTGTTTCAGATTTTATATCCAATGATCGCATTAAGCCTGTGAATTCGAAACAGATAGTGACTCATCTTTTAAGGATTGCCTCCATTTAGAAGCAAAATACTTTCATGACATTATACACAATGAAATACCTTTTCTGTTACATTCACGGAGGGCTTTGCTAAAGAAGAAAATAGTGTAACACTCTTCTTTTGCTGATGAGATTTCCATAAAATGACGAAGACAACAAACAGTGATCAATCACGGAACTCTAATAAGGTTGATTGATTGATTAAATGTTGTTTAACGTTCCGCTCGAGAAACTTTCACTCATATGGTGACGTCACCATTGGCGGTGAAGGGCTGCAAATTTAGGCCTATGCTCGGCACTAATAACATTTGAGCAGGGAGGGATCTTTTACGTGCCACACCTGCTGTGACACGGGACCTCGGTTTTTGCGGTCTCATCCGAAGGACCGCCCCCATTTAGTTGCCTCTTCCGACAAGCAAGGGGCACTGAGGATCTATTCTAACAACCCGGATCCCCACGGGGCACTCCTATAAGGAATACAAAATTCAGATTTGGGCAAACACTAGCCTCAGAATATACCACAGGAGGGATTAGGTTCCTCGTAGGAGTTGTTTATGTAATGGTGTTTATGTCTCTTAACTGGTTCGATACGGAAATGGTTAATCTGGGTATCATCATAATTTTTAAATCGAGGTAGGCTACTGACAAACAATTTGATGCTCAGTGTGTTTCAACAATCTAGTTGAAATAAGCATATTGTAAATACGATGGTCATTTCAACGAGCTAGTTTGAAAAAAAACATAAACCTGTCACTGCTGTCTGATGTGTTTTATACCAATAGTTAGGGCATTCTTTACATACTGATTTTGATTACAGACTACTCCGTGTACCTAATGAAGATATAGGGCTCAAAACGGTTGTGACCGGTCGATAGGGGTTGCCTACTCCTCCTAGGAATTTGATCCCACCTCTGGTATATCGAGATATATGTCTTTGGCCAACTCTTTATTTTGTGTTTCTTATAGGAGTTACCATATTGATCAATGTTCGTTATCTTTACCTTTTCATGATAAAATACTAGGTTTTCATAAAAAAGGATACAATCAACAAAACTGGACATGTTGTCATGCAATATTTCTTACATCACTGGCCAATAGCGACTTTCATTTATTTTAACTTTATTTGTTGTCAACTGTTTTGTTCCAGTAGTTAATGGTGTTGTAAAAATAACAAGAAGGTTCTTCTTGCCAATGATCTTAGGAATGATTTTTTTTAATATTACGATTTACTACCAATTGATCAAGGAGATAATTTGGTGTCTCATCATGAAATATATGGTTCATTCTTAATTGGAAAAGCTATCATCAACACTTAACATGACCAAAGATTGTAAAATGTCACAAAAAATGCTGACTGTAGGACCTTGATTTAGCACTTTGTTTGGGTTCCTTACAATTTTAATTGAAGATTCTTTCTAACACGATTCTTTCTAATACGATGAAAATAACTTTGCATTCGCCAGGTCTTCCAACAGTCTGTTGGAATTATCATGGGCACGAATTATGCTCTTTGTTAGCTGACCTATTTTTATATTCTTATGAAGCAGAATTCATTCAAAAGCTTCTACACGAAAAGAAAAAAACTATCTTGCTGTAGCGTTCAATTCGACATTTAGATATATCGACGACGTCTATTAACAATGATCAATTTCATTCATATGTCGAATCAATATATGCCATTGAACTTGATTTAAAAGACACCGCATCTGCTTCCTACTTAGATATTTTACTGAAAATAGATGCCAGCGGCAAACTAACAACTCAACTTGATGACAAACGGGACGATTTCAATTTCTTCAACATCAACTTCCCTCATTTATGTGGCAATAACCCATCATCACCTGCATATGTTATTTTTATATCTCCCAACCGATTCGATAAGCAAGAGTTTGTTATGTATATGGCAAGTTTTTTACAAACAAGATGATGTCACAGGGGTTTGTACAGTCTCGTCTAAAGTCAGCATTTTGCAAATCGCATGGTCGTTATAATGATTTAGTTTGCCAGTACAATTTACCGTTAAGTCAAATGCCGTCTAAAGGTTTTCATATCAATTGTTAGGCCGTCCTTGGCACACTGATTCTCATTATGGATTGCTCCGTTTACCTGATCGGAATATAGGTCTCACGGCGAGTGTGACCAATCAACAGGGAATACTTGCTCCTCCTAGGCACCTGATTCTACCTCTGGTATGACCAGGGGTCCGTGTTTGCCCATCTCTCTCATTTGTATTTTCTATAGGAATTACGATATTGAATACTGTTTGTTATCTTGGTCTTTTCATGAAGCAGAATATAAAGTCATTCTCTACTTCAAATGTAGGAAAGATGCATTTCTACATAGAAATTAAAAGTTTAATGTTCACGTTCTGTTACATGCTTAAAACAATACTTTCCGAGAGAAATTTGTCGGTACAAGAAGTTAAATATTTAACACTATCAGATCTTTTGATTTCATCAACATTATATAGAAGTCTTTTGACTAAATTATCTTGAAATTAAATGAACTAGTATGTTATTAACAGCCTCAGTCCATTTATTTTGTATATTTCTTTGTCATGAAATATTACATCACTTACACTTGGTGACATCTCAACAGGAATGAAACATCCGAAAATGAAGTGTATAGCAATAAACAAAGGCGCAACACTTTGATATAAAACTTGTACCAGACATGTTACCATGATACCTTTGAATTCCACATTGAAGAAATATCTGCAAGATACGTTTCATCAGATGTCGTATTGTAATTAATTCAAATTGCGATCAATCTTGATAATTGCATTACTTAACCAAAATTCAGAAGTTAGATTGCCAAATCCATTTTTGTATTCTATCCATGTTCGATAAAAATCTTCTGATCCGTCCATTGGTCGCTGGAAAACCTAAAATGAAATGGATTTAAAATTAAGGAATATCAATAATTAAGCCTTTATTTATCCAGGATTACATATTTAGCGATAATGGTAGTTTTCAATATGGTCCTGCATATAAGATACATACAGACAGATAATAGTAAACTAAATAGAGATGGAAAGACATATAGTAAAATATAGACTTAAGAAATGATCAAGATTATGATATACATATAAATACTATTAGATACAAATTGAAACTAAGACATTTGGTGGTTATGTCTAGTAAAGCATATTTTAAAACACGCAACATTTGTTGAATTTCTTACATCTTCCCTCAAAACATACCAATATTAGAACATTACTTTCATATTCAAGTCGTTATTAAATCCTTAACCATCAATGGGGAGCAACGGCATTTGCAATATCAAGCACTACAACAGCGAATGCTTAGATAAAAAAGTGATATCGAACAGTGGTCAATTTAAAAACAAATGTTACACAGAGTATAAAATTAAGAGTCGGACCAACACGGACTCTTGTACACATCAGAGGTGAGAGAAAATAATGGTTTTGATTTCTTCGTCTGCCTGATTAAGATATAGGGGTTTGGCCGGTCAATAGGGAGTGCTTACTCCTCCTACGTACCTCATCCCACCTCTGAAGGTATTACAAGGTTGATTACTGTTCTTTATCTTTAGTTATTTATTCGTTATTGATGCAGGAAGTTTTCAATGACTAACATTTCTTCAGCCTGAGATGATGAACAGTGATTATTCTCATAACTCCTATAGCGAATAAAACAAAGTGAAGAGATGGGCAAACACAGCGCAGTGGTAGGATTAGTGCCACCGATGAGAAGTAAGCAATTCCTGTCGGCGAGATGCTGACTTTAAACTAGATTGTTGAAACCTATTTGGTGTTCACCTATGCTGGATTACAAATAATTCATTCCTGCCGTCACATGATTTAATAACAAGACCTCATTCATTCCAAAATGTCGATACAAGTAGCAATTCTTAGATCTAAGATAATAACAAAACTAACTAAATTTGAATGACAAGCACTTATATTATTCTAAACGTACTTTTGAAAACAAAAAAAGTTAACTAATGACATATGCATGTAACAATATCATGGTAAATGTGAAGATAGCATACACTGATTAATGTCATAAATTCAATAAAGCATACAAAATGGAGATTAAAACCACACAAATGCTTGGAAACAGCTGAGGTGAGGTCAAATGCTGACAAATTACATCTTTAGTATCTATATCTTCTTTAGGTAAACAGACTAATTTATAATCAAATTGAAATCTAAAGAATGTAAATTCTTTACAAACTGACCATGGATTAGATTATATAGAACAAGCCGGTCTTATTCGATTTAATGGAAGGTTGTGTTTGCAAATACAATCATTGTAGCAACCTCATAAGTTTCAGCATCAAATTGACGAATGAATGAAATTAAATACTGTTAGCAGATGAAACGTCGTCGATGTGCAAAGTGCAAAGGAAGCTAGTGCACCTTCATTACGTGACTCATTTTCCTTAAACCTTTAAATAAGAGTGCAATTTACGTCTATCATTTGATACAAAGCACATTGAGACACAATTTATCTTTATTAACGACACTTGGGTTATACATACTTTTATTTCCACATACGGATCACTCCTCAAATTTAACCAGTTATTCCAAGCAGACGTTTTTTGTTTTTTTGTTGTTGTTAATAATCATTTTTGATCAAAAGCAAATACACCTTTATCAATGTTTTTAACACATATATACACTCTTAAACACGCGCGGTAAACAGGACAGGACATATATTAAGTTTTACTAATCAATTTCTAATACATACGGATCACTCCTCAAATTTAACCAGTTATTCCAAGCAGACGTTTTTTGTTTTTGTTGTTGTTAATAATCATTTTTGATCAAAAGCAAATACACCTTTATCAATGTTTTTAACACATATATACACTCTTAAACATTTGATATTTATTCGGTATAAATCATTTGGAAGCGATGGCGATACCTCACGTAGGTATGTGCAATCATGTGGATTAAAGTCATCTGAAAAGTTGACATTTTAACGTTCAAGTTGCAGTTAATGTGCGGCAATTCATTGACAATAATTCGTTTACTGACAAAGTTATTCTGTATTCAAAACACCCTGTCCTCAACAGCACAATTACACGTTCTTGTCTATATGTTTTTCTGCAAAGTCTGTTTATCTTCATATTGAAAAAAACCCATTTGTAATTCTTTTCTCTTATCACCACACACACAGCTGTTTAATTTAGATCAATGAAAATAAATTCAAATTCTGGTGTTGAATAGCTAGAATAACTTTCTGTATGTGTATTTTCAACGACATCAAGACTTGTAACCAATCTTGTAACCAGAAACCCTTAATATGTACACTAAGAATTCTAATTTCAAATAATCATTTCCGGTTATGATTTTTAACCTTTAAAAAAGATACATACACTGAGAATCCAACAAATTCCAATATATGAATTAGGCATTGAATTGGCGATAACATTGAAACGCTTTACGCGTAATATGTTTAGAGTAAAACAGGTATTTTGTCGAGGGTAAATACATTTGTACTTGATGACACATATGACGTAATTTGTTCTGGATGTTCGATGTTTTGAATGATGATATAACACCTGTCTAGCTGCCACGATTACCTAACGGCACCCTTCACGAACGGTCTAGAAAATTCATTAATAGTATAAATACATGAATTATATGACTTTAATCTGTGTTTAACACAAAATTAAAGCACTGGTGATTTTAAGCATTTCTGTTTGCTTTTTTCTTTTCTTTTTTTATTATTGGACTTCGGAAGTTACTTCTGATAAATTTTCTTTGTGTATTATACTATCTGTACACGAACATTTTGTATAACTTACATCTATTGCAAATTAGTATTTTGTAATAGTTTTCCTTTTAATACTTGCAATTTTAGTAATAGTAGTTTTAATATGAATGTCACCATACACATAGATAAAAAGATGTATAAAAAAGAATAATTCAAATTAGGACCATTTTTAGTAATTGAGAGAACATTCATTCACGGTCAACCATGTCAACGACATGTACATGGATTCTGGAATATTTTTTTACCACTTATAGAAAATTTATGAAAAAATAAGGATAACTTGACACAGGAAACTGACGCATGCACCATATTTATACGCAACTTACCCCTTACACAGTGTCTTCGCTCCTTTGACAACCGAATACATTTTTGCACACCCAAACACTTCAGACAATCATCTTGTATCGGTGACTGATACAAAATAGATAGTAAATAGCGTTTTGTTTCGAGTATCATGGTGCATGATCCTGTCATATTTAACTTATTTACGTACAGAAATATTCCGTATGCAAATGCTTATTATCAGTTTTTAGCCATTAGGGCGTGTACGTAAAGAAATAAGTTGACATGGAACGATGTAAGTGATTGCAGGATGAGGCATCGTTCTTTGCATGCACCCTGATCAAATGATTCTACTGTTTGATTGCACGGGAATCTATGAAGGAAATGTTAAACACATATACTTTTCTAGTCTTACATTGCAATCAATCGCATAATACTCTTTTTTGCACATACAGTATCCTACAAATGCATCGGAAATAGTAAAAGAAACCCATCAATGCGACATGCACTAATTCCGTTTGCGTGATTACATAAAAGTAATTTGAACCCTGAACCCTTCACAGGTGACCTGGCAGCCAAATAGAACCTATACTTTCCCTACGAATCTTTCTGAAATCAATGTGTAAAATACATTTTAGATAGAAAATATATATACATACACGTTTGTTGATTGCTTTCATTGTGAAGGTTAAATATCAAAAGTAGTATAAGGACTCGATATGAAATGTTTTCGTAAGAGATGATCACGTAAATGTGGTTAAAACATGGTAAAGACCTCTCAATGATCGAAGGCCGCAAGTGCCGAACATAGGTCGAAATTTTCCATCCATTCTCCGGCAATGGTGACATCTCCTTAGAGATTTCGACAACAACGATCAATCATAACAGCACTACAATAATTCGTACCTTTCCTAAATAAGATTCAAAGAGACATGGTTTCTCTCTCGACTTGGATTTCTCAAGAAAATTTGTAGGTCGAAAATTGGATTGATGTCTGATGTCTGATATTTCAACTCCTCAATATTTAGAGAGAGTTAATTTTAGCGCGTTTAATTCTAGAAAAAAATTGACTATTACCTTCGATATGGAATAAATTGTTAGCGATACACAATTTTAGCGATTTCGACTTGCTAGTAATGCCGAAATTAAATCTTCGCCAACAATTCTGTAGATACGGTAATATGGAATTTACCGTACACATACCACATACATCAAAACTGCAGACTTTCATAAATTGACATCATTATACCAAGTTATTATTTGTCAAATTGATTTACATTCAGCTTGGCCACTATTTAGACAGAACAAAGCTTCAAGGCAATAAACGTTTTCGCAATTGACATATCCCTTTTATAGAGTTTTGCAGTGATATAAATAGTCTGTTGGTATCGAAATTTATTCGACGATGGGCATGTAGGGCAAATGTCACACCGACTACTCTACAAGATAATCTACAAGATAAGTTATATTTAGGGTTGAAATATTTGTATTTTGATGTCCCTGTCTGGATTACACTGTACTGAGAACAATTTCTTTCGGATTCATGTCCCCGATGTAAGCGTAATGCATTAGAATGGTAGATGCAGAAACTGATTTCCATACATAAATTAATCTCAGTCTCACATTATCAATCCTCATCATTGCGTAGTCCAGATCTGCTGCTGTTACATCTGTGGAGTTTACCAGTTCACAGAGTAAGTTTTTCTTCTTATAGTTGATCCTTCTGCACAGGGCTGGTCGGGATAGACACTCCTTGATACACTGCTGCTGTCCAACTGCACTGACCGCCAAAACGACAGGGTCAGTATACCGTTCTCCCGGGACGACACTGTCTTTAGATCTTGCACATGTTAAAACAGCTGTCTCATACAGTAAACATACACATTCTGTTAAAATGATAAGCCGTTTAAAACTGTGGCGGAACATATTTATTTAAGGTGCAAATATAAATTCATCAATATGTGTATGTTTGTATCATATACCAAATCCCTGTTTATGATGTTTTTCCTTCATTTTTCAATGTTGCATTAAGAGAATCAGACATGAATTTCATGATTTTATACTGTATAAGAACAAGGCATTCAAAATATTGTTTCAAGTAAAGAGATGCAAAAACCACTCTTGATATCAAAATAAAATAATTAAAAAAACCCACTTACAACATTAAAGATTAAAAGCAATTTATGGAATCAAAATGAAAAAAATAAAAATATGAAAGTTGTTCGTAAATTATTCACAAACTTCAATACCAAGAAATATACAAACAAGTCCTTTTAGCAAATTATAAATCAATTAAAGCAATGAGAAAGGCGTCCAAAGGGAAAATTTGTGGAAAATGAAATTCGGCAATTCAACATTCAGATATATCGACGACGTTTGATCTATCAACAATGAGTATTTTCATTCATATGCCTATTTGGTATATCCCAATGAAGTTGAATTCAATGACAGTCTTCCACATCTGCTTCTTACTTTGATATTTTATTGAAAATAGATTATGACGACCAATTACCAATTCAGCTTTATAACAAAAGGGATGATTTCCTATGTCTCCATTGTCAACCTCCGTTACATATGTTGCTATATTCCATTACCACTTGCTGATGGTGTTTATATATCTGAACTGATTCAATACGCAAAAGCTTCTCCTGCATATGATCAGTTTTTTTAAGTAGAGGTAGGCTATGACAAACAAGTTGATATTACTCTTCTTTGAGCAGCCTCGTCTAAAGTCAGCTTTTTAAAGGATCCTCACTGGCTCCCAGTTGAATACAGAATTCAAAATAATATCCTTCACATCTATCAACATCCTATCTCTAGTTTACATAAAGAATCCTTAAAGTTTACTATCCCACACGATCATTAAAATCTGAATCTCTGCATCTTCTCCAGGTACCTCAGACACGTACAAAATTATAAGGGAATCGACCTTTGGATAAGGTCGCATCGAGTCTGTGGAACTCTTTTTCTTTTAAACTCAGACAGTGTACCTCACTGTCAAGTTTTAAAGTTAATCTCAAAACGTATCTTTTAGATTAGCTTTTAATTTGTGATTGTTTTATCCAAGTGGATTACTTTACTAAAGAAAAAACCCTGTAAGTTAGTAGTATGATTATATCCTTTATATGTATTTTATTATTCCTAATGCTTGTTTTAAATTGTTTTATACGCTATTATGCATGGTAATTATTTCATTACATAAGGCGCTAAATTTCATTCCATTCACATGTCTAACGTATGTTCACATATATTTTATCATATTATTTGTAAAGCGCTTTAGAAAACGCAGATCAATAGAGCGCTTTATGAATCTATTGAATTACAAATTACAAGTTACATTTTGAAATTTCTATAGACGTTATAATTTGTTATAATAAAAAATAATATGTTTTGTTTGCCACTACAACCTAATTCAAATGCTATTTAATGTCTTTCGTACCGATTTTTAAGTCGTTCCTGACACATTGATTATGACTACGTATTGCTCCTGATCGGAATATGGGGCTCACAGTGGGTGTGACCGGTCGACAGGAGATGCTTACTCCTCCTAGGCACCTGATCCCATTTCTGGTATGACCAGGGGTCCGTGTTTGCCCATCTTTCTGATTTTTATTTTCTATAGGAATTACGAGATTGAATACTGTTTGTTATCTTGACCTTTTATTTAACCATCGAGAAAGTATCTCTGCTGGTGGACACTCTGTCCCCGAGGATACTTGTCGCTCGATATATTCTTTCATGAATATAAACAACAGAGATAACATACTGGCTGACACGTCGCACGTCTTTAGGAATCATCAGATTTAGGAGTATTCGTTATCTTAGTTTTTTTTGAGAAATATTTTTATCGTAAAATCAGAACCGCTATCCGGATTATTTAAAAACATTTTAGGATACATTAGATACACTACTGTTATATCAATTCAGGTTAGAATAGGTCCTCACTACCCCTTCGTTGATGACGAGGCGGGGATGCGACTAAATGGGGTGGTCCTTCGGATGAAAAAAACGCAAAAAATAGGGTTTCGTTTCACAACAGTTGTAGTAGATGAATATCCACCCTATTCAAAGACTGTAAGCGCCGAGCATAAGCCTAAATATTTCAGGCCTTCATCCTCAAATTTTGACGTCTCCAAATCAGTGCAAAATTCTGAAAAGGAACGTTAAACAAAATACAATCAATTAATCAATCCATACAGCATTACTAAAATTCAAATACTGTACGTACTTTCATTTTCAATCGATCAATCATACGTTAATTCCCAGTAAGATTTGATCTCTACAATGTTTTCTTTGCAAACACAATACCTTTTTATTATTCCGGGGGGAAAGCCACAAAAAACTTATAAAATAAGTGTTAGCTTATATCACTCATTCGAGGGTGAAGTCATAGCCATTACATAAACATTGGTTAATGAGCCACCTTAAATTGACTGTTTTCTGAATGCGTCCAAGGTCGTCACAGATCGAACTCATGGCATCAAGGATACCTTTCTGCTAATGATGTGTACATTACAACTAAAAAAAAATATCATATTATATTTTAATCGATTAAGTTATTTATTCTTTAAATTTAGACATTATGATTATAATACAAACGATATAAATATCGATGTAAACAACATTGTCACATTTAACGTCCAAACCCCTATCCATATTTTTAAAACTTTCAGAAGAGATCTATATGTGTATAATTTTATCACTAACTTGTTTCCATACAGGTAAAGGTAGTAGTGTTCACTTGTCTAAATTTATAGATACCCGTGCATATATATTCGCTTTGAATACGAGTTTTGGTAAGACTTTGGGTGCAGCAGGCGGAAAAACAGACCTTCGGTTGTTAAATGACAAACTCCTAACGCTTGTATTATCATTTAAGCCAGATCACCCTCTTCATTTCTGAGGTATGTTTTATACCATTCAATGCATTTTTTAACGTTGTAATGTAATTTAAACAGTTGCTGTATTCTCTAACCCTATAATTCGTAGTAAAAGTACTTACAAGTTTGTATATGATATTGTAATAACAGTAGTGTACCAGTACTTAGTATATTAAGTCTTGGGTAATTATGGGTAGAACTCATAGACTAATGGTGAAATTGCGTATATATATAATTTTGTATATGTAATACTACAGTATAGTATACAGTGTATATGCATCATAAAGCAAATTATGTGATGCAGTAGTCAAATGTAAAAAACTGTAAGTATTAAAATGACAGTGAAGTTGTGAAATGTATGTAATGTACGTAAATAGTACACCGGTGTGTAACAATGCAGTATGTATTCTTGAAATAACTATATATTATAGATACCAGATACAAATCAATTCCAACACCAGATTGAACAACATCGCTGTACGCCACCTATATCCCTGTCCGCCAACGCTGGGACAAGCAGGGACTATTAAAACTGGACACTGGTGACATGGAAACCATGGAGACAAACTTTGATATAGTTATCATATTGTAAACTGTAATAAACAAAAATGAAACATGATGTACCAAAAATCTATGTATGCATATGAAGCATTATAAAGTTTGTTAGTGTCATTAATCTTGACATAATAAGCTCAGACAATCCGTAACACCATAGTAAGTAGCGATGACAGCGAGCTTAAAATTGTCAATGGCGAACTAACTGGTTGCCATCTAATTGCTATTTAGAAAGGTCATTTCTGAAAAGATCTGCAATAGGCGTTAACTTATCATAAACTGCGCAATACATATTTATTTATTGATATCAAACACAAAATTACGTGCTACCATTGTTGACCACTACGGGTGCATTTCGGGGGAAAAGCTCAAATGTCTAAATCTAAAGTAGAAATAACTTTATCAATAAAATAAATTATTTTATTTATAGAAATAATATAATTTTCATTGATTTTTTTAGTTACAATCTACACGTCATCAGCAGCTAGGAGCACAAAGTTATTCTTGATATCATGAGTTCGATCTGTGATGACCTTCGACGCATTTAGAACACAGTCAATTTAAGGTGGCTCATTACACCAATGCTTTTGTAATAGCTATGACTTCATCATCGGATGAGTTATATTATCTAACAATTATTTTATAGGATGTTTTGTCGTTTTCCCCCGGAATAATAAAAAGTGTTTTGGTTGCAAAGAAGAGATATTAGGGAACAGTTTTCACTGTGAATTGGTGATGATCGATTAATTAAAAGCTAAAGTACTTACAGTACTTGACGTTTAGTGATGCTGTATGGATTAATTAGTTGATTGTATTTTGTTTAACGTTCGTTTTAGAATTTTGCACTGATTTGGAGACGTCACCATTATCGATGAAGGTCTGCACAATTTAGACCTATGTTCGGCTTACGGCCTTTAAGCAGCCGCTTAAAATCTTTGAACAGGGTGGATCTTCATCTACTACACCTGCTGTGAAACGGAAACTCAGTTTTTGCGGTTTTTCATCCGAAGAACTGTCCTATTTAGTCGCATACCCGCCTCGTCATCAAAGAAGGAGTACTGCCATATCTTAAAAACAATGAAATTAATATCACATTTATGTATTTGATATATAACGAAACATTTTACAGAATGAGATAGCGGGTCTGTTTTTTAACATTGAAATAATTCTGAAAAGGCTAAAATAACGAATGCTATTCAATCTCATGATTCCTAAAGAAAATATAAATCAGAGAGATGGGCAAACACGAACCCCTGAATATACCAGAGGTGAGATAAGGTGCCTAAAAGGACTAAGCATCTCCTGTCGACTGCTCACACCCGCCGTGAGCCCTACATTCCGATCAGATAAACGGAACAAGTCGTACTCAGAAGCAGTATGTCAAGAACGACCTAAGAATTGGTATGGAAGCCATCAGACAGCATTTGACTTAATGGTAAGTTGTACTGGAAACGTACATCGTTATAACAACCATACAATTTCGAAATGCTGAGTTTATACGTCACTGTACAAAGCCGTGTAACATCAATTTCTTTGTCAGTAGCCCGGCTCGATGTAAAATCTGATCATATGCAGAACAAGCTCTTGCGTTTCGAATCAGTTGGGAGATATAAACACTATATTCAGGTGTCGATGGAATAATGTCACATAAATAAGGGAAAGTGACGATGGACAAATTGAAATCATCCCGTTTGTCATAAAGGTGAGTTGTTAGTTTACCGCCGGTATATCTATTTTCAATAAAATATCTACGTAGGAAGCATAAGTGGAAGACTGTGGTGTCTTTTTTTTTAAGTTCACTGGGATATATCGAATCGACACATGGATGAAAATGATCATTGTTAATAGACAAAACATCGGCGATATATCTAAATGTCGAATTGAAGGCTATAGCAAGATCTTTTTTTCTTTTCATGTAGAAGCTTTTGAATGAATTCTGCTTCATCAGAATATAAAACTAGGTCAGCTAACAAAGGAGGACAATTCTTGTCCATGGTAATTCCAACAGACTATTGGAAGACCTTACCTGATTGCCAAATACTACGAAAATATTGTCAATGAGGAGCTCTAGCATCTTTTAATATTAACTTCAGAGTACTTGTGCATGGAGTCATGAGGGTGTTTGATAAAATAATTTTTGGAATGACCAATCACTAAATACCAATGCTTCCATTTACCATTTATGTTGACGAAGCAACTGTCTATGATGTCAAAAAGTCTAGCCTTTAACTTATCGTGAGGTATGGTCGTGGAAAGTTTTGTAAAATCATACAATTTAATGTTATTAATTTGAGAATTTTTTTGTGATTTCAAATTTACTGAAAGTTCTTTAGAATTTTTAAGAATCCTCATTTGATTTACACCATTTCTGGCATGTGTAGTGATACATTACGTTTAAAGTTTCTCCTTCATAGGAGTTAATATTTTTGTAAGGGGCAAAGATGGGGGCTTAGTAGTACATTTACTGGATCCAGCAATGTATCTTCGTTTGTAAGGTTTTTTGTGGAGTTCGGGGACCTAGTATAGGTACGGTAACTCATATTTATCCTCTTCATTGACTGGGATATTAAATATATTTAAAACTGAAGCATGATGTTGAAGAATTTCATCTTTTGAAAGGGCAGTAGGGGTGTATATGTGACTGATAAATGTGGAATTGATGCCCAGTTCATTTAGAATAAGGTTGTAAAAATGAGCCTTACAAACAAATACATTGTTATTTCCAGTTTTGTCAGCTGGAACCAACACATATTACTCATATAACCTATCTAACTCTTTTATCACTTCTGATTTACTCAACACAGAAGGATAGATGCTACGCATTTTTGCTTTGACAAGTCTGATACGGGATTGTAATATTCCTCTTCTATTTTTTTATCCATTCTGACAAAGTATCAAGTTCTTCTGCTTCAGATGTAGCTCATTGTCTGGCATAATCTTCGACAGAATTCATAATAGAGATGAAATTCTGTCGCCAATTGAAAGACCGAGGTTATCTGCATTTAGGACCTTTTAAGATAACTGATTTTAGATCTTCATGTTCAACTATATCAAAGTTACCAGTAATGACATGCCCAACTGGACTATAGTTAAAAGAAGACGAAGAACAAGGACACGCAGATGGATTGAGTATAAAATGGTCTATATCTAGGCACTGCAAAGTTTGTTCGTAGTTAAAAAGTCTGGATGCAATAGTGGAGGTATATCTCTAGGAAATACAAGGTGTAGACTTGAAATTGAAATATTCTGGAATACAACACTGAACATTTTTATGACGAAGAATGTTGACGGCATCAATTCTTTTGTTAATACAGTTTAGTTTAAGGAATTGGTGGCTAGATTCAGTAATATCATCCAAAATCCAAGGGGTGGTTGATTGAGCCTGTGATGGGCAACATCCATAATCATAGAATTCAGTGTATATTCTGGTGTGCAAAAATCCACATATGGACTAGTTTTTGTTTCTTCAAATAAGGTATTCAAAACTCTCAATGATGTGGATCTAAATGTCTGTTGACGTAAGGTAAAAGCGATTGAAGTGTGACATCGTGCATACTAGCTTTTTTATATGAAACATATCCATGGCTGCGTTGACTTGTATGTGTATTTGGAAAAAGTCCCATCACATTAACATTATTTCCTAGTGGACTATATAGATGTCCGACATTGGATAAATTATCGTTGCATCAATATGGATGTGCTTAAAGTTTTAATGTAGCGATCTTCTCGTCGTCTACGGAAAGAAGCACTTAAAGTAGGAGTGTTTGTATGATGGTGATTTTTTCCCCCAGAATCCTGACCCTCATGGACAAGATGGAATGGTCTGGGAAATTAAAATGTTTGTAGAGAAGTTGATTACCACCATTATTAATTGGAAACCTGTGAGCCTATATTCTTTTATTGAGCGACTGCTTAGTTTCCCCGACATGAATTAACTAACGGACGTTACACTCAATAGCGTAGACAACATTAGAGGTTTTATAGTTCATATTATCAAACGGTTTGGTACAGAAACTGCATTCGGTGAGATTACTAATAAATGAAAACTGATGATCAATATATCACATGTTTTACTTTTTTTTTTACCAAACATTTGGATATGGAACACATGGGATCTAAATAGGAATGAACAAAAATGTTTTTAACAATACCTGGCAATCTTTAATTTGAGCAAACAAATTTCCGCTTCTGTACCGAAGCTGACTCTCTGACGACTGTACACACGATAAATCTTTAATATCCCGAAGTATAATCCTAGGGACACCAACCAATCTGTTACAGCACATGTGCCTTATAGGCTCCACAGAGTGATACCTTTTCTTACTGTGCGACGTGTCAGCCAGTATGTTATCTGTGTTGTTTATAGTCATGAAAGAACATATCGAGCGACAAGTATCCTTGGGGACAGAGTGTCCACCAGCAGAGACTTTCTCGATGGTTAAAGGAAAAGACCAAGATTACTAACAGCATTCAATCTCGTAATTCCTATACAAAATACATATCAGGGAGATGGGCAAACACGGACCTCTGGTCATACCAGGAGTGGGATCAGGTGCCTAGGAGGAGTAAGCAATTCCTGTCGACCGGTCACACCCACCGTGAGCCCTATATTCCGATCAGGTTAACGGAGCAATGCTTAGTCACAATCGGTGTGTCAGGCACGACCTAATAATTGATATGAATGACATCAGACAGCATTTGACTTAGGTTGTAGTGGCAAACAAAATCGTTATAACGTCCATAAAAATTTCAAATTGTAAATTGTAATTTGCTATTCAATAGATTTATACTGCGCTCTATTGACCTGCGTTTTCTAAAGCGCTTTACAAATAATATGATAAAAGATATGTGAACATGAGTTAGACATGTGAATGGAATGAAATTTAGCGTCTTATGTAATGAAATAATTACCATGCATAATAGAGTATAAACAATTAAAAACAACCTTTAGGAATAATGAAATACATATATAGGATATAATCATAGTACTAAACTACAGGATTTTTTGTCTTTAGTAAAGAAATTCATTTGAGTAAAACAATCACAAATTAAAAGCTAATCTAAAAGATACTTTAAAACTTAACAGTGAAGTACACTGTCTGAGTTTAATAGGTAAATAATTCCACAGACTCGTTGCGACCTTATCCAAGGGTCGATCCCCATATGTTTTTGTACGTGTCCGAGGTACCTGGAGAAGATGCAGAGATTCGGATCTTAATGATTGTGTGGGATGGTACACTTTAATGATGTCCTTTATGTAAACTGGAGATAGGTTGTTGAGAGATCTGAAGGATTTTATATTGAATTCCGTATTCAACTCGGAGCCAGTGAAGATCCTTTAAAATGCTGACTTTAGACGAGGCTGCACAAAACAGAGTGATATCATCTTGTTTGTCATAGCCTACCTCTACTTAAAAACGTTTGTGAATAATTCACGAACAACTTTCACATTTTTATTTTTTATTTTGATTCCATAAATTGCTTTTAATCTTTAATGTTGTAAGTGTTTTTTCTAATTATTTTATTTTTATATCAAAAGTGATTTTTGCATCTCTTTACCTGAAACAATATTTTGAATGCCTTGTTCTTATACAGTATAAAATCATGAAATTCATGTCTGAGTCTCTTAATGCAACATTGAAAAATGAAGGAAAAGCATCATAAACAGGGATTTGGTATATGATACAAACATACACATATTGATGAATTTATATTTGCATCTTTAATCAACATGTTCTGCCACAGTTTTACGCGGCTTGTCATTTTAATAGAATGTGTATGTTTACTGTATGAGACAGCTGCTTTAACATGTGCAAGATCTAAAGACATTGTCGTCCCGGGAGAACGGTATGCTGACCCTGTCGTTGTGGCGGTCAGTGCAATTGGACAGCAGCAGTGTGTCAAGGAGTGTCTATCCCGACCGGCCCTGTGCAGAGGGGTCAACTATAAGAAGAAAAACTTACTCTGTGAACTGGTAAACTCCACAGATGTAACAGCAGCAGATCTGGACTACACAAGGATAAGGATTGATGATGTGAGACTGAGATTAATTTATGTATGGAAATCAGTTTCTGCATCTACCATTCTAATGCATTACGCTTACATCGGGGACATGAATCCGAAAGAAATTGTTCTCAGTACAGTGTAATCCAGACAGGGATATCAAAATACAAATATTTCAACCCCAAATATAACGTATGACTATCTTGTAGAGTAACCGGTGTGACATTTCCCCTATATGCCCATCGTCGAATAAATGTCGATAGCAACAGAATATTTATATCAATGCCAAGCTCTAGAAAAGGGATATGGCCATTGCGAAACCGTTTATCACCTTGAAGCTTTGTTCTCTCTACATAGTGGTCAAGCTGAATGTAAATCAATTTGACAAATAATAACTTGGTATAATAATGTCATTTTATGAAAGGCTGGATTTTTTTTACATGGTATGTGTACGGTAAATTCCATATTACCGTATCTACAGAATTGTTAGCGAGAATTTAGCTGCGGCATTACTAGCAAGTCGAGATCGCTAAATTGTGCATCGCTGACAATTTATTCCACATCGAAAGTAATAGTCAACTTTCCTAGAATTAAACGCGCTAAAATTCACTCTTGCTAACAAATTTTGTTAAATATCAGACATAAATCAAATTTTCGACCTATAACGTTTCTTGAGAAATCCAAGTCGAGAGAGAAACCATGTCTCCTTGAATATTTTTTAGGAAAGGTACGAATTATTGTAGTGCTTTTGTAATTGATCATTGATGTCGAAATCTGTACGGAGATGTCACCATTGCCGGAGAACGGATGGAAAATTTCGACCTGTTTCCTTTGATCTTTGAGGGGTCTTTATCATGTTAACTGCTGCGACATGGGATCTCAGTTGTTGCGATTTCTTCCCAAGGATCGCCTCATTTACGTGATCATCTCTTACGAAAACATTTCATATCGAGTCCTTATACTACTTTTGATATTTAACCTTTACCATGAAAGCAATCAAAAGACGTGCATGTAGATTTATTTTCTATATAAAATGTATTTTACACATTGATTTCAGAAAGATTCGTAGGGAAAGTATAGGTTCTATTTGGCTGCCAGATCACCTGTATAGGTTTCAGGGTACAAATCAGTGTTATGTAATCACTTGAGAGGAATTAGTGCATGCCGCATTGATGGATTTCGTTTACTATTTCTGATGCATTTGTAGGATACTGTATGTGTACAAAAGAGCATTATGCGATTGATTGCAATGTAAGACTAGAAAAGTATATATGTATTTAACATTTCCTTCATAGCTTCCCGTGCAATCAAACAGTAAAATCATTTGAACAGGGTGCATGCAAAGAACGATGCCTCATCCTGCGATCACGTACATCGTTCCATGTCAACTTATTTCTTTACATACACGCCCTAGTGGCTAAAAACTGATAATAAGCATTTGCATACCGAACCTTTCTATACGTAACTAAGTTAAATATGACAGGATAATGCACAATGCACCGTGATACTCGAAACAAAATGCTATTTACTATTTATTGTGTTTCAGTCAGCGATACAAGATGATTGTCTGAAGTGTTTGGGTGTGCAAAAATGTATTCGGTTGTCAAAGGAGCGCTCATACTGTGTCAGGGGTAAGTTACGTATAAATATGGTGCATGCGTCAATTTCCTGTATCAAGGTATCCTTTATTTTTCATCTATTTTCTGAGTGGTAAAAAATTATTCCAGAATTCATGTACATGTCGTTGACATGGTCGACCATTAATGAATGTTCTCTCAGTTGCTAAAAATCGTCCTAATTTGAATTATTCTTTTTTTACATCTTTTTTTGTCTATGGGTATGGTGACATTCATATTATAACAACAATTACTATAATTGCAACTATGAACGGAAAGCTTTCACAAAATACTAATTTGCAATAGATGTAAGTTATACAAAATGTTCGTGTACGGATATCATAATACACACACAAAATTTATCAGAAGTAATTTCCGAAATTGCCCAGTTCAATAAAAAAAGAAAAACCTAAACAGAAATGCTCAAAATCACCAGAGATTTAATTTTGTGTCAAACACAGTTTAAAGTCAGATAATTTACGATGTGTTTATACTAAGAATGAATTTTCTAGACCGTTCGTGAAGGACGCCGTTAGGTAATCGTGGCAGCTAGACAGGTGTTACATCATCATTCAAAACATCGAACATCCAGAAAAAAATAACGTCATATGTGTCATCAAGTACAAATGTATTTACCCTCGACAAAATACCTGTTTACTGTAAACATATTACGCAACACAACGCGTAAAATGTTTCAATGTTATCCTCAATTTAATGCCAAATTTATATATTGGAATTTGTGGGATTCTCAGTGTGTGTATCTTTTTTCAAAGTTAAAAAATATAACCGGAAATGATTATTTGAAATTAGAATTCTTAGTCTATATAATAAGGATATCTGGTTACTAGTCTTGATGTCGTTGAAAATACACATACAGAAAGTTATTCTAGCGCAATACAGAATAACTCAACACCAGAATTTATTTTTATTGATCTAAATTGAGCGGTCAGCAGAGGATGCTTACTCCTCCATGGCACCTGATCCTACCTTCGCTTTGTCGGAGGTCCGTGTTGCCCTACACTCGAACTTGTATATGTCTTGGGCATTTATGATTACTATTCACACATTGATTACTTCGCCATTGAATATATTAAACAGTGTAGCGTCTTTTCACCTCAAGCACACACACACACACACACACACACACACACACACACACACACACAGAGAGAGGTCGTTATTAGTGAGAAGAATTACAGATGTTGTTTTTAATATGAAGATAAACAGATTTTGCAGAGAAAAATATAAACAGGAACGTGTAATTTTGCTGTTGAGGACAGGGTGTTTTGAATACAGAATAACTTTGTCAATAAACGAATTATTGTCAATGAATTGCAGCACATTAACTGCAACTTGAACGTGAAAATGTTAATTTTTCAGATGACTTTAATCCACATGATTGCACATACCTACGTGAGGTATCGCCATCGCTCCCAAATGGTTTATACCGAATACATATCCCTGACGTCGGTCACGTGACTGTGTTCTGTGAAATGGAAATGGATGGAGGGGGCTGGACGGTTTGTAATATATCGATTTATTAGAAATTGATTAGTAAAACTTAATATATGTCATGTCCTGTTTACCGCGCATGTTTACGTGTGCATATATGTGTTTAAAAGTACTTATAAAAGTGTATTTGCTTTTGATCAAAAATGTCTATTAACAACAACAACAAAAAAATAATAAAATAAACGTCTGCTTGGAATAACTGTTTAAATGCCAGGAGCGATCCGTACGAGGAAATAGAAGTATATATAACTCAAGTTTCGTTACTAAAGATAAATGGTGTCTCAATGTGATTTGTATAGTGTCTACATTCATCACATAGCAGGTTTTATGTTAAACCTATCAATGGCATCTCAGACCTTTTAACATTGCCTTCAACGTCGAAACGATCAATAATAAATATCATCCCATCTTCAGAGTAGCTATTTAATTATATTTGAAAATAACTCTCAATCAATATCTTTAATTTTGTTCATGCACGAAATATTTACAAAAGGCGTATGCATATGTTGCCTTTCCTTTCAATGTACTTCTGAGAAAATGGCTTTCAGAAGACTTATGGAATCCCTATAGACTCAAATGGTGCACTTTATATTAGCTGGTCTATGTTTCAATTCTTGTAATGCAAATTTTATTAGAGGATCCTATATAGATAGTGAATGTAACGAACAATCTCATAACTCCTACAAGGAATACAAAATAAAAAGTTCTAAAAACACGGTTCTCTTGATATGCCAGAGGTGGGAGTCAGGTGTCGAGGAGAAATAAACACCAGTCGACAGATCACACCCGTTGTGAACTCATATCTTGATCAAGCACAAGCAGAAATCTTTGATCAAGATTAGAATGTAAAGATCGGCCAAACTCGTCAGACCTGCCTCGATTTGAAGGATGACCACGCTTTTTGCTTATCAAATCAGTTGAGTGACAAAACCACCATCTACAGGTCACAATGGAATGTTTTACATAAATATGGAAACGTGATATGGAGATGCTGAATTCGTTGTTTGTCATACATTTTAGTTGTTAATTTGCCGTTAATATCTATTTTCAATGAAATGCCTAAATACGATTGATTGATTAATTAATTGATTGTGTATTGTTTAATTTCTCGCTCGAGAATTTTTCACTCATATGGAGACGTCACTATTGCCTGCGAAGAGCTGTAAAAGATAGGCCTTCACTCGACGCTTATGATCTTTGAGCAGGGAAGGGTCTTTATCGAGAGTTTTTTTCACTCATATGGAGACGTCACTATTGCCTGCGAAGGGCTGCAAAAGACAGGCCTTTGCTCGACGCTTATGGTCTTTCAGCAGGGAGGGATCTTTATCTTTATCGTACCACACCAACTGTGACGCGGAACCTCGGCTTTTACTGTCTCTTCCGAAGGACCACCCTATGCAGTGCCTATTTACAACAAGTAAGGGAGTACTGAGGAGCTATTCTAACCCGGAACCTCACAGGATTATATATATATATATATATATATATATATATATATATATATATATACCTATCCTTTCTCCATTGCCTTTGAAGTGACTTTTAACACAAAATTTAAATTTCAATACATCGACGACGTTTCATCTGGTAGCAGTATTTAATTTCATTCATTCGTCAATTTGATGTTGAAACTTATGCGGTTACAACAATGGTTGTATTTGCAAACACAACCTGGCATTAAATCGAATAAGTCTTGTTCTATATAAACTAATCCATATCAGTTTGTAAAGAATATATATTCTTTAGATCTCAATTTGATTATAAATTAGTCTGTTTACCTAAAGAAGATATAGGGCTTACTACAGATGTAATCTGTCAGCATTTGACCTTACCTCAGCCGTTTCCAAGCATTTGTGTGATCTTAATCTCAATTTTGTATGCTTTATTGAATTTATGGCATTAATCATTGTATGCTGTATCTTCACATTTTCCATGATATTGTTACATGCATATGTCACTGAATAACTTTTTTTGTTTTCCAAAGTACGTTTAGAATAATATAGGTGCTTGTCATTCAAATTTAGTCAGTTTTGTTCTTATCTTAAATCTAAGAATTGCTACTTGTATTGACAATTTGAATGAATGAGGTCTTGTTATTAAATCATGTGACGGCAGGAAAGAATTATTTGTAATCCAGCATAGAAGAACACCAAATAGGTTTCAACACTCTATTTTAAAGTCAACATCTCGCCGACAGGAATTGCTTACTTCTCATCGGTGGCACTGATCCCACCTCTGGGTTGTGTTTCCCATCTCTTCACTTTGTTTTATTGGCTATAGGAGTTATGAGAATAATCACTGTTCGTCATCTCAGACTGAAGAAGTGTTAGTCATTGAAAGCTCCCTGCATCAGTAACGAATAAATAAGTAAAGATAAAGAACAGTAATCAATCTTGTAATACCTTCAGAGGTGGGATGAGGTACATGTACGTAGGAGGAGTAATAATTCCCTGTCGACCGGCCAAATCCTATATCTTAATCAGGCAAACGAAGAAATCAAAACCATTATTTTCTCTCACCTCTGATGTGTCCGTGTTGGTCCGACTCGTAATTTTATACTCTGTGTAACATTTGTTTTTAAATTGACCACTGTTTCATATCTTCACTTTTTTTATCTAAGCATTCGCTATTGTAGTGCTTCATATTGCAAATGCCGTGGCTCTCCATTGATGGTTAAGGATTTAATAACGACTTGAATATGAAATTAATGATCTAATAGTGGTATGTTTTGATGGAAGTTGTAAGAAATTCAACAGGTGTTGCGTGTTTTAAAAGATTGATTGATTGATTAATCAAATATTGTTTAACGTTCCACTCGAGAATCTTTCACTCATATAGAGACGTCACCATTGTCGGTAAAGGGCTGCAAACTTAGGTCTATGCTCGGCGCTTATGACCTTTGAGCAGGGGGCATCGTGTACGTGCCACAACTGTTGTGACACGGGACCTCGGTTTTTGCGGTCTTATCCGAAGGACCGCCCCATTTAATCGCCTGTTGCGAAAAGCAAGGGCTACTGAGGAACTATTCTAACAACCCGGATCCCCACGGGGATGTTTTAAAAGAAGCTATCTTAGATATTACCACCATACGTCTTAGTTTCATTTTGTATATCGAATGGCGAAGTAAACAATGTGTAATTCGTAATCATAAATGCCCAAGACATATACAAGTTCGAGTGTAGGGCAACACGGACCTCCGACAAAGCGAAGGTAGGATCAGGTGCCATGGAGGAGTAAGCATCCTCTGCTGACCGGTCACACGCGCCGTGAGCCCTTAGTCGAAATTAGGTAAACGAGATTATCCGTAGTCAAAGTTAGTATAAAAAATGACAGTCTAACAAAGGGTATGAAACAAATCATTCAACATATGTCCCAGAGACACTTTGTAATCGCAAACAAGGTCATTATAGCGACCGAAGAATTTGCGAAATGATGACTTCAAACGAGATTCGTTATAATTCTGCAAAGTCAATTTTTTTGTCAGTAGTTGACCTCGCTTTAAAAATTCTCATACGCATGGCATGCTCCCGCGTATCGAATCAATTGGGAGATATACACACCATAAGCAGGCGAAAGTGGTATATTACTACATATATATGGAAGGTTGATGATTGCAAAGTTGAAGTCATCACGCTTGTCATATAATGTAGTTGTCAGTCTGCCATTAGAGTCAATATTAAGTAAAATATCCAAATATGAAACAGACACGTCAGATTCTATAGTGTCCTTTATTTCGAGTTCATCGGGATATATCAAATGGACATAATTATGAAAATTATGATTGTTGATTGATAAGACGTCATCGATATATCTATATGTATGGTTGAAGGACACGGCAAGTTTTTTGTTTTTATCCTGTAATAGTTTTTGAAAAAAAATAGCTTCATAAGAATATAAAAATAAGTCTGCCAATAAGGGAGCACAATTAGTGCCCATGGGAATGTCAATGTATTGTTGGAAGACTTGGTTTCCAAACACTACGTAAATGTTATCTAAAGAAAGCCAAACATACTCTTAATATCTGCTTCAGAATACTTGTGGTTGCTATCGGAGTGGTGTCTGACAAAATATGTACCTTGTTTTCCAATCACTAGATAAATGAAAAATTGTTGAGTGTGGCGGAAAGCAATAAATAATAATAATCAATCCAATCACTAGAAATTTGTATTTTCGAATGCCATTTTTGTTCAAAAAGCAATCATCTATCATCTGAAAAAGTCTAGATTTTAATTTATCGTGAGGAATTGTTGTAAAAAGTGTGGAGAAATCATACGTTTTGATGTAATTTTTTTTTTAAAAAATCCTGAGACTTTAGATTTTCCAAAAGTTCCTTAGTGTTTTTGAGAATCCACATCTGATTGACACCACTTCTGGAATATGTAGTGGAACAGTATCTCTGAAGTGACTCCTTAATACCTGTTAGCAGTTTAGTTAGTAATAAAGATAAAGGCTTGGTAGAGCACTTACTGGAACCAGCAATGTATCTTTGTTTGTAAGGATTTTTGTGTAATTTAAGAATCGAATAAAGATATGGTAATTCAAACTGATCCTGATTCTCAGGAATGTCAAAAGTATTTAAAATAGAAAGATGATTATGAAGAATTTCATCCTTTGTAAGATTGCTTCGAGTATAAGTAGGATTCCCAGATGTTGAAGTGAATCCCAGTTCAAGGTATCATGGCAACATGTATGGTACAAGTTCTAACAGTATTTATATGTATATTACATTCTTGATTATGTCTTAAGTCTATAGTTTACTATACATCTTTCCATCTCTATTTAGTTTACTAATATCTCTCTCTCCATGTATCTTATGTGCAGGACCATATTGGAAACTACCATTATTGCTAAATATGTAATCCTGGATAAATAAAGTCTTTATTATTGATATTCCTAAATTTTAAATCCATTTCATTTTAGGTTTTCCAGCGACGAATGGACGGATCAGAAGATTTTTATCGAACATGGATAGAATACAAAAATGGATTTGGCAATCTAACTTCTGAATTTTGGTTAGGTAATGCAATTATCAAGACTGATTGTAATTTGACTAATTACAATGTTCACAATATGACACCTGACGAAACGTATCTTGCAGATATTTCTTCAATGTGAAATTCAAGGGTATCATGGCAACATGTCTGGTACAAGTTTTATATCAAAGTGTTGCGCCTTTGTTTATTGCTGTACACTTCATTTACGGATGTTTCATTCCTGTTGATATGACACCAAGTGTAAGTGATGTAATATTTCATGGCAACGAAATATACAAAATGAATGGACTGAGGCTGTTAATAACATACTAGTTCATTCAATTGCAATAAGGGGCCTCCGTGGCCGAGTGGTTAAAGCATTGCGCTCAAAATCACAAGGTCTCTCACCTCTAGTCGGCGCGGGTTCGAATGCCGCTCGCGCCGATATATGTGAGAAAGTTTGCCGGTTTACTTTCGGAAGGTCGGTGGTCTCTTCCCGAATACATTATATCTGGGTTCTCTCCTTCACCTACAAAAACTGAACGCCACCAGATAACTGAAAAATTGTTGAGTGTTGCGGAAAACAAACAAACAAACAAAACAAACAATCAAATTCAAGATGATTAAGTCGAAACACTTCTTGTGACTTCTATATAATGGTGATGGAATCAAAATATCTGATAGTGTTAAATATTTAACTTCTTGTACCGACAATTTTTTCTCCAAAAGTATTGTTTTAAGCTTATAACAAAAGGTGAACATTAAACCTTGAATTTTTATGTAGAAATGCATATTTCCTACATTTGGAATATAGATTGACGTTATATTCTGCTTCAATGAAAACCAAGATAACTAACAGTATTCATTCTCGTAATTCCTATAGAAAATACAAATGATAGAGATGGACAAACACGGACCGCTGGTCACACCAGACGTAGAATCAGGTGCCCAAGAGAAGCAAATATCCCCTGTCGATTGGTCTCACCCGCCGTGAGGCCTATATTCTGATCAGGTAAACGGAACGATCCGTACTGAGAATCAGTTTACCAAGAAAGGCCTAACAATTGATATGAAACACATCAGACAGCATTTGACTTAATGGTAAATTGTACTGGTAAACTAAACCATTATAACGGCCATACAATTTGCAAAATGCTACCTTTAGACGAGGCTGTACAAACCCCTGTAACATCAAATTCTTTGTAAAAACTTATCACATGCAGAACAAACTATTGCTTATCGAATCAGTTGGGAAATATAAACACCATATGCAGGTGACGATGGCATATTGCCACATAAATGAGAGAAGTTGATGTTGAAGAAATTGAAACCATCCTGTTTGTCATAAAGTTGAGTTGTTAGTTTGCCGCTGGCATCTATTTTCAGTAAAATATCTAAGTACTAAGTGTCTTTTAAATCAAGTTCACTGGCATATATCGAATCGACATTGTTAATAGACAAAACGTCGTCGATATATCTAAATATCGAATTGAAGGTCATACCAAGATATTTTTTTTCTTTTCATGTAGAAGCTTTCGAATGAATTCTGCTTCATCAGAATATAAAAATAGGTCAGCTAGCAAAGGAGGATAATTCGTGTCCATGGTAATTCCAACAGACTGTTGAAAGATCAAATCAATACAAAGTTATTTTGATCGAATATTCTTCTTTGTATTATTAGCAAAAATATCCTATATAGATTGTAAAGAACCCAAACAAAGGTGCTAAATCAAGGTCCCACAGCCAGCATATTTTGTGAAATTTTACAATCGTTGGCCATGTTAAGATTTAATGATAGCTATTCCAATTAAGAATAATCCATATATTTCAAGGTAACATACAAAATTATATCCGTGATCAATTGGTAGTAAATCGAAAAACTAAAAAACAAAATTATTCCTAAGATAATTGGCAAGAAGAATATCCTTGTGTTTTTACAACACCATTCACTATTGGAACAAAACAGTTGACAACAAACTTTAAAGTCGGTATTGACCAGTGATGTAAGGCCTATTACAGGAAAACATTTCCACTTTTGTTGATTCTTATTTGTGTATGAAAACCTAGCCTTTTATCATGAAAAGATGAAGATAAAGAACAAAGTTCAATTTGATAACTCCTACAAGAAATACAAACTAAAGAATTGGGCAAACACGGATGTCTGGACATACCAGAGGTGGGGTCACATTCCTAGGAGGATTAAGTAACATCTATCGACCGGGCACACCCGTTGTGAGCCCTATATCTTCATCAGGTAAACGGAGTAGTCTGTAATCAAAATCAGTATGTAAAGAATGCCCTAATTATTGGTATGAAACACATCAGACAACAGTTACAGGTTATTTTTTCAAACTAGTTAGTTGAAATGACCATGACATTTGCAATATACTGACATTCAACTAGATTGTTGAAACACCTTGAACATCAATTTGTCTGTCAGTAGCCTACCTCGATTTCAAAATTATGATGATACACCCTGATTAACCTTTTGCCCTATCGAATCAGTTAACAGGCAAACTCCTACTAGACACCTAATCCCTCCTCTGGTATATTCTGAGGCCCATGTTTGCCCAAATCTGAATTTTGTATTCCTTATAGGAGTAACGAGATTGATCACTGTTCGTTGTTCTCAGCATTTTATTGAAATCTCACCAGTAAAAAAGAGTGTTACAGCATTTTCCTCTTTAGCAAAGCCCTCGAAAATGTAAAAGCAAAGGCATTTTATTGTGCATAATGTCTGACGAAAGCATTTTACTTCTAAATGCAGGCAATCCTTAAAAGATGAGTCACTATCTATATCGAATTGGCAGGCTTAATGCGACCACTGAATATAAAACCTGAAACAGATTGAAAAACGAAGGCTGTAACATTTGTATTACTGCGACAGACATATTGCCAATTTTAAATAATATTCTTGAAGATGATGATTAATACGATGACGACAACGACGATTAATTCATCATCATAATTTGCAGATTGATCATTGTATATCATCTTCATGTTTTCACTTTTTTTCAACATCATTGACCAGAAACATTAAAATCTTAAACATTAAAACATTACATGGAATGCAATTTGTGTTTCGCTATAATTCAATATAGGAGTTCTAGTCGTTTTTCATTACAAATAATTGTTGATGTTGTTTAAGGTAACGACAAACTTCACTACCTACTGAGTCAAGGAACTTACGAATTAAGGATGGACATGAGTGACTTCGACAACGTAACACATTACGTCAAATATAGGAGCTTTGCTATTGGCAACGAAACAACGAAATACGTCATATCTATATCCGGATACTCTGGGGACATTGGTAAAAATTTCTGCTTTTGTAGTACTCTTCTTTTCAATATTGAAATGTTCATTGAATTCCTCAAACGTATTTAGAACACTATCTTAATTACCACAGGGAACGTATGTTCTACACTAAATTTAACGTCGAACGTATCATTAATATTGAAATATATGGTTTAATTTAAATCCAAGACATTCAAATCTTGAATTTTGTATTTAAATGAATTTTTGCCATCTATATCTCTTTACGTTTTTAGTAGGTAACATTAACAGCAAGAGCGTGTGTAATTGTTTCTATTTTTTTTTTTTTGGAAGATGATTGCTTTATTAAAGCGAGAGACAATATGCAGGGAATGAAGTTTACAACAAAAGACCAAGACAATGATGCTAGGAAACCATCCAACTGTGCAGTAGATTTCCCATCTGGATGGTGGCATCGTAATTGTCACTGTACTAACCCTAATGGACTCTACTTACGGGGGGCAACAGACCAATTTGGAAAAGGCATTACGTACCTCTATTTTAAAGGACATCTCTATTCCCTGAAAACTGTTCAGCTCATGGTTAGAAGAGTAAAATGAAATTGTGATCAACCTCTGTAAGAAATAAGAAAGGTTTAAATGAATCCTTGCACACCAACCAAATAAACCAAAAAAAAAAAAAAGAATATTAAAAAATTGAACCTATTATATTCCAAGTAAAAATGTAAAAAGTAACGAAAAGTAATTTATTCCACAATTCCTACGAAACAGAACAAACACCGATAACACAACAGCAAGATCATATGCTCAGACCTCTGGTATTTCCAAGGGTCTGTGATGGCTGTGTGACGCGTGTTCCCAGCAAAATAATCGTTATTTCAAATTGACTAAACGTTCTTTAGATTGTTGTATAATTCCCATTTGATTTACACCACTTCTAGCAGATGATGTCAAACAATGTGTTTGAAGTTTCTCCTTCGCGGCAGTGAATATGTTCATTAGGAGCTAAAGTACGGAGCTGGCAGAACATTTACTGTATCCAGCAATGTGTCTCTGTTTTTAAAGATCTTTATGAAGTGTTTGAATCTAGTATAGGTATGGTAACTTGTAATCAAGGGAGATGTAGATTCTAAAGAATTTCAAAGATTTTGTAGTAATTTTCGAATCACAAAATCTCTCCCCAAATAAACAACATCGAAACGTTTAACGTTTCAGAACTTTCCTCAACCAATCATCATAATGAATTATAGACCAGGCTTTTTGACTCGCCGAAAGCTAACAATGGAACACGAAAACTATTTATATCCTGTTATCAGTCAATAACAACACTATTTTGATTCTATCCACAAATACTTCAAAGTTGATGTTGAAAATGAGTTCCCCATTGACAATATTTAAAAAAATCGTTGGTTATCATGTCGTCCAACAGTCTGTTGGAATTCTCATGGACACTAATTGTGCCCATTTATTAGCTGACCTGTTTTGTATTCTTTTGAGGCAGGATTTATTCAGTCTTTTATACTTGAGAAGAAAACATTCTTGCGATAGCTTACATATATTGGTGACGTTTTATCTATAAACAAGACTCACTTTCATTTATATGTTAATTTATTAGTCTTGAACTCGAAATAAAAGATACCCCAACGTTTTCTTTAACTACATATTTGAATATACAAAACATAAATGTTAGTAAAAAGCCAACAACCTGTCCTTAAAACAGACACTATACATTAGCTTCTCTATCGTTAATTTCCTATATTTGTGTAGCCATACTTTATCATCACCTGCATGTATGTTTATGTTCCTTTAATAGCTAAGTGTTGTGTGGAAAGCTTATTAATAAGAATTGTTCATTACAATAGTAGTCGCGCATGACCTTGGCTTTTCATCTAGTGTAGATTAATGTTTTTCATAGCTTTTGTAGCTGCCACTGTAAACACATATGTCTACAGAAATAACTTATTTACAACAGTGTTTTTCTCTTCATCATTTTTTAATGGACGGTCCCATGTCGCTAACGAAAAGAAGGGATACTGAGGATCTATTTTAACAATCCGGATCCCCAAGGGGTAGATAGAGCAGAACAAAGGCTAGTTGAGTGAAATTAATATCATATTCATGTTCACACAGACAAATTCCTTGGAGCTATAATTATGAGATATCAACATGACGACTTATGGATTTGATGGTCAAGAGGATTCGGCACCATCGTTCCATAAGCCAAGTGGACATGTAATTGAGTGACCTGGGTTACGAGACGTTGGTGGTCAGAACGTTACTTCACAGTAAAGACATTTTCCTGTATATATTCCGATGAGAGAGAATTTCTGTTCGTTCTCCTGATGCATTCCGCTGACGAAAAACTTAAGAAAGTGTCTGCATTGACAATGCAGCGAAAACTAATTTTCTTTTTCATATTGATATCAGGACTCGAGAACTGTGCTTACTGGTTCCGATTGGCTCGAGCGATTTTATTTCTTTTATTCAAGTTTATGAACAGCTTAACCTTGAAGTGATTTTGTATTTTGTTATCGATCTTGTGACAATAATTTTGCTGGATTAAAATTGACAAGAATTGCTACAAAATTGTAGATATGCGGAATACGAAAGGCTTGGGCAAAACATATCTGATGCAATGTAAAAGCCATAATGATATATCATATATAAGTCCAATTGAATTTTACAATGTAGAATCATCACCTACAATATAACAGTGTTGGTTTTGCCATTCATTTGTGCAGAACGCCTTCCCCATTCTCTCTTTACTTTCTTTATTACTTATAAAAACTTTCCCATCTATTTTTATGAATATATATTATTTACAATGTAACAAAATTGAAAATTATATCTGACTGCAATATTTATAGATTCACATTAAAGAATTTGCAATCTGCTTGAAATCACAACGCAAACCCCAGTTTGATTGTTTGACAGAGGCAAACTATTTATCATAAACAATTCTAACTCTCAATACCTCTCCATATCTTTTGTGACCATTGTGTACGAGCTGCAATGACCTTACATAATCCACAGTCAAAATCAGCATATACAAAAAAACCTAGTGGTATGGAACACTTCAGACAGTATTCAAATCATTGGTAACTGTATTTATAAATTAGATCATTTAACTACCGTAACATTTGTGAAATGCTGACACTAAAGGAAACTCCACCAATCTCTGTAACATCAAATTGTTTGTTAGTAGCCTTCTATAGTAAATTATGACTCTTAAGAACACAATTGCAGGTTCTTGGCGTTAGGAATATCAACACACTGTTTGAAGAGCAAACAACGAAAGATGAGAAGGTGAATATAACGAACAGTGATCAATGTTATAGCTCCTGTAAGGAATACAGAATAAAGTGTTGTGCGATCACAGACCTCTGGACACCCCAGATGTGGGATCAGGTGGCTAGGGGGAGTTAACATTCCCTGTTGACCTGTCACAACCGCCATGAGACATATATATCGATCATGTAAACGGAGTAATCCGCAGTCAAAACCAGTGTGCCAAGTGTTATCAGAATTGGGCAAAATATTTTAACGACGGATTCTTTTGTTTATCTTATCAATATAGAAGTATCACGGTGGGTGTTGCCCGTCAACAAGGAATTCCTGCCCCTCCGGCCCCATCATTAGTGTGCCCAGAGGTCAGTCTTTGCCCTAATGAAAAGGCCAAGATAACTAACAATTTTTAATCTCGTAATTCTTATAGAAAATGCAGATCAGAGAGATGGGCAAAAAAGGACCCCTTTACATACCAGAGGTGGGATGACATAACTAAGAGGAGTAACCATTCCCTGTAATATTATTTTTGTACTCTTTATTAAGAACATTTTTTTCACTGTTATCTATATTCTTTTTTCAATCAAAGGGTTTTTAAATGTAAACGAACAATGAAGATAAGAAACAACAATCAAGCTGTGCTTCAAAACGAATTTAACATTTAGAGTAGAACAAACATAAAAACCAGGCAAGCGACAGTGGCAAGAGTAGGAGTAAGCATTCCCTGTTGAACGTCACACCGTGAATCCTATTTCTTGATCAGGCAAAACCAGTAAAGCTATACTGGACAAAAAAAGTTAAGGATCATAAATTTGACCTCAAAAATTTTTATTAACCAAATAATTATTTTGACAAATTTTAACATGTATAGTTTCTCCAATGTGTCCTTAACACAATATATTTACCTGGTTTCATATTGACGTCATAAGTGCACGACTTTTTCGCCCAAACACAAGCAAGGGGTCAAAATCAAAGTGTGCCAACGTGTATATTGAAATTGAAAAATTGTGATTTTCATTTTATTGTGGGTATTTATTGCTCTAATGGACTCTTAGGTGAACAATTATTGACATTAAAAGCCATGAGGCGACATTTAACTGCTCTGGAAGCTGGTCAGGCAGTAGGTATGCTTCAAGCTGGCCAAGTCCAGAGAACTGTCTCTAGACATTTTAATGTGTCCCAAAGTGTGATTTCAAGGTTGTGGAATCGTTTTAGGCAGACAGGTAATGTTTCTGAGAGACTGAGATCAGGTCGTCCAAGGTCCACAACCGCTTATGGCTCGTAGACACAGGTTTCAGAGTGCTGTCCAACTCAATACTGACTTTCATGCAGCAAGTGGGGTGCGCATAACACCACACACTCTCAGACAGAGACTTCATGCTGCTAACCTTCGGGCTCATCGACCTGCTGTTCGTCCCAATTTGAGGAGAAGACATCGTGTAGCACGACTCAGTTGGGCTCAAAATCACATAAACTGGCAACTGCGTCATTGGACGCCTGCTCTTTTCACAGAAGAGTCACGGTTCTGCGTGGACTTTCATGACGGTCGTAGGCGTGTATGGCGCATGCGTGGAGAGCGGTACGCTGATTGCTGTGTAGCAGAGCATGATCGTTTTGGAGGTGGCTCTGTGATGATTTGGGCTGGAATCAGTATTGGTGGATTTACTGACTTGCACGTGATTAATGGTAATCTTAACGGTGCAATTTACAGAGACGAGATACTGCATCCAATTGTGAGACCTTATGCGGGAGCTATAGGCAACGACTTTGTGTTAATGGATGATAATGCTCGTCCCCACAGAGCACATATAGTGACAACCTATCTTGCTACAGAGACAATTGAACGTATGGATTGGCAGAGTTGTTCTCAGGATTTAAATCCAATAGAAAATGGGACATGTTGCTGCAAGCTGTTTCCAGACGCCCTGTACTTCCGACAAACCGCCAGGAGCTTACGTTAGCTTTACAGCAGGAATGGGCAAGGTTGCCACAAATTGCGTTCCGCAGGCTCATCAGAAGTATGCAGAGGCGTTGTCGTGCCGTTATACAGGCTCAGGGTGGACATACACCCTATTGATATTGCCTTTATAAAGATTCAATCATTTGTAATGAAATTTGTTATTGTTGCTCATACCGATTTTCAAACTGTTTTGGGGGGTAACCTGACAATGGTTGCTATGGCTGCTTAACGTATTGGTGAATTTGTAAAAAGAGGTTTAAAATATATTGTTCGATTGTCGTTGAACATTTTAACTATATATTTAACATAATTTATTTGGTTTTGTTATGTGTAAAATAATTCTGAAATCATGATCCTTAACTTTTTTTGTCCAGTATATATAAAGTTTGCCTTAACTATTAACATCAAAGACCTAAGACCGCATTTCACATAGTACATGCTAAAGTGTGTGTAACATATCATTGGCCGACATGCGCCCTTATGGGAATCTATATGCTGTTTCTAATTACTATTATTCCAAACAATTTGTCGCTATAAATATTTAAAGCGACATACATTGTTGATTTCATGAAAACCATCGTAAAATGATTGATTTTCCTGCAAAAATGTTAAATCAGTTTTGTGGACTGATAGCATCTACCAACTTTTTATTTTGTGAAACGTTGCGATGTTTTCCGAATGAAATTATAAACATTTATTATGAAATGTAATTTTATGGCAAGTTAACTGATTACCGATACCTACATTATTTTTTTTCAATCATAGCTTTGGATTGTTCTATCAAATTAAAGTTTATCTTTTGGTTTTCATTTTTGTATCGTTATAATAAAACTATCAGAGTATACAATTGGAGGAACTGTCAATATTCAAGTTCCCTTGAGCAAGTCAATTTCCCTCACCTCCACTTTGGAGTCTTTCTGACGCCCTCAATTATGTTCTCTAACTGAGCAGATGATATACTTTTATCCTTCAATATTCAAGATGATATTATTATGATATTGCACTGTAATCATACAAAAATATGTATTTTAAAACAAGTATATGCACTGTGTGCCTAATTTTTCAGCGTCAGATCTGTCATAATGTGCGCCTCCAAATGGATGATGATACTTTTCTGCAGTGATATAGTTCATTCACAAAGGCTAGTATCCTTAAACTCAGTAGAATGTGGAACCCATTGGTTGATATTTAGGATACCTATATATGCAAATATGAGCATGAAAGTCATGCAGAAATGCTTTATTCAAAATTTGTTATTCGTTTATTGTGTAACATGTAATGATGATGAGACTGTTTCCAGCTATTGTTCGTAATTTGGCGTCGACATCACATCAAAAAAGAGACGGAATGGGAAAGATAACGAAGCGTGAGTAATCTCACAAATTATATAAAGAGGAGAAAACCGAGAGTAGGGCAAATACGAATCCCTGAATATATTGAAGGTGGGATATTGGAGGTCTAGGAGGAGTGATCATCCCCAGGTGACAGATCCCACGAGATGTAATCTATCTATCTTGATCGAGTACAAGGGATAATCCGCAGTAAAAAATCCAGAATGAGGATTTTAATGGATACGAATAACGATATGGATACTATACTTGGTACAGAGTAGGGTTAAGGTGTCTCGAGTAAAATTATAAATAACAGGACATTCAAATCGAAGTAAGATTCTTCCAAGCGTCGCACATTTTAGCTATAATCGTTTGTCAATATATAAGCAAATATCGTGCAAAAGGGGTAAACCCCTCGTTGGACCTTTGCAAGTGATGTAGATCTATGTTTATCGTCTAGACTTTCAGTTGTTTATGACCTCGGTACAGGTGGAACATGCACTCAAATCACATATAGTTTGGACTTAACATATCGATATTGATATAATAGATTTAAAACGTGTTTCGGACCGGAACGATATCCTCTCGTTCTTAACAATTTCCATATTCTATATCAAAATATAGGGTATTTCCCATATTCTTCGCCAAATCATATGTAAACGAGAAAAAGAAATATCCGGCCTTCTTTATCAAAATCCAATACCCGCATTTAGTTACCTTCTGGAATATGCCTTGATCGAGAGAAAGTATAGTCATCTTTCACCTGCACCATCGCGTTTAATATTGCAACTTCAAATGCTCATACTGGAGGCGATTTCAAGGTCACAATGTAATATGAAGATTACTTTACGGCATACTAAATATAACAAAAAATGGGGGGGGGGGATGAAAAGCATTTGACATGCAGATTGGTGAATAACAGCAACATATTTTCACATTTTACCCACGATAGAACTAACAAATATACGCCGTGACGTACTTGTATATTGTGACGTCAACTAGTATGAAGTGCACTAAGGTACATTTTGATTTTTTTTTTCTCAGGACGCCTTAACGATACTGTGCAAGGTTATAATGATGATTTACTAAATTATCAATAATAATAGTGGGAGTTACTTTGTTACTGTATGATTACTGATAGCGATTATAGTGCGCCCACAATTCTAACTAGTCAAACTGTCAACTTTGTTATATTGGAATAGTTTAAAGAAAGAGTTACGTCATCATCAGCGTCATTTAGGAAAGATTTTTTAGCTTTTCATACAGTGATATATTATATATTTGTTTGATACGACAAACCCCTTGATGAAGGCAGTATGTGCATTGTTGTTATAAGTTGCATAAAAAAATTCGACATGCATTACATGCAATTGTCAGATAATGAAACTTGTTGTGTGAAGTAGAAGGCTTTAAAGATCCGTCTTTTTGTAAACAATAAAAATTTAACTTTCCATTTAAAAAAATTGAAAACGCTTTGACTTATGAAATTGAAATTTCCTTCAGAATTATTCATCAACTATTCATGAACATTGACACTATGAGATTAAAAAATAGATTATTTTAACAAATTATAAATCAATCAAAGCTAGGACAAATGCATACCAAAGATCCTTTTCTTTGTTGTCCGTCCAAAAAGAAGAGAATAGTTCATAATGGGATCTAAGAGCTTGTTTCTTCTTTCTATCATTTGCCTTATACACATTTAGAGGTTGTGTTAGATGAAAACTTTAGTGGGGGACAAGTATTGTTGAATATTGAAATAGGAGATCAATAATGTGGTACAACTACCTTTTAAATGTTGATAGACCATAAGATCCAGCGAAACATATAATTCAAGGTCCATCCACATAAACCCGTGAAGCTAATTTATATGAACAAACTAGAAAGGTCATAAGACGCAATGATCTAGATATGCAACTAACATAGCTGACTTGGACGATAGGTGTTTTTTTTTTTGGACAGAACAGCATTTTATTATGCTTAATGAATCTTCATTGCATTTGAATGTTTTGTGTGTTTTTTTTTTCGTTTTGTCTTCTAGACAATTTGATGACACTGAGTAATCACACCGATTTTATTACAATATATGAAGTTAAGAACTAGGTATCATTGTTATGTTTGAATTCATAATGATTTTAAACAGATTATTTAAAATTGCATGCAAACCAAAGAAAATGCGTTCTGAATTATGTTCTTGATGACAGAATAGTAACGAAATCTTTCATATGAAATTCTTTGGATCATTGCACTGCAGATCAGCGCAACTTGAACGCCTAAAACGTTATCTGTGTGTTTGTTCAAACATTTTAAATTTAACTTCTATATTTCAATTAATTACGTTTTCTATTTTACATTCAATTCCATTTTCTGTATTGTTTTTGATTTATTCTTCTGATTCTCTTACATTATGATTTATTATATCGTTTATATAAAAAGGTGAAGATATCGAACAGTGATCAGTCTCACAATTTCTATAAGGAATGCAAAATAAAGAGTTGGACACACACTGACCCCTGGATATTTAAAAACAAAAACATATTTAATATTCTATATTACAACCAATTCATTTAGATTAAAAATTTTATTTTATACTCTATTCAATCTTCTATATCATATCTGATTCAATCCTCTGTACTAAATCTGGTTTCATCTTCTATTTTACAACTTTTTCATTCTTCTACATTACATGAAAATGCGGCGATAACGAACAGTAATTAATCTCAAAATTCCTATAAAGAAAACAACCTTAGGAGGAGACAAAGACGGACCCCTGGACATACAAGAGGTGGGATCAGGTGCCTAAAAGGCGTGGACATCTTTTATAGATTGAAGTATCCCATGTTGGGATCTTGATCAAGGAAACGGAGTAATCCGCAGTCAAATCAGTCTGTAAAGGGCAGTTAAACAATCGGTATGAAGCACGTCCGACAGCATTTGACCGAATTAAAAGTTGGTGAATTATATCGTTATAACGACGTAAAATTTACAAAATTCTAGTTTAAAACGAGACCGTTGAAACCCCTGTAATATTAACTTCTTTTTCAGCAGCCTGCCTTGATTAAAAACACACAGCAAACTCTTAATTATCGAGTCAGTTGATAGACATAAAACCATATGTAGGTGACAAAGGAATATTACTACATAAATTGGAAAATTTGAATGAAAATGAGCGAAAAATTTACAACGGGACGAAACATTAAGCTACCAGCTAAATATATTTCCTGAATGACGCTTTTGATAACGTAAACATTTCCTTGGGCTATTCTTAGTATAACGAAGTGCACTTCACACTGGTTGACGTCATAATATAAAAGTACGTCATGGCGTACATTTCTCTAGTTGTATCGCGGGGAGAATGTGGAAATATGTTGTTGTCATTTACTAATCTGCATGCCAAATGCTTTTCATTTTTTCTTTGATAATATATCAGTATCCAATTTTTTTATTTAGTTAAAGGATACTCTCCTATGCACAATTCTGATAATACTAACCCTGACTGCGGATTACTCCGTTTACATGATCGATATATAGGACTCAAGGCGGTTGTGACCGGTCAACAGGGAATGTTAACTCCCCCTAGCCTCCTGATCCCACATCTGGGGTGTCCAGACGTCTGTGATCGCACAACCCTTTATTCTGTATTCCTTACAGAAGTTATAAAATTGATCACTGTTCATTATCTTAACTTTTTCATCTAAGAGTCTTTCGTGGTTTGCTCTTCAAACAGTGTGTTGATATTCCTAACGCCAAGAACCTGCAATTGTGTTCTTAAGAGTCATAATTTACTATAGAAGGCTACTAACAAACAATTCGATGTTACAGAGATTGGTGGAGTTTCCTTTAGTGTCAGCATTTCACAAATGTTACGGTAGTTAAATGATCTAATTTATAAATACAGCTACCAATGAAATGAATACTGTCTGAGGTGTTCCATACCAATTGTTAGGCCTTTATGTGTATGTTGATTTTGACTGTGGATTATGTAAGGTTATTGCAGCTCGTACACAATAGTCACAAAAGATATGGAGAGGTATTGAGAGATACAATGATAGTAAAATATATTGCTTCTGTCAGACAATAAAATCGGGGTTTACGTTGTGATTTTAATCACATTGCAAATTGTTCCTTGTGAATCAAACTTAGATAAGTAATTAAAAGTAGTTTTGTCAATTTTAATCACGTATAATTATTGTTATAAGATCTTTAACAAAATACAAAATCACTTCAAGGTTAGACAGTTCATAAAATTACATAAAAGTACTAAGATCTTCTGAGCCAATCGGCACCAGTAAGCACAGTTCTCATGTCCCGATATCAATATGAAACGGAAGTTGGTTTTCCCCGCACGGTGAATGCAGACACTTTCTTAAGTTTTTCATAAGTGGAAAGCGTCAGGAAAACGAACAGAAATCTTTTCTCTTCGGAATATACACTGGGAAAGTCTATTCCTATTGCTGACTGTGAAGTATCGTACTGCCCATCTACGTCTCGTATCCCAGGTCGCTCAATTATATGTCCACTCGACTTATGGAAAGATGGTGCCGAAGCCTCTTGACCATCAAATCCATAAGTCGCCATGTTTACATCTCATAATTATAGCTCCAAGTAATTTGTCTGTGTGAACATCAATATGATACTAATTTCACCCAACTAGCCTTTGTTCTGCTCTACCTACCCCTTGGGGATCCGAATTCTTACAAAAGATCATCAGTATCCCTTGCTTGTCGAAAGAGAAATGGGACGGTCCTTCGGATGAGACCGCAAAAAACTGAGAGTAGGTGTGGTACGTTAAATATCCCTCCCTGCTCAAAGGTGATAAGAGCTGAGCATAGAAATAAATTTTGTAGCCCTTCACCGGCAATGTTGACGTGTTCATGTGAGTGAAAGATTCCCAAACGGGCCGTTATACAATATGTGATAAACCAATTTACTATACCTAGAGGATCAATAAACATGCTAAAATAATTGTATGAAGAGAAAAACACGGTTATAAATAAGTTATATCTGTAGACATATGTGTTTAAATTGGTCTGCTAGAAAAGCTATAAAAAACATTAATCTACACTACGCCAAGGTCATGCGCGACTACTATTGTTCTCGGTAATGAACAATACTTATTAATAAGCTTTCCACACAACAATTAGCTATTAAAGGAACATAAACATCACATGCAGGTGATGATAAAGTATGGCTACACAAATATATGAAATAAACGATAGAGAAGCTAATGTATAGTGTCTGTTTTAAGGACAGGTTGTTGGGTTTTTTATTAACATCTATGTTCAATAAAATATTCAAATATGTAGCAGATAAAGAAAACATTGGGGGTATCTTTTATTTCGAGTTCAAGACTAATAAACTAACATATAAATGAAAGTGAGTCTTGTTTACAGATAAAACGTCTCCAATACATCTAAGCTACAGCAAGAATGTGTTCTTCTCAAGTATAAAAGTCTGAATAAATTCTGCCTCAAAAGAATACAAAACATGTCAGCTTATAAATGAGCACAATTAGTGTCTACGAGAATTCCAACATACTGTTGGAAGACCTGATAACCAACGATTTCTTAAATATTGTCAATGGGGGACTCAGTTTTAATATCAGCTTTGCAGTACTTGTGCATAAAATCAAAATAGTGGTTTTAATGACTGATAACAGGATATCAATAGTTTTCGTGTTCCATTGTTAGCTTTCGCTGAGTCAAAAAGCCTGGTCTATAATTCATTATGAGCATTGGTTGAGGAAAGTTCTGAAAAGTCAAACGTTTCGATTTTGTTTATTTGGGAAGAGGTTTTGTGATTCGAAAATTACTAGAAAATCTTTGGAATTCTTTAGATTGTACATCTCCTTTGATTACAAGTTGCCATACCTATACTAGATTCCAAAACTTCATAAAGATCTTTACAAACAGAGACACTTTGCTGGATACAGTAAATGTTCTGCCAACTCCTTACCTTTGGTCCTAATGTTTTGTTTGCTTTTTATTTATAGTCGCTTGAGCAATTTTTCAGCTATCCGGCGACTGTCACTATTAACGGTGACGGGGCTGCAAATTTAGACCTATGCTAAGCACTAATGGCTTTTAGCAGTGAGGGTTCTTTTACGTGACACACCTGCTGCGACACGGGACCTCCGTTTATAAGGTCCCATCCGAAAGACCCGTGACTCTCACTTCGTAATGCCGAGCTCTTGGCGAAGGAACAATCACTACCTATTTTAACGTCTTAGGTTTGACGCGGCCGGCCCGAGCGGGGCTCGAACTCACGACCTTCCGTTCACGAGGCGAGAGCTCTACCACTGAGCCACCGTGATCGGTCCTAATGAACATATTCACTGTCGCGAAGGAGAAACTTCAGACATATTGTTTGACATCATCTGCCAGAAGTGGGGTAAATCAAATGGGAATTATAGAATAGTGTAAAGAACGTTTAGTGAATTTAAAATAACGACTCTTTGATGGGAAAAGGTGTCACACGGCCATCGCAGACCCTTGGAAATACCAGAGGTCTGAGCATATGAACTTGCTGTCGTGATATCTCTAGTGTGTTTCATAGGAATTATGAAATAGATTACTTTTCTACATGAATTAGAATAAGTTCATTTTTTTATTTTTTTGTTTGTTTGTTTATTTGGTTGGTGTGCGAGGATCCATTTAAACCTTTCTTATTTCTTACAGAGGTTGATCACAATTTTATTTTACTCTTCTAACCATGAGCTGGATAGTTTTCAGAGAATAGTGCTGACCTTTAAAATGGAGGTACGTAATGCCTTTTCCAGTTTGTTCTGTTGCCCCCCCCCCCCCCCCCCCGTAAGTAGAGTCCATTAGGGTTACTACAATGACAATTATTATGCCACCATCCAGATCTGTATAATACTGCACAGCTGGAAAATTCACTAGCATCATTGTCTTGGTCCTTTGTTGTAAACTTCATTCCCTGTATCGGGTCTTTCGCATTTATAAAGCAATCATCTTCAAAAGACAAAAATAGAAAACAATTACACACGCTTTTGCTGCTAATCTTGCACAGTTGGACAAGTTCCTAGCATCATTATCTCTGTCCTTTGTGGTAAACTTCATTCCCTGTATCGGGTCTTCCCCTTTAATAAAGCAATGTTCTTCAAGAAAAATAAAAAAGAATTACACATACGCTTTTGCTGATAATATCATTTATGAAAAACGTAAAGAGGTATAGATGGCAAGAATTCATTTAGATACGAAATTCAAGATTTGAATGTCTCGGGTTTAAATTAAATCATGTATTTCAATACTTATGACACGTTCGTCAAACGCATAATTTTTTACCAATGTCCCCAGAGTATCCGGATATAGATATGACGCATTTCGTTGTTTCGTTGCCAATAGCAAAGCTCCTATATTTGACGTAATGTGTTACGTTGTCGAAGTCACTCATGTCCATCCTTAATTCGTAAGTTCCTTGACTCAGTAGGTAGTGAAGTTTGTCGTTACCTTAAACAACATCAACAATTATTTGTAACCAAGAACGACTAGGACTCCTAGATAGAATAATAGCGAAACGAAAAGAGCATCCCATGAAATGATTTTGAAAAAAAATCAAAACATGAAGATAATACACAATGATCAATTTGAAAATTATGATAATGAAATTAATCGTCGTTGTCATCATCATCATCATCATCATCAATAATATTTTTTTCAAATAGGCAATATGTCTGTTGCAGTAGTACAAATGTTACAATCCTCGTTTTTCAATCTGTTTCAGATTTTATATCCAATGATCGCATTAAGCCTGTGAATTCGAAACAGATAGTGACTCATCGTTTAAGGATTGCCTCCATTTAGAAGCAAAATACTTTCATGACATTATACACAATGAAATACCTTTTCTGTTACATTCACGGAGGGCTTTGCTAAAGAAGAAAATAGTGTAACACTCTTCTTTTGCTGATGAGATTTCCATAAAATGACGAAGACAACAAACAGTGATCAATCACGGAACTCTAATAAGGTTGATTGATTGATTAAATGTTGTTTAACGTCCCGCTCGAGAAACTTTCACTCATATGGTGACGTCACCATTGGCGGTGAAGGGCTGCAAATTTAGGCCTATGCTCGGCACTAATGACCTTTGAGCAGGGAGGGATCTTTTACGTGCCACACCTGCTGTGACACGGGACCCCGGTTTTTGCGGTCTCATCCGAAGGACCGCCCCATTTAGTCGCCTCTTCCGACAAGCAAGGGGTACTGAGGATCTATTCTAACAACCCGGATCCCCACGGGGCACTCCTATAAGGAATACAAAATTCAGATTTGGGCAAACACTAGCCTCAGAATATACCACAGGAGGGATTAGGTTCCTCGTAGGAGTTGTTTATGTAATGGTGTTTATGTCTCTTAACTGATTCGATACGGAAATGGTTAATCTGGGTATCATCATAATTTTTAAATCGAGGTAGGCTACTGACAAACAATTTGATGCTCAGTGTGTTTCAACAATCTAGTTGAAATAAGCATATTGCAAATACGATGGTCATTTCAACGAGCTAGTTTGAAAAAAACAAAAACCTGTCACTGCTGTCTGATGTGTTTTATACCAATAGTTAGGGCATTCTTTACATACTGATTTTGATTACAGACTACTCCGTGTACCTAATGAAGATATAGGGCTCAAAACGGCTGTGACCGGTCGATAGGGGTTGCCTACTCCTCCTAGGAATTTGATCCCACCTCTGGCATATCGAGATATATGTCTTTGGCCAACTCTTTATTTTGTGTTTCTTATAGGAGTTACCATATTGATCAATGTTCGTTATCTTTACCTTTTCATGATAAAATACTAGGTTTTCATAAAAAAGAATACAATCAATAAAACTGGACATGTTGTCATGCAATATTTCTTATATCACTGGCCAATAGCGACTTTCATTTATTTTAACTTTATTTGTTGTCAACTGTTTTGTTCCAGTAGTTAATGGTGTTGTAAAAATAACAAGAAGGCTCTTCTTGCCAATGATCTTAGGAATGATTTTTTTTTAATATTACGATTTACTACCAATTGATCAAGGAGATAATTTGGTGTCTCATCATGAAATATATGGTTCATTCTTAATTGGAATAGCTATCATCAACACTTAACATGACCAAAGATTGTAAAATGTCACAAAAAATGCTGACTGTAGGACCTTGATTTAGCACTTTGTTTGGGTTCCTTACAATTTTTATTGAAGATTCTTTCTAACACGATTCTTTCTAATACGATGAAAATAACTTTGCATTCGCCAGGTCTTCCAACAGTCTGTTGGAATTATCATGGACACGAATTATGCTCTTTGTTTGCTGACCTATTTTTATATTCTTATGAAGCAGAATTCATTCAAAAGCTTCTACACGAAAAGAAAAAAACTATCTTGCTGTAGCGTTCAATTCGACATTTAGATATATCGACGACGTCTATTAACAATGATCAATTTCATTCATATGTCGAATCAATATATGCCATTGAACTTGATTTAAAAGACACCGCATCTGCTTCCTACTTAGATATTTTACTGAAAATAGATGCCAGCGGCGAAACTAACAACTCAACTTGATGACAAACGGGACGATTTCAATTTCTTCAACATCAACTTCCCTCATTTATGTGGCAATATCCCATCATCACCTGCATATGTTATTTTTATATCTCCCAACCGATTCGATAAGCAAGAGTTTGTTATGTATATGGCAAGTTTTTTACAAACAAGATGATGTTACAGGGGTTTGTACAGTCTCGTCTAAAGTCAGCATTTTGCAAATCGCATGGTCGTTATAATGATTTAGTTTGCCAGTACAATTTACCATTAAGTCAAATGCCGTCTAAAGGTTTTCATATCAATTGTTAGGCCGTCCTTGGCACACTGATTCTCATTATGGATTGCTCCGTTTACCTGATCGGAATATAGGTCTCACGGCGAGTGTGACCAATCAACAGGGAATACTTGCTCCTCCTAGGCACCTGATTCTACCTCTGGTATGACCAGGGGTCCGTGTTTGCCCATCTCTCTCATTTGTATTTTCTATAGGAATTACGATATTGAATACTGTTTGTTATCTTGGTCTTTTCATGAAGCAGAATATAAAGTCATTCGCTACTTCAAATGTAGGAAAGATGCATTTCTACATAGAAATTAAAAGTTTAATGTTCACGTTCTGTTACATGCCTAAAACAATACTTTCCGAGAGAAATTTGTCGGTACAAGAAGTTAAATATTTAACACTATCAGATCTTTTGATTTCATCAACATTATATAGAAGTATTTCGACTAAATTATCTTGAAATTAAATGAACTAGTATGTTATTAACAGCCTCAGTCCATTTATTTTGTATATTTCTTTGTCATGAAATATTACATCACTTACACTTGGTGACATCTCAACAGGAATGAAACATCCGCAAATGAAGTGTATAGCAATAAACAAAGGCGCAACACTTTGATATAAAACTTGTACCAGACATGTTACCATGATACCCTTGAATTCCACATTGAAGAAATATCTGCAAGATACGTTTCGTCAGATGTCGTACTGTAATTAATTCAAATTGCGATCAATCTTGATAATTGCATTACCTAACCAAAATTCAGAAGTTAGATTGCCAAATCCATTTTTGTATTCTATCCATGTTCGATAAAAATCTTCTGATCCGTCCATTGGTCGCTGGAAAACCTAAAATGAAATGGATTTAAAATTAAGGAATATCAATAATTAAGCCTTTATTTATCCAGGATTACATATTTAGCGATAATGGTAGTTTTCAATATGGTCCTGCACATAAGATACATACAGACAGATAATAGTAAACCAAATAGAGATGGAAAGACATATAGTAAAATATAGACTTAAGAAATAATCAAGATTATGATATACATATAAATACTATTAGATACAAATTGAAACTAAGACGTTTGGTGGTTATGTCTAGTAAAGCATCTTTTAAAACACGCAACACTTGTTGAATTTCTTACATCTTCCCTCAAAACATACCAATATTAGAACATTACTTTCATATTCAAGTCGTTATTAAATCCTTAACCATCAATAGAGAGCAACTGCATTTGCAATATCAAGCACTACAACAGCGAATGCTTAGATAAAAAAGTGATATCGAACAGTGGTCAATTTAAAAACAAATGTTACACAGAGTATAAAATTAAGAGTCGGACCAACACGGACTCTTGTACACATCAGAGGTGAGAGAAAATAATGGTTTTGATTTCTTCGTCTGCCTGATTAAGATATAGGGGTTTGGCCGGTCAATAGGGAGTGCTTACTCCTCCTACGTACCTCATCCCACCTCTGAAGGTATTACAAGGTTGATTACTGTTCTTTATCTTTAGTTATTTATTCGTTACTGATGCAGGAAGTTTTCAATGACTAACATTTCTTCAGCCTGAGATGATGAACAGTGATTATTCTCATAACTCCTATAGCGAATAAAACAAAGTGAAGAGATGGGCAAACACAGCGCAGTGGTAGGATCAGTGCCACCGATGAGAAGTAAGCAATTCCTGTCGGCGAGATGCTGACTTTAAACTAGAGTGTTGAAACCTATTTGGTGTTCACCTATGCTGGGTTACAAATAATTCATTCCTGCCGTCACATGATTTAATAACAAGACCTCATTCATTCCAAAATGTCGATACAAGTAGCAATTCTTAGATCTAAGATAATAACAAAACTAACTAAATTTGAATGACTAGCACTTATATTATTCTAAACGTACTTTTGAAAACAAAAAAAGTTAACTAATGACATATGCATGTAACAATATCATGGTAAATGTGAAGATAGCATACACTGATTAATGTCATAAATTCAATAAAGCATACAAAATGGAGATTAAAACCACACAAATGCTTGGAAACAGCTGAGGTGAGGTCAAATGCTGACAAATTACATCTTTAGTAAGCCCTATATCTTCTTTAGGTAAACAGACTAATTTATAATCAAATTGAAATCTAAAGAATGTAAATTCTTTACAAACTGACCATGGATTAGATTATATAGAACAAGCCGGTCTTATTTGATTTAATGGAAGGTTGTGTTTGCAAATACAATCATTGTAGCAACCTCATAAGTTTCAGCATCAAATTGACGAATGAATGAAATTAAATACTGTTAGCAGATGAAACGTCGTCGATGTGCAAAGTGCAAAGGAAGCTAGTGCACCTTCATTACGTGACTCATTTTCCTTAAACCTTTAAATAAGAGTGTTATTTACGTCTATCTTTTCATACAAAGCACATTGAGACACAATTTATCTTTATTAACGACACTTGGGTTATACATACTTTTATTTCCACATACGGATCACTCCTCAAATTTAACTAGTTATTCCAAGCAGACGTTTGTTTTTTTTTTCGTTAATAATCATTTTTGATCAAAAGCAAATACATCTTTATCAATGTTTTTAACACATATATAAACTCTTAAACACGCGCGGTAAACAGGACAGGACATATATTAAGTTTTACTAATCAATTTCTAATAAATCGATATATTACAAACCGTCCAGCCCCCTCCATCCATTTCCATTTCACAGAACACAGTCACGTGACCGACCTCAGGGATATTTATTCGGTATAAACCATTTGGAAGCGATGGCGATACCTCACGTAGGTATGTGCAATCATGTGGATTAAAGTCATCTGAAAAGTTGACATTTTAACGTTCAAGTTGCAGTTAATGTGCGGCAATTCATTGACAATAATTCGTTTACTGACAAAGTTATTCTGTATTCAAAACAGCCTGTCCTCAACAGCACAATTACACGTTCTTGTCTATATGTTTCTCTGCAAAGTCTGTTTATCTTCATATTGAAAAAAACATTTGTAATTCTTTTCACTTATCACCACACACACAGCTCTCTCTCTCTCTCTCTCTCTCTCTCTCTCTCTCTCTCTCTATATATATATATATATATATATATACATATGTGTGTGTGTGTGTGTGTGTGTGTGTGTGTGTGTGTGGTGAAAGACGCTAGACTGTTTAATTTAGATAAATGAAAATAAATTCAAATTCTGGTGTTGAATAGCTAGAATAACTTTCTGTATGTGTATTTTCAACGACATCAAGACTTGTAACCAATCTTGTAACCAGAAACCCTTAATATGTACACTAAGAATTCTAATTTCAAATAATCATTTCCGGTTATGATTTTTAACCTTTAAAAAAGATACATACACTGAGAATCCAACAAATTCCAATATATAAATTAGGCATTGAATTGACGATAACATTGAAACGCTTTACGCGTAATATGTTTACAGTAAAACAGGTATTTTGTCGAGGGTAAATACATTTGTACTTGATGAAACATATGACGTAATTTTTTCTGGATGTTCGATGTTTTGAATGATGATATAACACCTGTCTAGCTGCCACGATTACCTAACGACACCCTTCACGAACGGTCTAGAAAATTCATTAATAGTATAAATACATGAATTATATGACTTTAATCTGTGTTTAACACAAAATTAAGGCACTGGTGATTTTAAGCATTTCTGTTTGCTTTTTTCTTTTCTTTTTTTATTATTGGACTTCGGAAGTTACTTCTGATAAATTTTCTTTGTGTATTATACTATCTGTACACGAACATTTTGTATAACTTACATCTATTGCAAATTAGTATTTTGTGATAGTTTTCCTTTTAATACTTGCAATTTTAGTAATAGTAGTTTTAATATGAATGTCACCATACACATAGATAAAAAGATGTAAAAAAAGAATAATTCAAATTAGGACCATTTTTAGTAATTGAGAGAACATTCATTAACGGTCAACCATGTCAACGACATGTACATGGATTCTGGAATAATTTTTTACCACTTATAGAAAATAAATGAAAAAATAAGGATAACTTGACACAGGAAACTGACGCATGCACCATATTTATACGCAACTTACCCCTTACACAGTGTCTTCGCTCCTTTGACAACCGAATACATTTTTGCACACCCAAACACTTCAGACAATCATCTTGTATCGGTGACTGATACAAAATAGATAGTAAATAGCGTTTTGTTTCGAGTATCATGGTGCATGATCCTGTCATATTTAACTTATTTACGTACAGAAATATTCCGTATACAAATGCTTATTATCAGTTTTTAGCCATTAGGGCGTGTACGTAAAGAAATAAGTTGACATGGAACGATGTAAGTGATTGCAGGATGAGGCATCGTTCTTTGCATGCACCCTGATCAAATGATTTTATTGTTTGATTGCACGGGAAGCTATGAAGGAAATGTTAAATACATATATACTTTTCTAGTCTTACATTGCAATCAATCGCATAATACTCTTTTGTGCACATACAGTATCCTACAAATGCATCGGAAATAGTAAAAGAAACCCATCAATGCGACATGCACTAATTCCGTTTGAGTGATTACATAAAAGTGATCTGAACCCTGAACCCTTCACAGGTGACCTGGCAACCAAATAGAACCTATACTTTCCCTACGAATCTTTCTGAAATCAATGTGTAAAATACATTTTAGATAGAAAATATATATACATACACGTTTGTTGATTGCTTTCATTGTGAAGGTTAAATATCAAAAGTAGTATAAGGACTCGATATGAAATGTTTTCGTAAGAGATGATCACGTAAATGTGGTTAAAACATGGTAAAGACCTCTCAATGATCGAAGGCCGCAAGTGCCGAACATAGGTCGAAATTTTCCATCCATTCTCCGGCAATGGTGACATCTCCTTAGAGATTTCGACAACAACGATCAATCATAACAGCACTACAGTAATTCGTACCTTTCCTAAATAAGATTCAAAGAGACATGGTTTCTCTCTCGACTTGGATTTCTCAAGAAAATGTGTAGGTCGAAAATTGGATTGATGTCTGATGTCTGATATTTCAACTCCTCAATATTTAGAGAGAGTTAATTTTAGCGCGTTTAATTCTAGAAAAAAATTGACTATTACCTTCGATATGGAATAAATTGTTAGCGATACACAATTTTAGCGATTTCGACTTGCTAGTAATGCCGAAATTAAATCTTCGCTAACAATTCTGTAGATACGGTAATATGGAATTTACCGTACACATACCACATACATCAAAACTGCAGACTTTCATAAAATGACATCATTATACCAAGTTATTATTTGTCAAATTGATTTACATTCAGCTTGGCCACTATTTAGACAGAACAAAGCTTCAAGGCAATAAACGTTTTCGCAATTGACATATCCCTTTTATAGAGTTTTGCAGTGATATAGATAGTCTGTTGGTATCGAAATTTATTCGACGATGGGCATGTAGGGCAAATGTCACACCGACTACTCTACAAGATAATCTACAAGATAAGTTATATTTAGGGTTGAAATATTTGTATTTTGATGTCCCTGTCTGGATTACACTGTACTGAGAACAATTTCTTTCGGATTCATGTCCCCGATGTAAGCGTAATGCATTAGAATGGTAGATGCAGAAACTGATTTCCATACATAAATTAATCTCAGTCTCACATTATCAATCCTCATCATTGCGTAGTCCAGATCTGCTGCTGTTACATCTGTGGAGTTTACCAGTTCACAGAGTAAGTTTTTCTTCTTATAGTTGATCCTTCTGCACAGGGCTGGTCGGGATAGACACTCCTTGATACACTGCTGCTGTCCAACTGCACTGACCGCCAAAACGACAGGGTCAGTATACCGTTCTCCCGGGACGACACTGTCTTTAGATCTTGCACATGTTAAAACAGCTGTCTCATACAGTAAACATACACATTCTGTTAAAATGACAAGCCGTTTAAAACTGTGGCGGAACATATTTATTTAAGGTGCAAATATAAATTCATCAATATGTGTATGTTTGTATCATATACCAAATCCCTGTTTATGATGTTTTTCCTTCATTTTTCAATGTTGCATTAAGAGACTCAGACATGAATTTCATGATTTTATACTGTATAAGAACAAGGCATTCAAAATATTGTTTCAAGTAAAGAGATGCAAAAACCACTCTTGATATCAAAATAAAATAATTAAAAAAACCCACTTACAACATTAAAGATTAAAAGCAATTTATGGAATCAAAATGAAAAAAATAAAAATATGAAAGTTGTTCGTAAATTATTCACAAACTTCAATACCAAGAAATATACAAACAAGTCCTTTTAGCAAATTATAAATCAATTAAAGCAATGAGAAAGGCGTCCAAAGGGAAAATTTGTGGAAAATGAAATTCGGCAATTCAACATTCAGATATATCGACGACGTTTGATCTATCAACAATGAGTATTTTCATTCATATGCCTATTTGGTATATCCCAATGAAGTTGAATTCAATGACAGTCTTCCACATCTGCTTCTTACTTTGATATTTTATTGAAAATAGATTATGACGACCAATTACCAATTCAGCTTTATAACAAAAGGGATGATTTCCTATGTCTCCATTGTCAACCTCCGTTACATATGTTGCAATATTCCATTACCACTTGCTGATGGTGTTTATATATCTGAACGGATTCAATACGCAAAAGCTTCTCCTGCATATGATCAGTTTTTTTAAGTAGAGGTAGGTTATGACAAACAAGTTGATATTACTCTTCTTTGAGCAGCCTCGTCTAAAGTCAGCTTTTTAAAGGATCCTCACTGGCTCCCAGTTGAATACAGAATTCAAAATAATATCCTTCACATCTATCAACATCCTATCTCTAGTTTACATAAAGAATCCTTAAAGTTTACTATCCCACACGATCATTAAGATCTGAATCTCTGCATCTTCTCCAGGTACCTCAGACACGTACAAAATTATAAGGGAATCGACCTTTGGATAAGGTCGCATCGAGTCTGTGGAACTCTTTTTCTTTTAAACTCAGACAGTGTACCTCACTGTCAAGTTTTAAAGTTAATCTCAAAACGTATCTTTTAGATTAGCTTTTAATTTGTGATTGTTTTATCCAAGTGGATTACTTTACTAAAGAAAAAACCCTGTAAGTTAGTAGTATGATTATATCCTTTATATGTATTTTATTATTCCTAATGCTTGTTTTAAATTGTTTTATACGCTATTATGCATGGTAATTATTTCATTACATAAGGCGCTAAATTTCATTCCATTCACTTGTCTAACGTATGTTCACATATATTTTATCATATTATTTGTAAAGCGCTTTAGAAAACGCAGATCAATAGAGCGCTTTATGAATCTATTGAATTACAAATTACAAGTTACATTTTGAAATTTCTATAGACGTTATAATTTGTTATAATAAAAAATAATATGTTTTGTTTGCCACTACAACCTAAGTCAAATGCTATTTAATGTCTTTCGTACCGATTTTTAGGTCGTTCCTGACACATTGATTATGACTACGTATTGCTCCTGATCGGAATATGAGGCTCACAGTGGGTGTGACCGGTCGACAGGAGATGCTTACTCCTCCTAGGCACCTGATCCCATTTCTGGTATGACCAGGGGTCCGTGTTTGCCCATCTTTCTGATTTTTATTTTCTATAGGAATTACGAGATTGAATACTGTTTGTTATCTTGACCTTTTATTTAACCATCGAGAAAGTATCTCTGCTGGTGGACATTCTGTCCCCGAGGATACTTGTCGCTCGATATATTCTTTCATGAATATAAACAACAGAGATAACATACTGGCTGACACGTCGCACGTCTTTAGGAATCATCAGATTTAGGAGTATTCGTTATCTTAGTTTTTTTTGAGAAATATTTTTATCGTAAAATCAGAACCGCTATCCGGATTATTTAAAAACATTTTAGGATACATTAGATACACTACTGTTATATCAATTCAGGTTAGAATAGGTCCTCACTACCCCTTCGTTGATGACGAGGCGGGGATGCGACTAAATGGGGTGGTCCTTCGGATGAAAAAAACGCAAAAAATAGGGTTTCGTTTCACAACAGTTGTAGTAGATGAATATCCACCCTATTCAAAGACTGTAAGCGCCGAGCATAAGCCTAAATATTTCAGGCCTTCATCCTCAAATTTTGACGTCTCCAAATCAGTGCAAAATTCTGAAAAGGAACGTTAAACAAAATACAATCAATTAATCAATCCATACAGCATTACTAAAATTCAAATACTGTACGTACTTTAATTTTCAATCGATCAATCATACGTTAATTCCCAGTAAGATTTGATCTCTACAATGTTTTCTTTGCAAACACAATACCTTTTTATTATTCCGGGGGGAAAGCCACAAAAAACTTATAAAATAAGTGTTAGCTTATATCACTCATTCGAGGGTGAAGTCATAGCCATTACATAAACATTGGTTAATGAGCCACCTTAAATTGACTGTTTTCTGAATGCGTCCAAGGTCGTCACAGATCGAACTCATGGCATCAAGGATACCTTTCTGCTAATGATGTGTACATTACAACTAAAAAAAAATATCATATTATATTTTAATCGATTAAGTTATTTATTCTTTAAATTTAGACATTATGATTATAATACAAACGATATAAATATCGATGTAAACAACATTGTCACATTTAACGTCCAAACCCCTATCCATATTTTTAAAACTTTCAGAAGAGATCTATATGTGTATAATTTTATCACTAACTTGTTTCCATACAGGTAAAGGTAGTAGTGTTCACTTGTCTAAATTTATAGATACCCGTGCATATATATTCGCTTTGAATACGAGTTTTGGTAAGACTTTGGGTGCAGCAGGCGGAAAAACAGACCTTCGGTTGTTAAATGACAAACTCCTAACGCTTGTATTATCATTTAAGCCAGATCACCCTCTTCATTTCTGAGGTATGTTTTATACCATTCAATGCATTTTTTAACGTTGTAATGTAATTTAAACAGTTGCTGTATTCTCTAACCCTATAATTCGTAGTAAAAGTACTTACAAGTTTGTATATGATATTGTAATAACAGTAGTGTACCAGTACTTAGTATATTAAGTCTTGGGTAATTATGGGTAGAACTCATAGACTAATGGTGAAATTGCGTATATATATGCGTAATTTTGTATATGTAATACTACAGTATAGTATACAGTGTATATGCATCATAAAGCAAATTATGTGATGCAGTAGTCAAATGTAAAAAACTGTAAGTATTAAAATGACAGTGAAGTTGTAAAATGTATGTAATGTACGTAAATAGTACACCGGTGTGTAACAATGCAGTATGTATTCTTGAAATAACTATATATTATAGATACCAGATACAAATCAATTCCAACACCAGATTGAACAACATCGCTGTACGCCACCTATATCCCTGTCCGCCAACGCTGGGACAAGCAGGGACTATTAAAACTGGACACTGGTGACATGGAAACCATGGAGACAAACTTTGATATAGTTATCATATTGTAAACTGTAATAAACAAAAATGAAACATGATGTACCAAACATCTATGTATGCATATGAAGCATTATAAAGTTTGTTAGTGTCATTAATCTTGACATAATAAGCTCAGACAATCCGTAACACCATAGTAAGTAGCGATGACAGCGAGCTTAAAATTGTCAATGGCGAACTAACTGGTTGCCATCTAATTGCTATTTAGAAAGGTCATTTCTGAAAAGATCTGCAATAGGCGTTAACTTATCATAAACTGCGCAATACATATTTATTTATTGATATCAAACACAAAATTACGTGCTACCATTGTTGACCACTACGGGTGCATTTCGGGGGAAAAGCTCAAATGTCTAAATCTAAAGTAGAAATAACTTTATCAATAAAATAAATTATTTTATTTATAGAAATAATATAATTTTCATTGATTTTTTTAGTTACAATCTACACGTCATCAGCAGCTAGGAGCACAAAGTTATTCTTGATATCATGAGTTCGATCTGTGATGACCTTCGACGCATTTAGAACACAGTCAATTTAAGGTGGCTCATTACAGCAATGCTTTTGTAATAGCTATGACTTCATCATCGGATGAGTTATATTATCTAACAATTATTTTATAGGATGTTTTGTGGTTTTCCCCCGGAATAATAAAAAGTGTTTTGGTTGCAAAGAAGAGATATTAGGGAACAGTTTTCACTGTGAATTGGTGATGATCGATTAATTAAAAGCTAAAGTACTTACAGTACTTGACGTTTAGTGATGCTGTATGGATTAATTAGTTGATTGTATTTTGTTTAACGTTCGTTTTAGAATTTTGCACTGATTAGGAGACGTCACCATTATCGATGAAGGTCTGCACAATTTAGACCTATGTTCGGCTTACGGCCTTTAAGCAGTCGCTTAAAATCTTTGAACAGGGTGGATCTTCATCTACTACACCTGCTGTGAAACGGAAACTCAGTTTTTGCGGTTTTTCATCCGAAGAACTGTCCTATTTAGTCGCATACCCGCCTCGTCATCAAAGAAGGAGTACTGCCATATCTTAACAACAATGAAATTAATATCACATTTATGTATTTGATATATAACGAAACATTTTACAGAATGAGATAGCGGGTCTGTTTTTTAACATTGAAATAATTCTGAAAAGGCTAAAATAACGAATGCTATTCAATCTCATGATTCCTAAAGAAAATATAAATCAGAGAGATGGGCAAACACGAACCCCTGAATATACCAGAGGTGAGATAAGGTGCCTAAAAGGACTAAGCATCTCCTGTCGACTGCTCACACCCGCCGTGAGCCCTACATTCCGATCAGATAAACGGAACAAGTCGTACTCAGAAGCAGTATGTCAAGAACGACCTAAGAATTGGTATGGAAGCCATCAGACAGCATTTGACTTAATGGTAAGTTGTACTGGAAACGTACATCGTTATAACGACCATACAATTTCGAAATGCTGAGTTTATACGTCACTGTACAAAGCCGTGTAACATCAATTTCTTTGTCAGTAGCCCGGCTCGATGTAAAATCTGATCATATGCAGAACAAGCTCTTGCGTTTCGAATCAGTTGGGAGATATAAACACTATATTCAGGTGTCGATGGAATAATGTCACATAAATAAGGGAAAGTGACGATGGACAAATTGAAATCATCCCGTTTGTCATAAAGGTGAGTTGTTAGTTTACCGCCGGTATATCTATTTTCAATAAAATATCTACGTAGGAAGCATAAGTGGAAGACTCTGTGGTGTCTTTTTTTTTTAAGTTCACTGGGATATATCGAATCGACACATGGATGAAAATGATCATTGTTAATAGACAAAACATCGGCGATATATCTAAATGTCGAATTGAAGGCTATAGCAAGATCTTTTTTTCTTTTCATGTAGAAGCTTTTGAATGAATTCTGCTTCATCAGAATATAAAACTAGGTCAGCTAACAAAGGAGGACAATTCTTGTCCATGGTAATTCCAACAGACTATTGGAAGACCTTACCTGATTGCCAAATACTACGAAAATATTGTCAATGAGGAGCTCTAGCATCTTTTAATATTAACTTCAGAGTACTTGTGCATGGAGTCATGAGGGTGTTTGATAAAATAATTTTTGGAATGACCAATCACTAAATACCAATGTTTCCATTTACCATTTATGTTGACGAAGCAACTGTCTATGATGTCAAAAAGTCTAGCCTTTAACTTATCGTGAGGTATGGTCGTGGAAAGTTTTGTAAAATCATACAATTTAATGTTATTAATTTGAGAATTTTTTTGTGATTTCAAATTTACTGAAAGTTCTTTAGAATTTTTAAGAATCCTCATTTGATTTACACCATTTCTGGCATGTGTAGTGATACATTACGTTTAAAGTTTCTCCTTCATAGGAGTTAATATTTTTGTAAGGGGCAAAGATGGGGGCTTAGTAGTACATTTACTGGATCCAGCAATGTATCTTCGTTTGTAAGGTTTTTTGTGGAGTTCGGGGACCTAGTATAGGTACGGTAACTCATATTTATCCTCTTCATTGACTGGGATATTAAATATATTTAAAACTGAAGCATGATGTTGAAGAATTTAATCTTTTGAAAGGGCAGTAGGGGTGTATATGTGACTGATAAATGTGGAATTGATGCCCAGTTCATTTAGAATAAGGTTGTAAAAATGAGCCTTACAAACAAATACATTGTTATTTCCAGTTTTGTCAGCTGGAACCAACACATATTACTCATATAACCTATCTAACTCTTTTATCACTTCTGATTTACTCAACACAGAAGGATAGATGCTACGCATTTTTGCTTTGACAAGTCTGATACGGGATTGTAATATTCCTCTTCTATTTTTTTATCCATTCTGACAAAGAACCAAGTTCTTCTACTTCAGATGTAGCTCATTGTCTGGCATAATCTTCGACAGAATTCATAATAGAGATGAAATTCTGTCGCCAATTGAAAGACCGAGGTTATCTGCATTTAGGACCTTTTAAGATAACTGATTTTAGATCTTCATGTTCAACTATATCAAAGTTACCAGTAATGACATGTCCAACTGGACTATAGTTAAAAGAAGACGAAGAACAAGGACACGCAGATGGATTGAGTATAAAATGGTCTATATCTAGGCACTGCAAAGTTTGTTCGTAGTTAAAAAGTCTGGATGCAATAGTGGAGGTATATCTCTAGGAAATACAAGGTGTAGACTTGAAATTGAAATATTCTGGAATACAACACTGAACATTTTTATGACGAAGAATGTTGACGGCATCAATTCTTTTGTTAATACAGTTTAGTTTAAGGAATTGGTGGCTAGATTCAGTAATATCATCCAAAATCCAAGGGGTGGTTGATTGAGCCTGTGATGGGCAACATCCATAATCATAGAATTCAGTGTATATTCTGGTGTGCAAAAATCCACATATGGACTAGTTTTTGTTTCTTCAAATAACGTATTCAAAACTCTCAATGATGTGGATCTAAATGTCTGTTGACGTAAGGTAAAAGCGATTGAAGTGTGACATCGTGCATACTAGCTTTTTTATATGAAACATATCCATGGCGGCGTTGACTTGTATGTGTATTTGGAAAAAGTCCCATCACATTGAAATTATTTCCTAGTGGACTATATAGATGTCCGACATTGGATAAATTATCGTTGCATCCATATGGAAGTGCTTAAAGTTTTAATGTAGCGATCTTCTCGTCGTCTACGGAAAGAAGCACTTAAAGTAGGAGTGTTTGTATGATGGTGATTTTTCCCCCAGAATCCTGACCCTCATGGACAAGATGGAATGGTCTGGGAAATTAAAATGTTTGTAGAGAAGTTGATTACCACCATTATTAATTGGAAACCTGTGAGCCTATATTCTTTTATTGAGCGACTGCTTAGTTTCCCCGACATGAATTAACTAACGGACGTTACACTCAATAGCGTAGACAACATTAGAGGTTTTATAGTTCATATTATCAAACGGTTTGGTACAGAAACTGCATTCGGTGAGATTACTAATAAATGAAAACTGATGATCAATATATCACATGTTTTACTTTTTTTTTTTACCAAACATTTGGATATGGAACACATGGGATCTAAATAGGAATGAACAAAAATGTTTTTAACAATACCTGGCAATCTTTAATTTGAGCAAACAAATTTCCGCTTCTGTACCGAAGCTGACTCTCTGACGACTGTACACACGATAAATCTTTAATATCCCGAAGTATAATCCTAGGGACACCAACCAATCTGTTACAGCACATGTGCCTTATAGGCTCCACAGAGTGATACCTTTTCTTACTGTGCGACGTGTCAGCCAGTATGTTATCTGTGTTGTTTATAGTCATGAAAGAACATATCGAGCGACAAGTATCCTTGGGGACAGAGTGTCCACCAGCAGAGACTTTCTCGATGGTTAAAGGAAAAGACCAAGATTACTAACAGCATTCAATCTCGTAATTCCTATACAAAATACATATCAGGGAGATGGGCAAACACGGACCTCTGGTCATACCAGGAGTGGGATCAGGTGCCTAGGAGGAGTAAGCAATTCCTGTCGACCGGTCACACCCACCGTGAGCCCTATATTCCGATCAGGTTAACGGAGCAATGCTTAGTCACAATCGGTGTGTCAGGCACGACCTAATAATTGATATGAAAGACATCAGACAGCATTTGACTTAGGTTGTAGTGGCAAACAAAATCGTTATAACGTCCATAAAAATTTCAAATTGTAAATTGTAATTTGCTATTCAATAGATTTATACTGCGCTCTATTGACCTGCGTTTTCTAAAGCGCTTTACAAATAATATGATAAAAAGATATGTGAACATGAGTTAGACATGTGAATGGAATGAAATTTAGCGTCTTATGTAATGAAATAATTACCATGCATAATAGAGTATAAACAATTAAAAACAACCTTTAGGAATAATGAAATACATATATAGGATATAATCATAGTACTAAACTACAGGATTTTTTGTCTTTAGTAAAGAAATTCATTTGAGTAAAACAATCACAAATTAAAAGCTAATCTAAAAGATACTTTAAAACTTAACAGTGAAGTACACTGTCTGAGTTTAATAGGTAAATAATTCCACAGACTCGTTGCGACCTTATCCAAGGGTCGATCCCCATATGTTTTTGTACGTGTCCGAGGTACCTGGAGAAGATGCAGAGATTCGGATCTTAATGATTGTGTGGGATGGTACACTTTAATGATGTCCTTTATGTAAACTGAAGATAGGTTGTTGAGAGATCTGAAGGATTTTATATTGAATTCCGTATTCAACTCGGAGCCAGTGAAGATCCTTTAAAATGCTGACTTTAGACGAGGCTGCACAAAACAGAGTGATATCATCTTGTTTGCCATAGCCTACCTCTACTTAAAAACGTTTGTGAATAATTCACGAACAACTTTCACATTTTTATTTTTTATTTTGATTCCATAAATTGCTTTTAATCTTTAATGTTGTAAGTGTTTTTTCTAATTATTTTATTTTTATATCAAAAGTGATTTTTGCATCTCTTTACCTGAAACAATATTTTGAATGCCTTGTTCTTATACAGTATAAAATCATGAAATTCATGTCTGAGTCTCTTAATGCAACATTGAAAAATGAAGGAAAAGCATCATAAACAGGGATTTGGTATATGATACAAACATACACATATTGATGAATTTATATTTGCATCTTTAATCAACATGTTCTGCCACAGTTTTACGCGGCTTGTCATTTTAACAGAATGTGTATGTTTACTGTATGAGACAGCTGCTTTAACATGTGCAAGATCTAAAGACAGTGTCGTCCCGGGAGAACGGTATGCTGACCCTGTCGTTGTGGCGGTCAGTGCAGTTGGACAGCAGCAGTGTGTCAAGGAGTGTCTATCCCGACCGGCCCTGTGCAGAGGGGTCAACTATAAGAAGAAAAACTTACTCTGTGAACTGGTAAACTCCACAGATGTAACAGCAGCAGATCTGGACTACACAAGGATAAGGATTGATGATGTGAGACTGAGATTAATTTATGCATGTGAATCATTTTCTGCATCTACCATTCTAATGCATTATGCTTACATCGGGGCATGGATCCGAAAGAAATTGTTCTCAGTACAGTGTAATCCAGACAGGGATATCAAAATGCAAATATTTCAACCCCAAATATAACGTATGACTATCTTGTAGAGTAACCGGTGTGACATTTCCCCTATATGCCCATCGTCGAATAAATTTCGATAGCAACAGAATATTTATATCAATGCCAAGCTCTAGAAAAGGGATATGGCCATTGCGAAACCGTTTATCACCTTGAAGCTTTGTTCTCTCTACATAGTGGTCAAGCTGAATGTAAATCAATTTGACAAATAATAACTTGGTATAATAATGTCATTTTATGAAAGGCTGGATTTTTTTTACATGGTATGTGTACGGTAAATTCCATATTACCGTATCTACAGAATTGTTAGCGAGAATTTAGCTGCGGCATTACTAGCAAGTCGAGATCGCTAAATTGTGCATCGCTGACAATTTATTCCACATCGAAAGTAATAGTCAACTTTCCTAGAATTAAACGCGCTAAAATTCACTCTTGCTAACAAATTTTGTTAAATATCAGACATAAATCAAATTTTCGACCTATAACGTTTCTTGAGAAATCCAAGTCGAGAGAGAAATCATGTCTCCTTGAATATTTTTTAGGAAAGGTACGAATTATTGCAGTGCTGTTGTAATTGATCATTGATGTCGAAATCTGTACGGAGATGTCACCATTGCCGGAGAACGGATGGAAAATTTCGACCTGTTTCCTTTGATCTTTGAGGGGTCTTTATCATGTTAACTGCTGCGACATGGGATCTCAGTTGTTGCGATTTCTTCCCAAGGATCGCCTCATTTACGTGATCATCTCTTACGAAAACATTTCATATCGAGTCCTTATACTACTTTTGATATTTAACCTTTACCATGAAAGCAATCAAAAGACGTGCATGTAGATTTATTTTCTATATAAAATGTATTTTACACATTGATTTCAGAAAGATTCGTAGGGAAAGTATAGGTTCTATTTGGCTGCCAGGTCACCTGTATAGGTTTCAGGGTACAAATCAGTTTTATGTAATCACTTGGGAGGAATTAGTGCATGCCGCATTGATGGATTTCGTTTACTATTTCTGATGCATTTGTAGGATACTGTATGTGTACAAAAGAGCATTATGCGATTGATTGCAATGTAAGACTAGAAAAGTATATATGTATTTAACATTTCCTTCATAACTTCCCGTGCAATCAAACAGTAAAATCATTTGAGCAGGGTGCATGCAAAGAACGATGCCTCATCCTGCGATCACGTACATCGTTCCATGTCAACTTATTTCTTTACATACACGCCCTAGTGGCTAAAAACTGATAATAAGCATTTGCATACCGAACCTTTCTATACGTAACTAAGTTAAATATGACAGGATCATGCACAATGCACCGTGATACTCGAAACAAAATGCTATTTACTATTTATTGTGTTTCAGTCAGCGATACAAGATGATTGTCTGAAGTGTTTGGGTGTGCAAAAATGTATTCGGTTGTCAAAGGAGCGCTCATACTGTGTCAGGGGTAAGTTACGTATAAATATGGTGCATGCGTCAATTTCCTGTATCAAGGTATCCTTTATTTTTCATCTATTTTCTGAGTGGTAAAAAATTATTCCAGAATTCATGTACATGTCGTTGACATGGTCGACCATTAATGAATGTTCTCTCAGTTGCTAAAAATCGTCCTAATTTGAATTATTCTTTTTTTACATCTTTTTTTGTCTATGGGTATGGTGACATTCATATTATAACAACAATTACTATAATTGCAACTATGAACGGAAAGCTTTCACAAAATACTAATTTGCAATAGATGTAAGTTATACAAAATGTTCGTATACGGATATCATAATACACACACAAAATTTATCAGAAGTAATTTCCGAAATTGCCCAGTTCAATAAAAAAAGAAAAACCTAAACAGAAATGCTCAAAATCACCAGAGATTTAATTTTGTGTCAAACACAGTTTAAAGTCAGATAATTTACGATGTGTTTATACTAAGAATGAATTTTCTAGACCGTTCGTGAAGGACGCCGTTAGGTAATCGTGGCAGCTAGACAGGTGTTACATCATCATTCAAAACATCGAACATCCAGAAAAAAATAACGTCATATGTGTCATCAAGTACAAATGTATTTACCCTCGACAAAATACCTGTTTACTGTAAACATATTACGCAACACAACGCGTAAAATGTTTCAATGTTATCCTCAATTTAATGCCTAATTTATATATTGGAATTTGTGGGATTCTCAGTGTGTGTATCTTTTTTCAAAGTTAAAAAATATAACCGGAAATGATTATTTGAAATTAGAATTCTTAGTCTATATAATAAGGATATCTGGTTACTAGTCTTGATGTCGTTGAAAATACACATACAGAAAGTTATTCTAGCGCAATACAGAATAACTCAACACCAGAATTTATTTTTATTGATCTAAATTGAGCGGTCAGCAGAGGATGCTTACTCCTCCATGGCACCTGATCCTACCTTCGCTTTGTCGGAGGTCCGTGTTGCCCTACACTCGAACTTGTATATGTCTTGGGCATTTATGATTACTATTCACACATTGTTTACTTCGCCATTGAATATATTAAACAGTGTAGCGTCTTTTCACCTCAAGCATACACACACACACACACACACACACACACACACACACAGAGAGAGAGAGAGAGAGGTCGTTATTAGTGAGAAGAATTACAGATGTTGTTTTTAATATGAAGATAAACAGATTTTGCAGAGAAAAATATAAACAGGAACGTGTAATTTTGCTGTTGAGGACAGGGTGTTTTGAATACAGAATAACTTTGTCAATAAACGAATTATTGTCAATGAATTGCAGCACATTAACTGCAACTTGAACGTGAAAATGTTAATTTTTCAGATGACTTTAATCCACATGATTGCACATACCTACGTGAGGTATCGCCATCGCTCCCAAATGGTTTATACCGAATACATATCCCTGACGTCGGTCACGTGACTGTGTTCTGTGAAATGGAAATGGATGGAGGGGGCTGGACGGTTTGTAATATATCGATTTATTAGAAATTGATTAGTAAAACTTAATATATGTCATGTCCTGTTTACCGCGCATGTTTACGTGTGTATATATGTGTTTAAAAGTACTTATAAAAGTGTATTTGCTTTTGATCAAAAATGTCTATTAACAACAACAACAAAAAAATAATAAAATAAACGTCTGCTTGGAATAACTGTTTAAATGCCAGGAGCGATCCGTACGAGGAAATAGAAGTATATATAACTCAAGTTTCGTTACTAAAGATAAATGGTGTCTCAATGTGATTTGTATAGTGTCTACATTCATCACATAGCAGGTTTTATGTTAAACCTATCAATGGCATCTCAGACCTTTTAACATTGCCTTCAACGTCGAAACGATCAATAATAAATATCATCCCATCTTCAGAGTAGCTATTTAATTATATTTGAAAATAACTCTCAATCAATATCTTTAATTTTGTTCATGCACGAAATATTTACAAAAGGCGTATGCATATGTTGCCTTTCCTTTCAATGTACTTCTGAGAAAATGGCTTTCAGAAGACTTATGGAATCCCTATAGACTCAAATGGTGCACTTTATATTAGCTGGTCTATGTTTCAATTCTTGTAATGCAAATTTTATTAGAGGATCCTATATAGATAGTGAATGTAACGAACAATCTCATAACTCCTACAAGGAATACAAAATAAAAAGTTCTAAAAACACGGTTCTCTTGATATGCCAGAGGTGGGAGTCAGGTGTCGAGGAGAAATAAACACCAGTCGACAGATCACACCCGTTGTGAACTCATATCTTGATCAAGCACAAGCAGAAATCTTTGATCAAGATTAGAATGTAAAGATCGGCCAAACTCGTCAGACCTGCCTCGATTTGAAGGATGACCACGCTTTTTGCTTATCAAATCAGTTGAGTGACAAAACCACCATCTACAGGTCACAATGGAATGTTTTACATAAATATGGAAACGTGATATGGAGATGCTGAATTCGTTGTTTGTCATACATTTTAGTTGTTAATTTGCCGTTAATATCTATTTTCAATGAAATGCCTAAATACGATTGATTGATTAATTAATTGATTGTGTATTGTTTAATTTCTCGCTCGAGAATTTTTCACTCATATGGAGACGTCACTATTGCCTGCGAAGGGCTGTAAAAGATAGGCCTTCACTCGATGCTTATGATCTTTGAGCAGGGAAGGGTCTTTATCGAGAGTTTTTTTCACTCATATGGAGACGTCACTATTGCCTGCGAAGGGCTGCAAAAGACAGGCCTTTGCTCGACGCTTATGGTCTTTCAGCAGGGAGGGATCTTTATCTTTATCGTACCACACCAACTGTGACGCGGAACCTCGGCTTTTACTGTCTCTTCCGAAGGACCACCCTATGCAGTGCCTATTTACAACAAGTAAGGGAGTACTGAGGAGCTATTCTAACCCGGAACCTCACAGGATTATATATATATATATATATATATATATATATATATATATATATACCTATCCTTTCTCCATTGCCTTTGAAGTGACTTTTAACACAAAATTTAAATTTCAATACATCGACGACGTTTCATCTGGTAGCAGTATTTAATTTCATTCATTCGTCAATTTGATGTTGAAACTTATGCGGTTACAACAATGGTTGTATTTGCAAACACAACCTGGCATTAAATCGAATAAGTCTTGTTCTATATAAACTAATCCATATCAGTTTGTAAAGAATATATATTCTTTAGATCTCAATTTGATTATAAATTAGTCTGTTTACCTAAAGAAGATATAGGGCTTACTACAGATGTAATCTGTCAGCATTTGACCTTACCTCAGCCGTTTCCAAGCATTTGTGTGATCTTAATCTCAATTTTGTATGCTTTATTGAATTTATGGCATTAATCATTGTATGCTGTATCTTCACATTTTCCATGATATTGTTACATGCATATGTCACTGAATAACTTTTTTTGTTTTCCAAAGTACGTTTAGAATAATATAGGTGCTTGTCATTCAAATTTAGTCAGTTTTGTTCTTATCTTAAATCTAAGAATTGCTACTTGTATTGGCAATTTGAATGAATGAGGTCTTGTTATTAAATCATGTGACGGCAGGAAAGAATTATTTGTAATCCAGCATAGAAGAACACCAAATAGGTTTCAACACTCTATTTTAAAGTCAACATCTCGCCGACAGGAATTGCTTACTTCTCATCGGTGGCACTGATCCCACCACTGGGTTGTGTTTCCCATCTCTTCACTTTGTTTTATTGGCTATAGGAGTTATGAGAATAATCACTGTTCGTCATCTCAGACTGAAGAAGTGTTAGTCATTGAAAGCTCCCTGCATCAGTAACGAATAAATAAGTAAAGATAAAGAACAGTAATCAATCTTGTAATACCTTCAGAGGTGGGATGAGGTACATGTACGTAGGAGGAGTAATAATTCCCTGTCGACCGGCCAAATCCTATATCTTAATCAGGCAAACGAAGAAATCAAAACCATTATTTTCTCTCACCTCTGATGTGTCCGTGTTGGTCCGACTCGTAATTTTATACTCTGTGTAACATTTGTTTTTAAATTGACCACTGTTTCATATCTTCACTTTTTTTATCTAAGCATTCGCTATTGTAGTGCTTCATATTGCAAATGCCGTGGCTCTCCATTGATGGTTAAGGATTTAATAACGACTTGAATATGAAATTAATGATCTAATAGTGGTATGTTTTGATGGAAGTTGTAAGAAATTCAACAGGTGTTGCGTGTTTTAAAAGATTGATTGATTGATTAATCAAATATTGTTTAACGTTCCACTCGAGAATCTTTCACTCATATAGAGACGTCACCATTGTCGGTAAAGGGCTGCAAACTTAGGTCTATGCTCGGCGCTTATGGCCTTTAAGCAGGGGGCATCGTGTACGTGCCACAACTGTTGTGACACGGGACCTCGGTTTTTGCGGTCTTATCCGAAGGACCGCCCCATTTAATCGCCTGTTGCGAAAAGCAAGGGCTACTGAGGAACTATTCTAACAACCCGGATCCCCACGGGGATGTTTTAAAAGAAGCTATCTTAGATATTACCACCATACGTCTTAGTTTCATTTTGTATATCGAATGGCGAAGTAAACAATGTGTAATTCGTAATCATAAATGCCCAAGACATATACAAGTTCGAGTGTAGGGCAACACAGACCTCCGACAAAGCGAAGGTAGGATCAGGTGCCATGGAGGAGTAAGCATCCTCTGCTGACCGGTCACACGCGCCGTGAGCCCTTAGTCGAAATTAGGTAAACGAGATTATCCGTAGTCAAAGTTAGTATAAAAAATGACAGTCTAACAAAGGGTATGAAACAAATCATTCAACATATGTCCCAGAGACACTTTGTAATCGCAAACAAGGTCATTATAGCGACCGAAGAATTTGCGAAATGATGACTTCAAACGAGATTCGTTATAATTCTGCAAAGTCAATTTTTTTGTCAGTAGTTGACCTCGCTTTAAAAATTCTCATACGCATGGCATGCTCCCGCGTATCGAATCAATTGGGAGATATACACACCATAAGCAGGCGAAAGTGGTATATTACTACATATATATGGAAGGTTGATGATTGCAAAGTTGAAGTCATCACGCTTGTCATATAATGTAGTTGTCAGTCTGCCATTAGAGTCAATATTAAGTAAAATATCCAAATATGAAACAGACACGTCAGATTCTATAGTGTCCTTTATTTCGAGTTCATCGGGATATATCAAATGGACATAATTATGAAAATTATGATTGTTGATTGATAAGACGTCATCGATATATCTATATGTATGGTTGAAGGACACGGCAAGTTTTTTGTTTTTATCCTGTAATAGTTTTTGAAAAAAAATAGCTTCATAAGAATATAAAAATAAGTCTGCCAATAAGGGAGCACAATTAGTGCCCATGGGAATGTCAATGGATTGTTGGAAGACTTGGTTTCCAAACACTACGTAAATGTTATCTAAAGAAAGCCAAGCATACTCTTAATATCTGCTTCAGAATACTTGTGGGGGCTATCGGAGTGGTGTCTGACAAAATATGTACCTTGTTTTCCAATCACTAGATAAATGAAAAATTGTTGAGTGTGGCGGAAAGCAATAAATAATAATAATCAATCCAATCACTAGAAATTTGTATTTTCGAATACCATTTTTGTTCAAAAAGCAATCATCTATCATCTGAAAAAGTCTAGATTTTAATTTATCGTGAGGAATTGTTGTAAAAAGTGTGGAGAAATCATACGTTTTGATGTAATTTTTTTTAAAAAAATCCTGAGACTTTAGATTTTCCAAAAGTTCCTTAGTGTTTTTGAGAATCCACATCTGATTGACACCACTTCTGGAATATGTAGTGGAACAGTATCTCTGAAGTGACTCCTTAATACCTGTTAGCAGTTTAGTTAGTAATAAAGATAAAGGCTTGGTAGAGCACTTACTGGAACCAGCAATGTATCTTTGTTTGTAAGGATTTTTGTGTAATTTAAGAATCGAATAAAGATATGGTAATTCAAACTGATCCTGATTCTCAGGAATGTCAAAAGTATTTAAAATAGAAAGATGATTATGAAGAATTTCATCCTTTGTAAGATTGCTTCGAGTATAAGTAGGATTCCCAGATGTTGAAGTGAATCCCAGTTCAAGGTATCATGGCAACATGTATGGTACAAGTTCTAATAGTATTTATATGTATATTACATTCTTGATTATGTCTTAAGTCTATAGTTTACTATACATCTTTCCATCTCTATTTAGTTTACTAATATCTTTCTCCATGTATCTTATGTGCAGGACCATATTGGAAACTACCATTATTGCTAAATATGTAATCCTGGATAAATAAAGTCTTTATTATTGATATTCCTAAATTTTAAATCCATTTCATTTTAGGTTTTCCAGCGACGAATGGACGGATCAGAAGATTTTTATCGAACATGGATAGAATACAAAAATGGATTTGGCAATCTAACTTCTGAATTTTGGTTAGGTAATGCAATTATCAAGACTGATTGTAATTTGACTAATTACAATGTTCACAATATGACACCTGACGAAACGTATCTTGCAGATATTTCTTCAATGTGAAATTCAAGGGTATCATGGCAACATGTCTGGTACAAGTTTTATATCAAAGTGTTGCGCCTTTGTTTATTGCTGTACACTTCATTTACGGATGTTTCATTCCTGTTGATATGACACCAAGTGTAAGTGATGTAATATTTCATGGCAACGAAATATACAAAATGAATGGACTGAGGCTGTTAATAACATACTAGTTCATTCAATTGCAATAAGGGGCCTCCGTGGCCGAGTGGTTAAAGCATTGCGCTCAAAATCACAAGGTCTCTCACCTCTAGTCGGCGCGGGTTCGAATGCCGCTCGCGCCGATATATGTGAGAAAGTTTGCCGGTTTACTTTCGGAAGGTCGGTGGTCTCTTCCCGAATACATTATATCTGGGTTCTCTCCTTCACCTACAAAAACTGAACGCCACCAGATAACTGAAAAATTGTTGAGTGTTGCGGAAAACAAACAAACAAACAAAACAAACAATCAAATTCAAGATGATTAAGTCGAAACACTTCTTGTGACTTCTATATAATGGTGATGGAATCAAAATATCTGATAGTGTTAAATATTTAACTTCTTGTACCGACAATTTTTTCTCCAAAAGTATTGTTTTAAGCTTATAACAAAAGGTGAACATTAAACCTTGAATTTTTATGTAGAAATGCATATTTCCTACATTTGGAATATAGATTGACGTTATATTCTGCTTCAATGAAAACCAAGATAACTAACAGTATTCATTCTCGTAATTCCTATAGAAAATACAAATGATAGAGATGGACAAACACGGACCGCTGGTCACACCAGACGTAGAATCAGGTGCCCAAGAGAAGCAAATATCCCCTGTCGATTGGTCTCACCCGCCGTGAGGCCTATATTCTGATCAGGTAAACGGAACGATCCGTACTGAGAATCAGTTTACCAAGAAAGGCCTAACAATTGATATGAAACACATCAGACAGCATTTGACTTAATGGTAAATTGTACTGGTAAACTAAACCATTATAACGGCCATACAATTTGCAAAATGCTACCTTTAGACGAGGCTGTACAAACCCCTGTAACATCAAATTCTTTGTAAAAACTTATCACATGCAGAACAAACTATTGCTTATCGAATCAGTTGGGAAATATAAACACCATATGCAGGTGACGATGGCATATTGCCACATAAATGAGAGAAGTTGATGTTGAAGAAATTGAAACCATCCTGTTTGTCATAAAGTTGAGTTGTTAGTTTGCCGCTGGCATCTATTTTCAGTAAAATATCTAAGTACTAAGTGTCTTTTAAATCAAGTTCACTGGCATATATCGAATCGACATTGTTAATAGACAAAACGTCGTCGATATATCTAAATATCGAATTGAAGGTCATACCAAGATATTTTTATTCTTTTCATGTAGAAGCTTTCGAATGAATTCTGCTTCATCAGAATATAAAAATAGGTCAGCTAGCAAAGGAGGATAATTCGTGTCCATGGTAATTCCAACAGACTGTTGAAAGATCAAATCAATACAAAGTTATTTTGATCGAATATTCTTCTTTGTATTATTAGCAAAAATATCCTATATAGATTGTAAAGAACCCAAGCAAAGGTGCTAAATCAAGGTCCCACAGCCAGCATATTTTGTGAAATTTTACAATCGTTGGCCATGTTAAGATTTAATGATAGCTATTCCAATTAAGAATAATCCATATATTTCAAGGTAACACACAAAATTATATCCGTGATCAATTGGTAGTAAATCGAAAAACTAAAAAACAAAATTATTCCTAAGATAATTGGCAAGAAGAATATCCTTGTGTTTTTACAACACCATTCACTATTGGAACAAAACAGTTGACAACAAACTTTAAAGTCGCTATTGACCAGTGATGTAAGGCCTATTACAGGAAAACATTTCCACTTTTGTTGATTCTTATTTGTGTATGAAAACCTAGCCTTTTATCATGAAAAGATGAAGATAAAGAACAAAGTTCAATTTGATAACTCCTACAAGAAATACAAACTAAAGAATTGGGCAAACACGGATGTCTGGACATACCAGAGGTGGGGTCACATTCCTAGGAGGATTAAGTAACATCTATCGACCGGGCACACCCGTTGTGAGCCCTATATCTTCATCAGGTAAACGGAGTAGTCTGTAATCAAAATCAGTATGTAAAGAATGCCCTAATTATTGGTATGAAACACATCAGACAACAGTTACAGGTTATTTTTTCAAACTAGTTCGTTGAAATGACCATGACATTTGCAATATACTGACATTCAACTAGATTGTTGAAATACCTTGAACATCAATTTGTCTGTCAGTAGCCTACCTCGATTTCAAAATTATGATGATACACCCTGATTAACCTTTTGCCCTATCGAATCAGTTAACAGGCAAACTCCTACTAGACACCTAATCCCTCCTCTGGTATATTCTGAGGCCCATGTTTGCCCAAATCTGAATTTTGTATTCCTTATAGGAGTAACGAGATTGATCACTGTTCGTTGTTCTCAGCATTTTATTGAAATCTCACCAGTAAAAAAGAGTGTTACAGCATTTTCCTCTTTAGCAAAGCCCTCGAAAATGTAAAAGCAAAGGCATTTTATTGTGCATAATGTCTGACGAAAGCATTTTACTTCTAAATGCAGGCAATCCTTAAAAGATGAGTCACTATCTATATCGAATTGGCAGGCTTAATGCGACCACTGAATATAAAACCTGAAACAGATTGAAAAACGAAGGCTGTAACATTTGTATTACTGCGACAGACATATTGCCAATTTTAAATAATATTCTTGAAGATGATGATTAATACGATGACGACAACGACGATTAATTCATCATCATAATTTGCAGATTGATCATTGTATATCATCTTCATGCTTTCACTTTTTTTCAACATCATTGACCAGAAACATTAAAATCTTAAACATTAAAACATTACATGGAATGCAACTTGTGTTTCGCTATAATTCAATATAGGAGTTCTAGTCGTTTTTCATTACAAATAATTGTTGATGTTGTTTAAGGTAACGACAAACTTCACTACCTACTGAGTCAAGGAACTTACGAATTAAGGATGGACATGAGTGACTTCGACAACGTAACACATTACGTCAAATATAGGAGCTTTGCTATTGGCAACGAAACAACGAAATACGTCATATCTATATCCGGATACTCTGGGGACATTGGTAAAATTTTCTGCTTTTGTAGTACTCTTCTTTTCAATATTGAAATGTTCATTGAATTCCTCAAACGTATTTAGAACACTATCTTAATTACCACAGGGAACGTATGTTCTACACTAAATTTAACGTCGAACGTATCATTAATATTGAAATATATGGTTTAATTTAAATCCAAGACATTCAAATCTTGAATTTTGTATTTAAATGAATTTTTGCCATCTATATCTCTTTACGTTTTTAGTAGGTAACATTAACAGCAAAAGCGTGTGTAATTGTTTCTATTTTTTTTTTTTTTTTTGGAAGATGATTGCTTTATTAAAGCGAGAGAAAATATGCAGGGAATGAAGTTTACAACAAAAGACCAAGACAATGATGCTAGGAAACCATCCAACTGTGCAGTAGATTTCACATCTGGATGGTGGCATCGTAATTGTCACTGTACTAACCCTAATGGACTCTACTTACGGGGGGCAACAGACCAATTTGGAAAAGGCATTACGTACCTCTATTTTAAAGGACATCTCTATTCCCTGAAAACTGTTCAGCTCATGGTTAGAAGAGTAAAATGAAATTGTGATCAACCTCTGTAAGAAATAAGAAAGGTTTAAATGAATCCTTGCACACCAACCAAATAAACCAAAAAAAAAAAAAGAATATTAAAAAATTGAACCTATTATATTCCAAGTAAAAATGTAAAAAGTAACGAAAAGTAATTTATTCCACAATTCCTACGAAACAGAACAAACACCGATAACACAACAGCAAGATCATATGCTCAGACCTCTGGTATTTCCAAGGGTCTGTGATGGCTGTGTGACGCGTGTTCCCAGCAAAATAATCGTTATTTCAAATTGACTAAACGTTCTTTAGATTGTTGTATAATTCCCATTTGATTTACACCACTTCTAGCAGATGATGTCAAACAATGTGTTTGAAGTTTCTCCTTCGCGGCAGTGAATATGTTCATTAGGAGCTAAAGTACGGAGCTGGCAGAACATTTACTGTATCCAGCAATGTGTCTCTGTTTTTAAAGATCTTTATGAAGTGTTTGAATCTAGTATAGGTATGGTAACTTGTAATCAAGGGAGATGTAGATTCTAAAGAATTTCAAAGATTTTGTAGTAATTTTCGAATCACAAAATCTCTCCCCAAATAAACAACATCGAAACGTTTAACTTTTCAGAACTTTCCTCAACCAATCATCATAATGAATTATAGACCAGGCTTTTTGACTCGCCGAAAGCTAACAATGGAACACGAAAACTATTTATATCCTGTTATCAGTCAATAACAACACTATTTTGATTCTATCCACAAATACTTCAAAGTTGATGTTGAAAATGAGTTCCCCATTGACAATATTTAAAAAAATCGTTGGTTATCATGTCGTCCAACAGTCTGTTGGAATTCTCATGGACACTAATTGTGCCCATTTATTAGCTGACCTGTTTTGTATTCTTTTGAGGCAGGATTTATTCAGTCTTTTATACTTGAGAAGAAAACATTCTTGCGATAGCTTACATATATTGGTGACGTTTTATCTATAAACAAGACTCACTTTCATTTATATGTTAATTTATTAGTCTTGAACTCGAAATAAAAGATACCCCAACGTTTTCTTTAACTACATATTTGAATATTTTATTAAACATAAATGTTAGTAAAAAGCCAACAACCTGTCCTTAAAACAGACACTATACATTAGCTTCTCTATCGTTAATTTCCTATATTTGTGTAGCCATACTTTATCATCACCTGCATGTATGTTTATGTTCCTTTAATAGCTAAGTGTTGTGTGGAAAGCTTATTAATAAGTATTGTTCATTACAATAGTAGTCGCGCATGACCTTGGCTTTTCATCTAGTGTAGATTAATGTTTTTCATAGCTTTTGTAGCTGCCACTGTAAACACATATGTCTACAGAAATAACTTATTTACAACAGTGTTTTTCTCTTCATCATTTTTTAATGGACGGTCCCATGTCGCTAACGAAATGAAGGGATACTGAGGATCTATTTTAACAATCCGGATCCCCAAGGGGTAGATAGAGCAGAACAAAGGCTAGTTGAGTGAAATTAATATCATATTCATGTTCACACAGACAAATTCCTTGGAGCTATAATTATGAGATATCAACATGACGACTTATGGATTTGATGGTCAAGAGGATTCGGCACCATCGTTCCATAAGCCAAGTGGACATGTAATTGAGTGACCTGGGTTACGAGACGTTGGTGGTCAGAACGTTACTTCACAGTAAAGACATTTTCCTGTATATATTCCGATGAGAGAGAATTTCTGTTCGTTCTCCTGATGCATTCCGCTGACGAAAAACTTAAGAAAGTGTCTGCATTGACAATGCAGCGAAAACTAATTTTCTTTTTCATATTGATATCAGGACTCGAGAACTGTGCTTACTGGTTCCGATTGGCTCGAGCGATTTTATTTCTTTTATTCAAGTTTATGAACAGCTTAACCTTGAAGTGATTTTGTATTTTGTTATCGATCTTGTGACAATAATTTTGCTGGATTAAAATTGACAAGAATTGCTACAAAATTGTAGATATGCGGAATACGAAAGGCTTGGGCAAAACATATCTGATGCAATGTAAAAGCCATAATGATATATCATATATAAGTCCAATTGAATTTTACAATGTAGAATCATCACCTACAATATAACAGTGTTGGTTTTGCCATTCATTTGTGCAGAACGCCTTCCCCATTCTCTCTTTACTTTCTTTATTACTTATAAAAACTTTCCCATCTATTTTTATGAATATATATTATTTACAATGTAACAAAATTGAAAATTATATCTGACTGCAATATTTATAGATTCACATTAAAGAATTTGCAATCTGCTTGAAATCACAACGCAAACCCCAGTTTGATTGTTTGACAGAGGCAAACTATTTATCATAAACAATTCTAACTCTCAATACCTCTCCATATCTTTTGTGACCATTGTGTACGAGCTGCAATGACCTTACATAATCCACAGTCAAAATCAGCATATACAAAAAAACCTAGTGGTATGGAACACTTCAGACAGTATTCAAATCATTGGTAACTGTATTTATAAATTAGATCATTTAACTACCGTAACATTTGTGAAATGCCGACAGGAAAGAAAACTTCATCAATCTCTGTAACATCAAATTGTTTGTTAGTAGCCTTCTATAGTAAATTATGACTCTTAAGAACACAATTGCAGGTTCTTGGCGTTAGGAATATCAACACACTGTTTGAAGAGCAAACAACGAAAGATGAGAAGGTGAATATAACGAACAGTGATCAATGTTATAGCTCCTGTAAGGAATACAGAATAAAGTGTTGTGCGATCACAGACCTCTGGACACCCCAGATGTGGGATCAGGTGGCTAGGGGGAGTTAACATTCCCTGTTGACCTGTCACAACCGCCATGATACATATATATCGATCATGTAAACGGAGTAATCCGCAGTCAAAACCAGTGTGCCAAGTATTATCAGAATTGGGCAAAATATTTTAACGACGGATTCTTTTGTTTATCTTATCAATATAGAAGTATCACGGTGGGTGTTGCCCGTCAACAAGGAATTCCTGCCCCTCCGGCCCCATCATTAGTGTGCCCAGAGGTCAGTCTTTGCCCTAATGAAAAGGCCAAGATAACTAACAATTTTTAATCTCGTAATTCTTATAGAAAATGCAGATCAGAGAGATGGGCAAAAAAGGACCCCTTTACATACCAGAGGTGGGATGAGATAACTAAGAGGAGTAACCATTCCCTGTAATATTATTTTTGTACTCTTTATTAAGAACATTTTTTTCACTGTTATCTATATTCTTTTTTCAATCAAAGGGTTTTTAAATGTAAACGAACAATGAAGATAAGAAACAACAATCAAGCTGTGCTTCAAAACGAATTTAACATTTAGAGTAGAACAAACATAAAAACCAGGCAAGCGACAGTGGCAAGAGTAGGAGTAAGCATTCCCTGTTGAACGTCACACCGTGAATCCTATTTCTTGATCAGGCAAAACCAGTAAAGCTATACTGGACAAAAAAAGTTAAGGATCATAAATTTGACCTCAAAAATTTTTATTAACCAAATAATTATTTTGACAAATTTTAACATGTATAGTTTCTCCAATGTGTCCTTAACACAATATATTTACCTGGTTTCATATTGACGTCATAAGTGCACGACTTTTTCGCCCAAACACAAGCAAGGGGTCAAAATCAAAGTGTGCCAACGTGTATATTGAAATTGAAAAATTGTGATTTTCATTTTATTGTGGGTATTTATTGCTCTAATCGACTCTTAGGTGAACAATTATTGACATTAAAAGCCATGAGGCGACATTTAACTGCTCTGGAAGCTGGTCAGGCAGTAGGTATGCTTCAAGCTGGCCAAGTCCAGAGAACTGTCTCTAGACATTTTAATGTGTCCCAAAGTGTGATTTCAAGGTTGTGGAATCGTTTTAGGCAGACAGGTAATGTTTCTGAGAGACTGAGATCAGGTCGTCCAAGGTCCACAACCGCTTATGGCTCGTAGACACAGGTTTCAGAGTGCTGTCCAACTCAATACTGACTTTCATGCAGCAAGTGGGGTGCGCATAACACCACACACTCTCAGACAGAGACTTCATGCTGCTAACCTTCGGGCTCATCGACCTGCTGTTCGTCCCATTTTGAGGAGAAGACATCGTGTAGCACGACTCAGTTGGGCTCAAAATCACATAAACTGGCAACTGCGTCATTGGACGCCTGCTCTTTTCACAGAAGAGTCACGGTTCTGCGTGGACTTTCATGACGGTCGTAGGCGTGTATGGCGCATGCGTGGAGAGCGGTACGCTGATTGCTGTGTAGCAGAGCATGATCGTTTTGGAGGTGGCTCTGTGATGATTTGGGCTGGAATCAGTATTGGTGGATTTACTGACTTGCACGTGATTAATGATAATCTTAACGGTGCAATTTACAGAGACGAGATACTGCATCCAATTGTGAGACCTTATGCGGGAGCTATAGGCAACGACTTTGTGTTAATGGATGATAATGCTCGTCCCCACAGAGCACATATAGTGACAACCTATCTTGCTACAGAGACAATTGAACGTATGGATTGGCAGAGTTGTTCTCAGGATTTAAATCCAATAGAAAATGGGACATGTTGCTGCAAGCTGTTTCCAGACGCCCTGTACTTCCGACAAACCGCCAGGAGCTTACGTTAGCTTTACAGCAGGAATGGGCAAGGTTGCCACAAATTGCGTTCCGCAGGCTCATCAGAAGTATGCAGAGGCGTTGTCGTGCCGTTATACAGGCTCAGGGTGGACATACACCCTATTGATATTGCCTTTATAAAGATTCAATCATTTGTAATGAAATTTGTTATTGTTGCTCATACCGATTTTCAAACTGTTTTGGGGGGTAACCTGACAATGGTTGCTATGGCTGCTTAACGTATTGATGAATTTGTAAAAACAGGTTTAAAATATATTGTTCGATTGTCGTTGAACATTTTAACTATATATTTAACATAATTTATTTGGTTTTGTTATGTGTAAAATAATTCTGAAATCATGATCCTTAACTTTTTTTGTCCAGTATATATAAAGTTTGCCTTAACTATTAACATCAAAGACCTAAGACCGCATTTCACATAGTACATGCTAAAGTGTGTGTAACATATCATTGGCCGACATGCGCCCTTATGGGAATCTATATGCTGTTTCTAATTACTATTATTCCAAACAATTTGTCGCTATAAATATTTAAAGCGACATACAGTGTTGATTTCATGAAAACCATCGTAAAATGATTGATTTTCCTGCAAAAATGTTAAATCAGTTTTGTGGACTGATAGCATCTACCAACTTTTTATTTTGTGAAACGTTGCGATGTTTTCCGAATGAAATTATAAACATTTATTATGAAATGTAATTTTATGGCAAGTTAACTGATTACCGATACCTACATTATTTTTTTTCAATCATAGCTTTGGATTGTTCTATCAAATTAAAGTTTATCTTTTGGTTTTCATTTTTGTATCGTTATAATAAAACTATCAGAGTATACAATTGGAGGAACTGTCAATATTCAAGTTCCCTTGAGCAAGTCAATTTCCCTCACCTCCACTTTGGAGTCTTTCTGACGCCCTCAATTATGTTCTCTAACTGAGCAGATGATATACTTTTATCCTTCAATATTCAAGATGATATTATTATGATATTGCACTGTAATCATACAAAAATATGTATTTTAAAACAAGTATATGCACTGTGTGCCTAATTTTTCAGCGTCAGATCTGTCATAATGTGCGCCTCCAAATGGATGATGATACTTTTCTGCAGTGATATAGTTCATTCACAAAGGCTAGTATCCTTAAACTCAGTAGAATGTGCAACCCATTGGTTGATATTTAGGATACCTATATATGCAAATATGAGCATGAAAGTCATGCAGAAATGCTTTATTCAAAATTTGTTATTCGTTTATTGTGTAACATGTAATGATGATGAGACTATTTCCAGCTATTGTTCGTAATTTGGCGTCGACATCACATCAAAAAAGAGACGGAATGGGAAAGATAACGAAGCGTGAGTAATCTCACAAATTATATAAAGAGGAGAAAACCGAGAGTAGGGCAAATACCAATCCCTGAATATATTGAAGGTGGGATATTGGAGGTCTAGGAGGAGTGATCATCCCCAGGTGACCAGTCCCACGAGATGTAATCTATCTATCTTGATCGAGTACAAGGGATAATCCGCAGTAAAAAATCCAGAATGAGGATTTTAATGGATACGAATAACGATATGGATACTATACTTGGTACAGAGTAGGGTTAAGGTGTCTCGAGTAAAATTATAAATAACAGGACATTCAAATCGAAGTAAGATTCTTCCAAGCGTCGCACATTTTAGCTATAATCGTTTGTCAATATATAAGCAAATATCGTGCAAAAGGGGTAAACCCCTCGTTGGACCTTTGCAAGTGATGTAGATCTATGTTCATCGTCTAGACTTTCAGTTGTTTATGACCTCGGTACAGGTGGAACATGCACTCAAATCACATATAGTTTGGACTTAACATATCGATATTGATATAATAGATTTAAAACGTGTTTCGGACCGGAACGATATCCTCTCGTTCTTAACAATTTCCATATTCTATATCAAAATATAGGGTATTTCCCATATTCTTCGCCAAATCATATGTAAACGAGAAAAAGAAATATCCGGCCTTCTTTATCAAAATCCAATACCCGCATTTAGTTACCTTCTGGAATATGCCTTGATCGAGAGAAAGTATAGTCATCTTTCACCTGCACCATCGCGTTTAATATTGCAACTTCAAATGCTCATACTGGAGGCGATTTCAAGGTCACAATGTAATATGAAGATTACTTTACGGCATACTAAATATAACAAAAAATGGGGGGGGATGAAAAGCATTTGACATGCAGATTGGTGAATAACAGCAACATATTTTCACATTTTACCCACGATAGAACTAACAAATATACGCCGTGACGTACTTGTATATTGTGACGTCAACTAGTGTGAAGTGCACTAAGGTACATTTTGATTTTTTTTTTCTCAGGACGCCTTAACGATACTGTGCAAGGTTATAATGATGATTTACTAAATTATCAATAATAATAGTGGGAGTTACTTTGTTACTGTATGATTACTGATAGCGATTATAGTGCGCCCACAATTCTAACTAGTCAAACTGTCAACTTTGTTATACTGGAATAGTTTAAAGAAAGAGTTACGTCATCATCAGCGTCATTTAGGAAAGATTTTTTAGCTTTTCATACAGTGATATATTATATATTTGTTTGATACGACAAACCCCTTGATGAAGGCAGTATGTGCATTGTTGTTATAAGTTGCATAAAAAAATTCGACATGCATTACATGCAATTGTCAGATAATGAAACTTGTTGTGTGAAGTAGAAGGCTTTAAAGATCCGTCTTTTTGTAACCAATAAAAATTTAACTTTCCATTTAAAAAAACTGAAAACGCTTTGACTTATGAAATTGAAATATTTCCTTCAGAATTATTCATCAACTATTCATGAACATTGACACTATGAGATTAAAAAATAGATTATTTTAACAAATTATAAATCAATCAAAGCTAGGACAAATGCATACCAAAGATCCTTTTCTTTGTTGTCCGTCCAAAAAGAAGAGAATAGTTCATAATGGGATCTAGGAGCTTGTTTCTTCTTTCTATCATTTGCCTTATACACATTTAGAGGTTGTGTTAGATGAAAACTTTAGTGGGGGACAAGTATTGTTGAATATTGAAATAGGAGATCAATAATGTGGTACAACTACCTTTTAAATGTTGATAGACCATAAGATCCAGCGAAACATATAATTCAAGGTCCATCCACACAAACCCGTGAAGCTAATTTATATGAACAAACTAGAAAGGTCATAAGACGCAATGATCTAGATATGCAACTAACATAGCTGACTTGGACGATAGGTGGTTTTTTTTTTGTACAGAACAGCATTTTATTATGCTTAATGAATCTTCATTGGCCTTTGAATGTTTTGTGTGGTTTTTTTTTCTTTTTGTCTTTAAACAGATTATTTAAAATTGCATGCAAACCAAAGAAAATGCGTTCTGAATTATGTTCTTGATGACAGAATAGTAACGAAATCTTTCATATGAAATTCTTATGATCATTGCACTGCAGATCAGCGCAACTTGAACGCCCTAAACGTTATCTGTGTGTTTGTTCAAACATTTTAAATTTAACTTCTATATTTCAATTAATTACGTTTTCTATTTTACATTCAATTCCATTTTCTATATTGTTTTTGATTTATTCTTCTGATTCTCTTACATTATGATTTATTATATCGTTTATATAAAAAGGTGAAGATATCGAACAGTGATCAATCTCACAATTTCTATAAGGAATACAAAATAAAGAGTTGGACACACACTGACCCCTGGATATTTAAAAACAAAAACATATTTGATATTCTATATTACAACTAATTCATTTAGATTTAAAATTTTATTTTATACTCTATTCAATCTTCTATATCATATCTGATTCAATCCTCTGTACTAAATCTGGTTTCATCTTCTATTTTACAACTTTTTCATTCTTCTACATTACATGAAAATGCGGCGATAACGAACAGTAATTAATCTCATAATTCCTATATAGAAAACAACCTTAGGAGTAGGACAAAGACGGACCCCTGGACATACAAGAGGTGGGATCAGGCGCCTAAAAGGCGTGAACATCTTTTATAGATTGAAGTATCCCATGTTGGGATCTTGATCAAGGAAACGGAGTAATCCGCAGTCAAATCAGTCTGTAAAGGGCAGGTAAACAATCGGTATGAAGCACGTCCGACAGCATTTGACCGAATTAAAAGTTGGTGAATTATATCGTTATAACGACGTAAAATTTACAAAATTCTAGTTTAAAACGAGATCGTTGAAACCCCTGTAATATTAAGTTGTTTTTCAGCAGCCTGCCTTGATTAAAACACACAGCAAACTCTTAATTATCGAGTCATTTGATAGACATAAAACCATATGCAGGTGACAAGGGAATGTTACTACATAAATTGGAAAATTTTAATGAAAATGAGCGAAAATTTTACAACGGGACGAAACATTAACGTATCAGCTAAAGATCTTTCCTGAATGACGCTGTTGATGACGTAAACCTTTCCTTGGACTATTCTTAATATAACGAAGTGCACTTCACACTAGTTGACGTCATAATATAAAAGTACGTCACGGCGTACAGTTCTTTAGTTGTATCGCGGGGAGAATGTGGAAATATGTCTTTGTCATTTGCCAAATGCTTTTCATTTTTTCTTTGATAATATATCAGTATCCCATTTTTTATTTAGTTAAAGGATACTCTCCTATGCACAATTCTGATAATACCAACCCTAACTGCGGATTACTCCGTTTACATGATCGATATATAGGACTCAAGGCGGTTGTGACCGGTCAACAGGGAATGTTAACTCCCCCTAGCCTCCTGATCCCACACTTGGGGTGTCCAGAGGTCTGTGATCGCACAGCACTTTATTCTGTATTCCTTACAGAAGTTATAAGATTGATCACTGTTCATTATCTTAACTTTTTCATCTACGTAGTCTTTCGTAGTTTGCTCTTCAAACAGTGTGTTTGTATTCCTAAGGCCAAGAACCTGTAATTGTGGTCTTAATTTACTATAGCAAACTACTAATAAAGAGTTTGATGTTACAGAGATTTATGAAGTTTCCTTTAATGTCGGCATTTCACAAATTTTACGGTAGTTAAATGATCTAATTGATAAATACAGTTACCAATGATTTGAATACTGTCTGAAGTGTTCCATATCAATTGTTAGGCCTTTATGTGTATGTTGATTTTGACTGTGGATTATGTAAGGTTATTGCAGCTCGTACAAAATAGTCACAAAAGATATTGAGAGGTATTGAGAGGTACAATGATAGTAAAATATACTGCTTCTGTCAGACAATAAAATCGGGGTTTGCGTTGTGATTTTAATCACATTGCAAATTGTTTCTTGTGAATCAAACTCAGATAAGTAATTAAAAGTAGTTTTGTCAATTTTAATCACGCACAATTATTGTTATAAGATCTGTAACAAAATACAAAATCACTTCAAGGTTAGACAGTTCATAAAATTGCATAAAAGTACTAAGATCTTCTGAGCCAATCGGCACCAGTAAGCACAGTTCTCATGTCCCGATATCAATATGAAACGGAAGTTCGGTTTCCCCGCACGGTGAATGCAGACAGTTTCTTAAGTTTTTCATAAGTTGAAAGCGTCAGGAAAGCGAACAGAAATCTTTTCTCTTCGGGATATACACTGGGCAATGTCAGACCAATGTCTTTAGGAAAGTCTATTCCTATTGCTGACTGTGAAGTATCGTACTGCCCATCTACGTCTCGTATCCCAGGTCGCTCAATTATATGTCCACTCGACTTATGGGACGCTGGTGCCGAAGCCTCTTGACCATCCAATCCATAAGTCGCCATGTTTATATCTCATAATTATAGCTCCAAGTAATTTGTCTGTGTGAACATCAATATGATATTAATTTCACCCAACTAGCCGTTGTTCTGCGCTACCTACCCCTTGGGGATCCGAATTGTTACAATAGATCCTCAGTATCCCTTGCTTGTCGTAAGAGAAATGGGACGGTCCTTCGGATGAGACCGCACAAAACTGACAGTAGGTGTGGTACGTTAAATATCCCTCCCTGCTCAAAGGTGATAAGAGCCGAGCATAGGAATAAATTTTGCAGCCCTTCACCGGCAATGGTGACGTGTTCATGTGAGTGAAATTTTCCCAAACGGGCCGTTATACAATATGTGATAAACCAATTTACTATACCTAGAGGATCAATAAACATGCTAAAATAATTGTATGAAGAGAAAAACACGGTTATAAATAAGTTATATCTGTAGACATATGTGTTTACATTGGTCAGCTAGAAAAGCTATGAAAAACATTAATCTACACTAGGCCAAGGTCATGCGCGACTACTATTGTTCTCGGTAATAAACAATACTTATTAATAAGCTTTCCACACAACAATTAGCTATTAAAAGAACATAAACATTACACGCAGGTGATGATAAAGTATGGCTACACAAATATAGGAAATTAACGATAGAGAAGCTAATGTATAGTGTCTGTTTCAAGGACAGGTTGTTGGCTTTTTATTAACATCTATGTTCAATAAAATATTCAAATATGTAGCAGATAAAGAAAACGTTGATGTATCTTTTATTTCGAGTTCAAGACTAATAAACTAACATATAAATGAAAGTGAGTCTTGTTTAGAGATAAAACGTCACCAATATATCTAAGCTACAGCAAGGATGTTTTCTTCTCAAGTATAAAAGTCTGAATAAATTCTGCCTCAAAAGAATACAAAACATGTCAACTTATAAATGAGCACAATTAGTGTCCACGAGAATTCCAACAGACTGTTGGAAGACCTGATAACCAACGATTTCTTAAATATTGTCAATGGGGGACTCAGTTTTAATATCAGCTTTGCAGTACTTGAGCATAAAATCAAAATAGTGGTTTTAATGACTGATAACAGGATATCAATAGTTTTCGTGTTCCATTGTTAGCTTTCGCTGAGTCAAAAAGCCTGGTCTATAATTCATTATGAGGATTGGTTGAGGAAAGTTCTGAAAAGTCAAACGTTTCGATTTTGTTTATTTGGGAAGAGGTTTTGTGATTCGAAAATTACTAGAAAATCTTTGGAATTCTTTAGATTGTACATCTCCTTTGATTACAAGTTGCCATACCTATACTAGATTCCAAAACTTCATAAAGATCTTTACAAACAGAGACACATTGCTGGATCCAGTAAATGTTCTGTCAACTCCTTACCTTTGGTCCTAATGAACATATTCACTGTCGCGAAGGAGAAACTTCAGACATATTGTTTGACATCATCTGCCAGAAGTGGGGTAAATCAAATGGGAATTATAGAATAGTGTAAAGAACGTTTAGTGAATTTAAAATAACGACTCTTTGATGGGAAAAAGTGTCACACGGTCATCACAGACCCTTGGAAATACCAGACGTCTGAGCATATGAACTTGCTGTCGTGATATCTCTAGTGTGTTTCATAGGAATTATGAAATAGATTACTTTTCTACATGAATTAGAATAAGTTCAATTTTTATTTTGATATTTTTTGTTTATTTGGTTGGTGTGTAAGGATCCATTTAAACCTTTCTTATTTCTTACAGAGGTTGATCACAATTTTATTTTACTCTTCTAACCATGAGCTGGGTAGTTTTCAGAGAATAGCCTTGACCTTTAAAATGGAGGAACGTAATACATTTTCCAGTTTGTTCTGTTCTGTAAGTAGAGTCCATTAGGGTTACTACAATGACAATTATTATGCCACCATCCAGATCTGTATAATACTGCACAGCTGGAAAATTCACTAGCATCATTGTCTTGGTCCTTTGTTGTAAACTTCATTCCCTGTATCGGGTCTTTCGCATTTATAAAGCAATCATCTTCAAAAAACAAAAATAGAAAACAATTACACACGCTTTGCTGTTAATCTTGCACAGTTGGACAAGTTCCTAGCATCATTATCTCGGTCCTTTGTGGTAAACTTCATTCCCTGTATCGGATCTTCCCCTTTAATAAAGCAATGTTCTTCAAGAAAAATAAAAAAAGAATTACACATACGCTTTTGCTGATAATATCATTTATGCAAAACGTAAAGAGGTATAGATGGCAAGAATTCATTTAGATACGAAATTCAAGATTTGAATGTCTCGGGTTTAAATTAAATCATGTATTTCAATACTTATGACACGTTCGTCAAACGCATAATTTTTTACCAATGTCCCCAGAGTATCCGGATATAGATATGACGCATTTCGTTGTTTCATTGCCAATAGCAAAGCTCCTATATTTGACGTAATGTGTTACGTTGTCGAAGTCACTCATGTCCATCCTTAATTCGTAAGTTCCTTGACTCAGTAGGTAGTGAAGTTTGTCGTTACCTTAAACAACATCGACAATTATTTGTAACCAAGAACGAATAGAACTCTAGATAGAATAATAGCGAAACGAAAATAGCATCCCATGAAATGATTTTGAAAAAAAATCAAAACATGAAGATAATACACAATGATCAATTTGAAAATTATGATAATGAAAATAATCGTCGTTGTCATCATCATCATCATCATCATCATCATCAATAATATTTTTTTCAAATAGGCAATATGTCTGTTGCAGTAGTACAAATGTTACAATCCTCGTTTTTCAATCTGTTTCAGATTTTATATCCAATGATCGCATTAAGCCTATGAATTCGAAACAGATAGTGACTCATCTTTTAAGGATTGCCTCCATTTAGAAGCAAAATACTTTCATGACATTATACACAATGAAATACCTTTTCTGTTACATTCATGGAGGGCTTTGCTAAAGAAGAAAATAGTGTAACACTCTTCTTTTGCTGATGAGATTTCCATAAAATGACGAAGAAAACAAACAGTGATCAATCACGGAACTCTAATAAGGTTAATTGATTGATTAAATGTTGTTTAACGTCCCGCTCGAGAAACTTTCACTCATATGGTGACGTCACTATTGGCGGTGAAGGGCTGCAAATTTAGGCCTATGCTCGGCACTAATGACCTTTGAGCAGGGAGGGATCTTTTACGTGCCACACCTGCTGTGACACGGGACCTCGGTTTTTGCGGTCTCATCCGAAGGACCGCCCCCATTTAGTCGCCTCTTCCGACAAGCAAGGGGTACTGAGAATCTATTCTAACAACCCGGATCCCCACGGGGCACTCCTATAAGGAATACAAAATTCAGATTTGGGCAAACACTAGCCTCAGAATATACCACAGGAGGGATTAGGTTCCTCGTAGGAGTTGTTTATGTAATGGTGTTTATGTCTCTTAACTGATTCGATACGGAAATGGTTAATCTGGGTATCATCATAATTTTTAAATCGAGGTAGGCTACTGACAAACAATTTGATGCTCAGTGTGTTTCAACAATCTAGTTGAAATAAGCATATTGCAAATACGATGGTCATTTCAACGAGCTAGTTTGAAAAAAACAAAAACCTGTCACTGCTGTCTGATGTGTTTTATACCAATAGTTAGGGCATTCTTTACATACTGATTTTGATTACAGACTACTCCGTGTACCTAATGAAGATATAGGGCTCAAAACGGTTGTGACCGGTCGATAGGGGTTGCCTACTCCTCCTAGGAATTTGATCCCACCTCTGGCATATCGAGATATATGTCTTTGGCCAACTCTTTATTTTGTGTTTCTTATAGGAGTTACCATATTGATCAATGTTCGTTATCTTTACCTTTTCATGATAAAATACTAGGTTTTCATAAAAAAGGATACAATCAATAAAACTGGACATGTTGTCATGCAATATTTCTTATATCACTGGCCAATAGCGACTTTCATTTATTTTAACTTTATTTGTTGTCAACTGTGTTGTTCCAGTAGTTAATGGTGTTGTAAAAATAACAAGAAGGTTCTTCTTGCCAATGATCTTAGGAATGATTTTTTTTAATATTACGATTTACTACCAATTGATAAAGGAGATAATTTGGTGTCTCATCATGAAATATATGGTTCATTCTTAATTGGAATAGCTATCATCAACACTTAACATGACCAAAGATTGTAAAATGTCACAAAAAATGCTGACTGTAGGACCTTGATTTTGCACTTTGTTTCGATTCCTTACAATTTATATTGAAGATTCTTTCTAACACGATTCTTTCTAATACGATGAAAATAACTTTGCATTCGCCAGGTCTTCCAACAGTCTGTTGGAATTATCATGGACACGAATTATGCTCTTTGTTTGCTGACCTATTTTTATATTCTTATGAAGCAGAATTCATGCAAAAGCTTCTACACGAAAAGAAAAACACTATCTTGCTGTAGCGTTCAATTCGACATTTAGATATATCGACGACGTCTATTAACAATGATCAATTTCATTCATATGTCGAATCAATATATGCCATTGAACTTCATTTAAAAGACACCGCATCTGCTTCCTACTTAGATATTTTACTGAAAATAGATGCCAGCGGCAAACTAACAACTCAACTTGATGACAAACGGGACGATTTCAATTTCTTCAACATCAACTTCCCTCATTTATGTGGCAATATCCCATCATCACCTGCATATGTTATTTTTATATCTCCCAACCGATTCGATAAGCAAGAGTTTGTTATGTATATGGTAAGTTTTTTACAAACAAGATGATGTTACAGGGGTTTGTACAGTCTCGTCTAAAGTCAGCATTTTGCAAATCGCATGGTCGTTATAATGATTTAGTTTGCCAGTACAATTTACCATTAAATCAAATGCCGTCTAAAGGTTTTCATATCAATTGTTAGGCCGTCCTTGGCACACTGATTCTCATTATGGATTGCTCCGTTTACCTGATCAGAATATAGGTCTCACGGCGAGTGTGACCAATCTACAGGGAATACTTGCTCCTCCTAGGCACCTGATTCTACCTCTGGTATGACCAGGGGTCCGTGTTTGCCCATCTCTCTCATTTGTATTTTCTATAGGAATTACGATATTGAATACTGTTTGTTATCTTGGTCTTTTCATGAAGCAGAATATAAAGTCATTCTCTACTTCAAATGTAGGAAAGATGCATTTCTACATAGAAATTAAAAGTTTAATGTTCACGTTCTGTTACATGCTTAAAACAATACATTCCGAGAGAAATTTGTCGGTACAAAAAATTAAATATTTAACACTATCAGATCTTTTGATTTCATCAACATTATATAGAAGTCTTTCGACTAAATTATCTTAATTTAATTGAACTAGTATGTTATTAACAGCCTCAGTCCATTTATTTTGTATATTTCTTTGTCATGAAATATTACATCACTTACACTTGGTGACATCTCAACAGGAATGAAACATCCGCAAATGAAGTGTATAGCAATAAACAAAGGCGCAACACTTTGATATAAAACTTGTACCAGACATGTTACCATGATACCCTTGAATTCCACATTGAAGAAATATCTGCAAGATACGTTTCGTCAGATGTCGTATTGTGAACATTGTAATTAGTCAAATTGCGATCAATCTTGATAATTGCATTACCTAACCAAAATTCAGAAGTTAGATTGCCAAATCCATTTTTGTATTCTATCCATGTTCGATAAAAATCTTCTGATCCGTCCATTCGTCGCTGGAAAACCTAAAATGAAATGGATTTAAAATTAAGGAATATCAATAATTAAGCCTTTATTTATCCAGGATTACATATTTAGCGATGATGGTAGTTTTCAATATGGTTCTGCATATAAGATACATACAGACAGATAATAGTAAACTAAATAGAGATGGAAAGACATATAGTAAAATATAGACTTAAGAAATAATCAAGATTATGATATACATATAAATACTATTAGATACAAATTGAAACTAAGACGTTTGGTGGTTATGTCTAGTAAAGCATCTTTTAAAACACGCAACACTTGTTGAATTTCTTACATCTTCCTTCAAAACATACCAATATTAGAACATTACTTTCATATTCAAGTCGTTATTAAATCCTTAACCATCAATGGAGAGCCACTGCATTTGCAATATCAAGCACTACAACAGTGAATGCTTAGATAAAAAAAAGTGAAGATATCGAACAGTGGTCAATTTAAAAACAAATGTTACACAGAGTATAAAATTAAGAGTCGCACCAACACGGATTCTTGTACACATCAGAGGTGAGAGAAAATAATGGTTTTGATTTCTTCGTCTGCCTGATTAAGATATAGGGGTTTGGCCGGTCAATAGGGAGTGCTTACTCCTCCTACGTACCTCATCCCACCTCTGAAGGTATTACAAGGTTGAATACTGTTCTTTATCTTTAGTTATTTATTCGTTACTGATGCAGGAAGTTTTCAATGACTAACATTTCTTCAGCCTGAGATGATGAACAGTGATTATTCTCATAACTCCTATAGCGAATAAAACAAAGTGAAGAGATGGGCAAACACAGCGCAGTGGTAGGATCAGTGCCACCGATGAGTAGTAAGCTATTCCTGTCGGCGAGATGCTGACTTTAAACTAGAGTGTTGAAACCTATTTGGTGTTCACCTATGCTGGATTACAAATAATTCATTCCTGCCGTCACATGATTTAATAACAAGACCTCATTCATTCCAAAATGTCGATACAAGTAGCAATTCTTAGATCTAAGATAATAACATAACTAACTAAATTTGAATGACAAGCACTTATATTATTCTAAACATACTTTTGAAAACAAAAAAAGTTAATTAATGACATATGCATGTAACAATATCATGGCAAATGTGAAGATAGCATACACTGATTAATGTCATAAATTCAATAAAGCATGCAAAATTGAGATTAAAACCACACAAATGCTTGGAAACAGCTGAGGTGAGGTCAAATGCTGACAGATTACATCTTTAGTAAGCCCTATATCTTCTTTAGGTAAACAGACTAATTTATAATCAAATTGAAATCTAAAGAATGTATATTCTTTACAAACTGACCATGGATTAGATTATATAGAACAAGCCGGTCTTATTCGATTTAATGGAAGGTTGTGTTTTCAAATACAATCATTGTAGTAACCTCATAGGTTTCAGCATCAAATTGACGAATGAATGAAATTAAATACTGTTAGCAGATGAAACGTCGTCGATGTGCAAAGTGCAAAGGAAGCTAGTGCACCTTCATTACGTGACTCATTTTCCTTAAACCTTTAAAAAAGAGTGCAATTTACGTCTATCGTTTCATACCAATCACATTGGGACACAGTTTATCTTTAGTAACGACACTTGGGTTATATATACTTCTATATATACTTTTATTTCCACATACGGATCACTCCTGGAATTTAACCACTTATTCCAAGCAGACGGTTTTTTTTTTTTTTCGTTAATAGCCATTTTTGATCAAAAGCAAATACACTTTTATAAATGTTTTTAACACATATATACACTCTTAAACACGCGCGGTAAACAGGACAGGACATATATTAAGTTTTACTAATCAATCTCTAATAAATCGATATATTACAAACCGTCCAGCCCCCTCCATCCATTTCCATTTCACAAAACACAGTCACGTGACCGACCTCAGGGATATGTATTCGGTATAAACCATTTGGGAACGATGACGATACCTCACGTAGGTATGTGCAATCATGTGGATTAAAGTCATCTGAAAAATTAACATTTTAACGTACAAGTTGCAGTTAATGTTCGGCAATTCATTGATAATAATTCGTTTATTGACAAAGTTATTCTGTATTCAAAACACCCTGTCCTCAACAGCACAATTACACGTTCTTGTCTATATGTTTCTCTGCAAAGTCTGATTCTCTTCATATTAAGAAAAAAACATGTAATTCTTCTCACTTATCACCACACACAGAGCTCTCTCTCTCTCTCTCTCTCTCTCTCTCTCTCTCTCTATATATATATATATATATATATATATATATATATATATATATCTGCGTGTGTGTGTGGTGAAAAGACGCTAGACTGTTTAATTTAGATCAATGAAAATAAATTCTGGTGTTGAGTTATTCTCTATCGCGCTAGAATAACTTTCTGAATGCGTGTTTTCAATTACATAAAGACCTGTTACCAGAAACCCTTAATATATACACTAAGAATTTCAATTTCAAATAATCATATCCGGTTATGATTTTTAACCTTTAAAAAAGATACACACGCTGAGATTCGAACAAATTCGAATATATAAATTAGACATTAAATTGAGGATAACATTATAACATTTTACGCGTTGTGTTGCGTAATGTGTTTTCAGTAAAACATATATTTTGTCGAGGGTAAATACATTTGTACTTGATGACACATATGACGTATTTTTTTCTGGATGTTCGATGTTTTGAATAATGATGTAACACTTGTCTAGCTGCCACGATTACCTAAAGGCATCCTTCACGAACGGTCTCGAAAATTCATTCTTAGTATAAATGTATCGTCAATTATCTGACTTTAATCTGTGTTTGACACAAAATTAAAGCACTGGTGATTTTAAGCATTTCTGTTTGCTTTTTTCGTTTCTTTTTTTTTATTATTGGATTGGGAGATTTCGGAAATTACTTCTGATAAATTTGTTTGTATCTGTACAGGAACAATTTGTATAACTTACATCTATTGCAAATTAATATTTTGTGATAGTTTTCCGTTAATACTTGCAATTTTAGTAATTGTTCTTTTAATATGAATGTCACAATACACATAGATAAAAAGATGTATAAAAAAGAATAATTCAAACTAGAACGATTTTTAGCAATTGAGAGAACATTCATTCATGGTCGACCATATCAACGACATGCACATGGATTCTGGAATAATTGTTTACCATTGATAGCAAATTAATGAAAAATAAAGGATAACTTGATACAGGAAATTGACGCATGCACCATATTTATACGTAACTTACCCCTGACACAGTATGATCGCTCCTTTGACAACCGAATACATTTTTGCACACCCAAACACTTCAGCCAATCATCTTGTATCGCTGACTGAAACGAAATAAATAGTAAATAGCATTTTGTTTCGAGTATCATGGTGCATGACCCTGTCATATTTAACTTAGTTACTATAGAAAGGTTCGGTATGCAAATGCTATTAGCAGTTTTTAGCCACTAGGGCGTGTACGTAAAGAAATAAGTGACCTGGAACGATGTAAGTGATTGCAGGATGAGGCATCGTTCTTTGCATGCACCCTGATCAAATGATTTTACTGTTTGATTGCACGGGAATCTATGACGGACATGTTAAACACATCTATACTCTTACATTGCAATCAATCGCATAATGCTCTTCTGTGCACATACAGTATCCTACACATGCATCAGAAATACTAAACGAAATCCATCAATGCGGCATGCACTAATTCCTTTTGAGTGATTACATAAAAGTGATTTGAACCCTGAAACTTATACAGGTGACCTGGCAGCCAAATAGAACTTATACTTTCCCTACGAGTCTTTCTGAAATCACTGTGTAAAATACATTTTAGATAGAAAATATATATACATACACGTCTTTTGATCTGGCAGCCAAATAGAACTTATACTTTCCCTATGAATCTCTCTGAAATCAGTGTGTGTAAAATAAATTTTATATAGAAAATAAATCTACATACATGTCTTTTGATTGCTTTCATTGTGAAGGTTAAATATCAAAAGTAGTATAAGGACTCGATATGAAATGTTTTTGTAAGATATGAACACGTAAATGTTCATCCGATATTTTCCGTCCGTTCTCCGATAATGGTGACATCTCCGTATAGATTTCGACATCAAAGATCAAATATTTTAGCACAACAATAATTCGTACCTTTCCTAAATAAGATTCAGGAAAACATCGTTTCTCTCTCGGCTTGGATTTCTCAAGAAAAGTTGTAGGTGAAAATTGGATTGATGTCTGATATTTAACTCAAATTTTAACTCTTCAATATTTAGCTAGAATTAATTTTAGCGCGTTTAATTCTAGGAAAGTTGACTATTACCTTCGATATGGAATAAATTGTCAGCGATACAGAATTTTAGCGATCTCGACTTGCTGGTAATGCTGAAATTAAACCCTCGCTAACAATTCTGTAGATACAGTAATATGGAATTTACCCTACACATACCATGTAAATAAAATCCAGCCTTTCATAAAATGACATTATTATACCAAATTATTATTTGTCAAATTCATTTACATTCAGCTTGACCACTATGTAGAGAGAACAAAGCTTCAAGGCAATAAACGGTTTCACAATGGACAGATCCCTTTTCTAGAGTTTTGCTGTGATATAAATATTCTGTTGCTATCGAAATTAATTTGACGATGGGAATATAGGGCAAATGTCATACCGATTACTCTACAAAGTAATCATACGTTATATTTAGGGTTGAAATATTTGTAGTTTAATGTCCCTTTCTGGATTGCACTGTACTAAGAACAATTTCTGTCGGATTCAATGATGAAAGCGTAATGCATTAGAATGGTAGATGCAGAACATGATTTACATACATTAATTAATCTCAGTCTCACATTATCAATCCTTATGCTTGCGTACTCCAGATCTGCTGCTCTTTCATCTGTGGAGTTTACCAGTTCACAAAGTAAGTTTTTCTTCTTATAGTTGACCCCTCTGCACAGGGCCGGTCGCGATCGACACTCCTTGACACACTGCTGCTGTCCAACTGCACTGACCGCCACAACGACAGGGTCAGCATACCGTTCTCCCGGGACGACACTGTCTTTAGATCTTGCACATGTTAAAGCAGCTGTCTCATACAGTAAACATACACATTCTATTAAAATGACAAGCCGCGTAAAACTGTGGCAGAACATGTTGATTAAAGGTGCAAATATAAATTCATCAATATGTGTATGTTTGTATCATATACCAAATCCCTGTTTATGATGCTTTTCCTTCATTTTTCAATGTTGCATTAAGAGACTCAGAAATGAATTTCATGATTTTATACTGTATAAGAACAAGGTATTCAAAATATTTTTTTCAAGTAAAACCATGCAACAATCATTCTTGATATAAAAATAAAATAATTAGAAGAAACACTTCCAACATTAAAGATTAAAAGCGATTTATAGAATGAAAATAAAAAATATGAAAGTTGTTCGTAAATTATTCACAAACTATACAAACAAATACCTATAGCAAATCATAAATCAGTTAAAGCAATGAGAAAGGCTTCCAAAGGGAAAATTTGTGGAAAATGAAATTCGACAATTCAACATTCAGATATATCGACGACGATTGATCTATCAACAATGATAATTTTCATTCATCTGTCTATTTAGTGTATCCCAATGAACTTAAATTAAAGACAGAGTCTTCCACATCTGCCTCATACTTTGATATTTTATTGGAAATAGATTATGACGGCAAATTACCAATTCAGCTTTATGACAAAAGGAATAATTACCTACGTCTCCATTGTTAACCTCCGTTACATATGTAGCAATATTCCATTACCATTTGATGATGGTGTTTATATATCTGAACTGATTCGATACGCAAAAGCTTGTCCTGCATATGATCAGTTTTTAAGTAGAGGTAGGCTATGACAAACAAGTTGATATTACTCTGCTTTGAGCAGCCTCGACTAAAGTCAGCATTTTAAAGGATCTTCATTGGCCCCCAGTTGAATACGGAATTCAATATAAAATCCTTCAGTTCTATCAACAACCTATCTCTAGTTTACATAAATGACATCCTTAAAGTTTACTATCCCACACGATCATTAAGATACGGATCTCTGGATCTTCTCCATGTACCTCAGACAGGTACAAAAACATATGGGGATTGACGTTTGGATAAGGCCGCATCGAGTCTGTGGAACTCTTTTTTCTTTTAAACTCATACAGTGTACTTCACTGTCAAGTTTTAAAGTTAATCTCAAAACGTATCTGTAGATTAGCTTTTAATTTGTGATTGTTTTTTTTTTCCAAATAGATCACTTTATTGAAGGAAAAGCCCTGTAGGTTAGTATTTTGATTATATCCTTTATATGTATTTCATTATTCCTAATGGTTGTTTTAAATTGTTCTATATGTTATTATGCATGGTAATCATTTCATTACATAAGGCGCTAGATTTAATTCCATTCACATGTATAAAGTATGTTCACATATATTCTATCATACTATTTGTAAAGCGCTTTAGAAAACGCAGGTCAATAGAGCGCTATATAAATCTATTGAATTACAAATTAGAATTTACATTTTAAAATTTCTATGGTCGTTATAACGATTTTGTTTGCCACTACAACCTAAGTCAAATGCTGTCTGATGTCTTTCATACCAATTGTTAGGTCGTTGCTGACCCACTGATTCTGACTAAGCATTGCTCCGTTAACCTGATCGGAATATAGGGCTCACGTTGGGTGTGACCGGTCGACAGGAGATGCTTACTCCTCCTAGGCACCTGATCCTACTTCTGGTATGACCAGGGGTTCGTGTTTGCCCATCTTTCTGATTTTTATTTTCTATAGGAATTACTATAGGAATTATCGAATTACGATAACTGTTTGTTATCTTGACCATTCCTTTAACCATCGAGAAAGTATCTCTGCTGGTGGACACTCTGTCGCCGAGGATACTTGTCGCTCGATATGTTCTTTCATGAATGTATTTGTTTGTTTGTTTTTTTTATAGTCACCTGAGCAATTTTTCAGCTATCCGACGACTGTCACTATTACCGGTGACGGGGCTGCAAATTTAGACCTATGCTTAGCACTAATGGCTTTTAGCAGTGAGGGTTCTTTTACGTACCACACCTGCTGCGACACGGGACCTCCGTTTATAAGGTCCCATCCGAAAGACCCGTGACTCTCACTTCGCAATGCCTAGTTCTTGGCGAAGGAGCAATCACTACCTATTATAACGTCTTAGGTTTGACGCGGCCGGCCCGAGTGGGGCTCGAACTCACGACCTTCCGTTCACGAGGCGAGAGCTCTACCACTGAGCCACCGTGATCGGTTTCATGAATGTAAACAATATAGATAACATTAATGGCTGACACGTCGCACAGTAAGAAAAGGTGTCACTCTGTGGAGTCTATAAGGGACACGGGTTCTTGTAGAACGATTGGTGTCTCTAGGATTATCGTTCGGGATATTAAAGATTTATCGTATGTACAGTCGTCAGAGAGTCAACTTTGGTACAGAAATGGAAATTCGTTTGCTCAAATTAAAGATTGCCAGGTATTGTTAAAAACTATTTAGATCCCGTGTGCTCTATATCCAAATGTTTGGTAAAAAATGCAAAACATGTGATATATTGATCACAAGTTTTCATTTATTAGTAATCTCACCGAATGCAGTTTCTGTACCAAACCGTTTGATAATCTGAACTGTAAAACCTCTAATGTTGTCTACGCTATTGAGTGTAACCTCCGTTGGTTAATTCATGTCGGGGAAACTAAGGAGTCACTCAATAAAGGAATATCGGTTCACAGGTTTCCAAGTAATAATTGTGGTAATCAACTTCTCTGCAAACATTTTAATTCCCCAGACCATTCTATCTTGTCCATGAGGGTCAGGATTCTGGTGAAAAATTACCATCATACAAACACTTCTACTTTAAGTGTCTTTTTCGGTAGAGAACGAGAAGATCGCTACATTAAAATTTTGGCACTGCTTTTCCACATGGATACAACGATAATATATCCAATGTCGGACATTTGACTAATCCACTAGGAAATAATGTTAATGTGATGGGACTTTTTCCAAATACACATACATGCAAACGTATGGATATTCTTCATTTTAAAGACCTAGTATGCACGATGTCACACTTCAGTCGCTTTACCTTACGTCAACAGACATTTAGGTCCACATCATTGAGAGTTTTGAATATGTTATTTGACGAAACCAAAACTAGTCCATATGTGGATTTTTGCACACCAGAATATAGACTGAATTCTATGATTATGGATGTTGCCTATCACAGGCTTTTTAAACTACCGCGGGTTTTGGATATTACTTCCGAATCTAGCCGCCAGTTCCTTTACTTTACTAAAAAAGAAATTGAAGCCGTTAACATTCTTCGTCATAAAAAAAGTTCAGTGCCGTATTCCAGTGTATTTCAATATCACGTCTACACCTTGTATTTTCTAGAAATATGCTTCAACAGTTCCATCCAGACTTTTTAAGAACAAACAAACTTTACAGTGCCTAGATATAGATAGATATCTTATACTCACTCCACCTACGTGCTCTTCTTCTTCTGTTAACTATAGTTCAGCTGAACATGTCATTACTGGTAACGTTGATATAGTTAAACATGAAGATCTAAAATCACTTATCTTAAAAGGTCCTAAATTCAGATAACCTCGGTGTTTCAATTGGCGAGAGAACTTCATCTCTATTATGAATTTTGTCGAAGATTATGCCAGACGATGAGTTAAATACCTTGTCAGAATGGATAAATCAAATATAAATGGAATATTAAAATCCCGTATCAGACTTGTCAAAACAAAAATGAGTAGCATCTATCCTTGTGTATTGAGTAAATCAGAAGTGATAAAAGAGTTAGATAGGTAACATGAGTAATATGTTTTGGTTCCAGCTGACAAGCTGGAAACAACAATTTATTTGTTTGTAAGGCTCATTTTTACAATTGTATTCTAAAGGAACTGGGCATCAATTCCACATTTATTAATTACATGTACACCCCTACTGCCCTTTCAAAAGATGAAATTCTTCAAAACCATGCTTCAGTTTTAAATACGTTTAATACACCAGTCAATGAAGAGGATGAATATGAGTTACCGTACCTATACTTGATCCCCAAACTCCACAAAAACTCTTAGCCCCCATCTTTGCACCTTACGAAAATATTACCTCCTATGAATGAGAAACTTTAAATGTAATGTGTCACTACACATACCAGAAATGAAGATTCTTAAAAATTCTAAAGACCTTTCAGTAAATTTGAAATCACAAAAATTTTCTCAAATTAATAACATTAAATTGTATGACTTTACAACACTTTCCACGATCATACCTCACGATAAGTTAAAGTCTAGACCTTTTGACATCATAGACAGTTGCTTCATCAACAAACCTGTTGAAGTAGGGGTCTAGTAGCGTGACGTCACGCCCGGATCGAACTCCGTTACAGGTTACAGAGATGTTACTCATTTTTTGTGTATTTATACAGTGTACATTTACCTGAATGCATTTTAATTTAGTATAATGAAAACAATAATAGTTGAACACTGACATTTGAACACTTTGGCTTAGTCTTGTTCCATTTATTGTCATCTAATCCACATGTAAAACCAAATATGTAATATGTAATTGATGACATACAAGAAGTATTATAAATTAGAATTATTTGCAAATTTAAGGAATGTTCTTATTCCATGTGCAGCAATACAACTGTGGAATTAAATGAAACAATTGTGCACTTCTTTTTTATTTGTTATATTGCATCATGTGAAAATCGTCATCAAAATGCCTATTTTGGCCGACAAATGTAAATATTAAATTTGATGCTGGCAAAATATAGTGCTGGGAATGTGGAAGTTTTTAAAATGTATTTTAACAAGCATTCATATATGAACATAATATGTGAGTTTGAATGAAAAATCACAAGTCAATTTTAAAAAAAAAATCATTTTAGTGGCGTTGCGTTGCCATATTGTTGACTGCCTAGGGCCTGCATTGAGTTCAATTTTGTACTGCCATTATCAAAAAACATGAAATTATTTTAAAATTTCACTTTAAATAATTTAATTAGATATATTTACGTGAGGTTTGATAAAAAAAAATTAAAGCATTATCCCCCCCCCAAAAAAATTTTATGGACATATTTCATACTTCCTCCTTTGGATTCTAATACTTTCGCTTGACAAATAGGGGGTACGTGTAATAAAGATGCCATATTTTACTAGTTATACAGGCAATCCCCTAATTTTTTGTTTTTATCATACCAACAAATGAACAATCTAAGTAATCAACACAATTTTTTAAAAAAATCACAAGTAGTTCCACTAGTAGGGACCTACCTTAAAAGAAAATATTGATATTTAGTGAATCGTCATATGAAAAATTATTTTATGAAACACCATTATGACTCCATGCACACGTACTCTGAAGTTGATATTAAAAAGATGCTAGAGCTCATCATTGACAATATATTCGTAGTCTTTGGCGATCAGGTCTTCCAACAGTCTGTTGGGATTACCATGGACACGAATTTTGCTCCATTGTTAGCTGGCCTATTTTTATATTCTTATGCAGCAGAATTAATTCAAAGCTTCCACAAGAGAAGAAAAAATATCAATTCGACATTTAGATATATCGTCTATTAACAATGATCATTTCCATTCATGTGTCAATTCGATATATCCCAGTGAACTTGAAATAAAAGACACCACAGAGTCTTCCACTTATGCGGCGAACTAAAAACTCAATTTTATGACAAACGGGACGATTTCAATTTGTCCATCATCACTTTCCCTTATTTATGTGGCATTATTCCATCATCACCTACATATGGTGTTTATATTTCCCAACTGATTCGATACGCAAGAACTTGTTCTACATATGATCAGATTTTACATCGAGGCGGGCTACTGACAAAGAAGTTGATTTGATCATTTTGAACTTTTACAGCATGTACAAGTACTAACTGATAAAAGAAAATCAGTTTGGATTGATTTAATAACTGTTCCACATAAAAATCAGGCAGAGGGCGATAAGTCGACCGTTAGGGATTGGACTAATACTTATATATATATATATATATATATATATATATATATATATATTGTTTTGTTTATAAGAACTCATTCTGTGAAATTATTTGTTCAAATGACGCACCTCCACAGAGCTGTGTTACTAAAAATAGAACATTCATGTTTGTTCAAAAATGAGTCATAAAAATGCTATATATTCTTAAAGATTTTTTTTTCAAATCATAAGATCACACATTTTCAAAATGCTTATATAAAATGAAGAAGAAAGTTACTATCTGTCCATTTCTGTAGCCATAATGAGTATTTACGATATGTTACCATGGTAATCGATGCTGTAGATAACCAACAATTTTTTTAATAGGAAACATTCCTACTTCCAGACCATTTTTTTCGAAACAGTTTCAAAAAACGTTACATAATAAAATTAATTTTCAGACAGTCTTCATGTTCAACAATGACTTTGTGGACTCCTTTGCTTTCCTTTTGTGATATCATCTCATACTTTCACTTGCTTTAATAGAATTCTGTTGGGTTGGCCTATTTCCCACCTGTCACCACTTTCAGTAAGTCTTCGGGTTTTTGAAAATGGTCAATCCAGTTTGATGTATGGAAGTTTGCCACCTCAGAGTCATATAACATAATAAGGTAGACATCTTTTTTTCAGGACACAAGAAAATCATTTTATCTCTCCCCTTGATATATATCTATTTAGTTTTTGAGATAGAATGTACATTTTTTATCATAAAACTTACTTACAGTACACCCTTCAGAGTCTAGTATTCATATTACATATTAGTATTTAAATGATAGAAAGAGAGAATAAAAATACTAAAACAGCATAGGTAACTTTTGAAAATGAGAAATGTTTTAAAGAAACCTATATGATATTGAGAAGGCATTTCAAAATATTTTGACTTAGTTACAGGTAGGTTTAGATACACGTAAATGTATCAGGTTTTATTTTGGGGGTTTCTAAATATGAGTGACCATTATTTTCCTATAAAGGGGGGTTTTGTCTTTGGCCTCATTATAAGGGGTCGTGTATTACATTATTTACCAAAGATGTTTCCAACACAATCTTTTGTGTAATGATGTTATGACACTTCATGATTCTGGTTAGAAATATTCATTGGCTAAATATGCAATCCAATTAAAATTAGATCCTTTGATCTACTCAAATATATCGCTACACCTCACTACATCGCTACATCGCTTGTGTAGCGATACATATGAGCGTTTCAGAGGATATAATTTTAATTAGATTACTAAATATGACTTGTACAAAGATAAATTGATTACAAAAAGGTACATTCAAGGTCCCAAGCAGAGAGAAAATGACTGAACTGAAACAGACTAGGTTTTAGTCTTATCGATTATGGAGATGATAATTAACATTGATTAACACTAATTGTTTGACAGATTTCTTTTAAAAATACAGACCCTAAGTATATTTTGTTATATGGCTATATGTAAATTATGATTTATCAAGAGCTGGATACAGTTATCACTACAAAACATAATATTCTGTGTAAGAAAAAAATAATTACCAACAAACAGAAACAAAACAAAAATACAAACCAAAACAAAACAAAAAATCTCTGTGTATGTGGAATGATTTTCAAACAAAACTTAAACTAAAAAATAACGCCACCAGTGTGGGTTGATCTCATGACCGTGTGAGAGTCGGGGTGCATAACCACGAAACTGTCCGTGTTTTAGAACGTTATACGATATTGTATATAATGTTGCATACCACGCCAATTAATTCTACTGAAAATGGCATGTAATACCTACACTCCTTTGAGGTGAAATCCTCAGTTAGGCCAAATCTACATATTTTTTCTGGGACTGGAAGCGGACAGTACCAGATTTATAATGATTATGCCACAAATAAAAAGAGGGTGACTCAAAACCATTCGTTATAAATTGTTTGATTTTTTCATGCTGTATAGTACTTGTAAATATGGCGAGTTTTGTCTTAATATGTAAATAATTGCATTCAGAATTACCGAAATATGCCGATCCAGTGGCTTGCATACGTATGGGAAGTTGCTCAATCATCGTAGTTGGCTGCTAGCTGCTCCACACACAACCCGGTCTGTATGCCCTCTATCTTCAGTGACGCCAGATGCATTATCAGTGTCTTTCTGACACTTCCCGAGGGTAATAAGGCGAAAAGGTAAATCGCACTGAAAATGTGTCTAATACGGTAAAACAAAAATGTAACACTATCATGACACGTTACTTTTACACAACTGAGTAAATTGATACGGAATCTGGGATGAACAATAAAAATTGAGAACAAAAGTTATTTTGGGATTAAAGCAAAAATTAAGGATTTTATCATTTGTTGGAGTAATTTGGATCGTATATTTTTATCAATTTTTCTTATCAGCAAAATTTCGCAAAAAATTAACAATATCAATATATATATATATATATATATATATATATATATATATATATTGCTTACGCAGTAAATTATCAATGATAATATAATTATTGAAATTCGAAGAAATTCAATATGCTTAATTTCTGCAATTACATTTTGCGATTAAAGCAAAACAATACAATTAATACTACATCTATGATTATGCCAGTAGACGTTTTTACACCTGAAGAAAATATGGATCTCAAAACTTAACAATTATGCATGACTTATTTATTTATTTATTTATTTATTTGATAATGACAGGCTTTAAATACAAAAATCATATCAACTACATGAAATTACTTATCATTTTCATTAACTAAGAAAAAGTATGCTTGCGATATTTTTAAAAACAGCCTAACACATGGTACTGATATTTTGTATTTAATAATCATTGGTTCAGTTCGGATTTTATATTGATTATGTGATAGTTCAGTAAATAATTATTTCGCCATTATCTTAACTATTTATTATCTTTCTGGTCCGCCTTATCCGACGTATCTGATGGTATGTTGTTTTTTAACACAGTAAACCAGCGAATCTAGTATCCTAAGTGAATGAATTATCCCCTGCATATTTCTGTGATAAAGATATTTCATTCAGTACATATGAAACTAAGAATGTATTGTTTTTGAGTCGTGAAAGATTCAAAATAGATGTGTTCAGTGGAATAATCCTGTGTTTTGTTGTCCTAAGGCAAAGTTATTTCTTGTGACCTTTCAAATTTTGTGCCTTTTGTATATATGAATGAAATTTCAAAATATCAAGGATTTTATTTTATTTTTATTTGCATCCCTCTATACCTTACAGGCGGTTTCTTTTAGTTAGTGTGATAGGAAGCCAAATAGGTAGATTATTAAATAGGTATATAGGTAAATTAACACATGGCACCGATATAATTTAGTTATTGTCACTTTTATTAAATTTGTTCAAATAATGAAGGACAAAAAATATCAATAACATTTATATTGTAAGTTGCCTACTTGTGTATGTACATCAGCGCCAATCATGAATCACTTAAAATGCATCAACACAATATATAAGCGACAATAAAATATTTCTACATAGATAAGAGAAGATGAGAATGAAGAAATTGAAATAATCCCGTCTCTCATAAAGTTGAGTTGATAATTTTCCGTTAGCACCTATTTTCAATAAAATATCTAAGTACGGAGCAGATATAGAAGATTCCATGGTTTCTTTTATTTCAAGTTCACTGGGATATGATAATTGTTAATATACTATTTTAAAAAAGCAGGGGATATTGAATTTACAAAGATAATGAAATGCATATCATGAGGTCAAGAAAGAAACAAATGATAGAAAAGCATTAAGGAAACATTTGTCAATTTATTCAAAACCCTGTATACAGTCAGAAACGGGCAGATTCTCCAGAATAAGGGTCAACACCAACACAGGGTTACACAGCAAATTTACCACCATTGTGCAACAGAGTCAGTAGCGCGTAAAATCCCCTCTGTTGGCCAGACAAGCTCGGATTCGGCGTGGCATACTTCGAACGAGACAGCCCAGGTCATTTTGGGGAAGGTTATGCCATTCCTGTTGCAATGCTGCACCAAGTTCTTGGGCATTGGCAGGAGGTTGTTGACGTTGGCGTAGCCTCTATCCAAGCATGCCCATGACATGTTCGGATTGAATGCAGACCATGGTAATGTGGTGATATGCTGCTGTTGGAGATAATCTGTAACGATCTTGGCTCCATGACAGCTGACATTGTCATATTGAAAAATGAAACGGCGGTCATAACGACGTGCAAACGGTACAACATGACGTGCCAAGATGTTGTCCGGGTAGTACCGCTCTGTGACACGTCTAACAACCACATACAAGTCTGTTCTGCCGGCAAAAGTGATGCCTCCCCACACCATTACAGATCCACCACCATACAGATCATGTCAAATGACGTTAATGTCATGAAAACATACGTTATGTTGGCGCCAAACCCTCCTGCGTTTTTCAAGGAAGTCCACAGTAAACCTCGACTCATCTGAGAACATTATGTGGTTCCATCGGCGATTATCACAGCGTTGATGGTGACGACACCATGGGAGTCGGGCCCTAAAACAGGGAGTGACACGAAGACATCGGGCGCGTAAGTGAAATTTATGCAGTCGATTCCTGATGGTCTGGCCACTCACTATCAAGCCAGTATCCCTTTGACGTTGAAACCTTAACTGATTTGTTGTTACCAGATGATTTCACAAGGCAATAGTACGGATGAATCTGTCCTGAACCCGAATTGTTGGCCTTGGTCGACTGGATCGTGATCTATCCTGAACAGACCATGCTGCACGATGTCTGGACCATAACCTGCTGAAAACAGACTGGGAAATATTCATTGTCCTTGCCACAGCGACCTGTCTTGCGCCAACCTGTAGCATGTCAAGGGCAGATAACCTTTCATCCTGTGTTAGACGGTGCATGGTCTCTATTTAATTAACCATTTCAACAACTGTTAATCTGATGCTTTCTCTTCAAAATCTTCGTTTAGAGTGGTTCCAACCTTCCAATTCAGAGGCATGCAAATCTGTAGCACATCAACCTTGATCATCAGTAGCATCCCGTGCAGATCGTGAAAGTGTGATTGATGTGTTTGGGTGATGAATTTCTTTCTTCCTCGTTAAGGAACTATACAACATGGTTTCGTATCCTTTTGTATATGTGAATATTTTGATCACAGAATGCAGTAGCCCCTACTATGCTTAACAGTATAAAGGTAAATCATCGTCGTTATATTTAAATGTTGAATTGAAGGTCATAGCAAGAGGTTTATTTTTCTCCTGCAGAAGCTTTTGAATGAATTCTACTTCATAAGAATATAAAAACAGGTCAGATAAGAAAGAAGCTCAGTTCATGCCCATAGGAATTGCAACAGACCGGGGGACTCGTATCATCATATTTTTCTTTATATAGATTAAATGTACTAGCAAAAGTTTCGTTCACAGCAGATTTGTTTTTGTCAATTCGCAAAGTTGATTCTGAATAATATTAAACATTTTCTAGTGTTTATCACATCTGATTTTGTTTTAAAGCAATAATAGCTCTAAATCTGAAAATTGTACTTTTTGTGAAAATATGTTATTATGATAGTTTTGTATGCAATGTTAAGCAAAACCATTAATAAAGTTAAAACAAACTTTAAAATCTATGAAACTTTAAACATGATATTTTCTATTAAGCAGACTACAGGTAAACAAAAACATGGCACGGACCTTGTTTACAAAAGTGTAATTTACAAATTGCAAAGAATTCTGAGCGTTGTATCTGATTTGAAACTCAACAACTAATATTCAAATTTGCTGAAACCTGAGAAAAAACCTTATTTATTGAAAACGACGTTCGAGGTTACAATGGATGCTTAACTACGTTTTTAAATTTAATAATTTGATAAACATGCTTAAATTGCATGACCCAATAACTAACATGGCTACCACAAGATGGCTCGACCACCGTCTGTGGTGCTAAGTAAATCCTTGCACGGCGCAAATGATTTGTATTTATGAGTGTTTAAACGAAAACTTGAACTTTTGTCCTTTTGTATTCAGTTGTAAGGATTGGATTGTGAGGGCATATTATGCGATATAATCTAGTTTGGATCAGTTTTGATTTAAAATCCCGGAAGCTTATAATTTAATAATAATATATGTAGCCATGTCCTGCTATATGAAATTGAAAAACTTCTACGTCGACACCGTCTTAATGTTTAGGATATCGTCAAGAGTTAGAAAGTCGCTAACATCATATGTGATGAATCATACCCTCAAATTCGTACTAAAATGATGAAGGATGTAATTACATAGCGTTATAACTACCAGCTGCATCATCTGATAAAGCTGTAATTCAACCACCAATTGTTAAAAACGGAGTACTATCAGTGAAGGTCTCAATCAAATACAAATGTTTACATTAATAGAAATGAGGTTTTGTTTGCTAGAGGACCGTGGACATTTTTATTATTTTTGTCGTAATATTTGCCCTCAAAATCTGGTATATGTGGTTAGTTGGTTGTATAATGTTTGATGTCCAGCTCGAGAGTTTTTTACTAATATTGAGACATCACCATTACCTGTGAAGGGCTTCAAAATTTGGTCTATGCTTATGGTCTTTGAGCAGGAAGGGATCTTTATCGTGCCACACCTTCTGTGACATGGGACCTCGGCTTTTACAGTCTCCCCCGACGGACCGTCCCATTTAGTCGCCTCTTACGCCAGCAATGGGGTATAGAAGACCTATTCTAACCCGATGGTGGACAGGAATGCTATTGATTGATTATATATTGTTTAACGTCCAATTGCCGGTGACAGGCTGCAGAATTTAGACCTATGCTCGGCGCTTATGGCCTTTGAGCAGGGAGGAATCTTTATCGTGCCACACCTGCTGTGACACGGGGCCTCGGTTTTTGCGGTCTCAAACAACGGACCGCCCCATTTAGTCACATTTTACTACAAGGAAGGGATACTGTGGATCTATTCTAACAACCCGGATCACCACGGGAATATTACTGATGTTACTTATCAACGCTTTGCAAGGTTCCATTTATGAATTTTGTTGTTCATACTTGACACCATCGGTGCAATTATGCTAGTATTTAATTCAAGTAAACAACATGAAAAGTGCACGATATGTAGACTTTATTATCATTACGTTTGTACATAATTAAAAGAATTTAAAGTAACAACTTGTCAAGGCAAAATGATCCTACAGTAATTATTGATTTGGTTTAATTATTTGCATTTCTTAATATTCAAAACTAGTAGTAGTGCATCTAAATCGTGAGGGTAACTGTGTTATCAGATGAACGTTATTTTTAAGTGATTTAGGAACTCGTTACTCCACAATATTTGCATTCACAGTTTTTTTCTTATATTTCCTTTGAAACTGACATTGCTTTCACTATCAATATATGTTTGTTGCAGACTAGTTCGATCCGGTTTTAGTATCACCTGTCCGCGTAATCATTACCAAATATGGAGTCTTGCCAAGGTCAATGGTTCCGTTTAAAGTAATGACGAAATGTAATATTTTAGTGCTTAATTATATTTATATTTCAAACAAAACAGATAAACAATATAGATATAAACGAATACATGTACCTTTGTTGTTTTATCGAGTGATGAAGATATTCATTATTGCAGAAAATTTTGCTTAACCCGCTAACTCGAGTTATGATATTTTTTCTGCAATGCTACTTACCTCCATCACCCGCATAAACAACAAAGAAAGCTGTTTCATGACAAGCCATTTCTTTAAACATTTACTTTGGAGTCAGATATATGCCACGATGATTTCTTGTACTACTGATGTATGTAATTGAAGATACATCTACCTTCAATTTTACGGTAGCTCTGTGGTTAGAGCGTTCGCTTCGTAACCGGGAGGTCGTGAGTTCGAGCCCCGCTCGTGTCATGGTTGCGTCAAACCTAAAACGAAAAATAGGTAGTGATTGCTCTTTCGCCAAACGCTTGGCATTTAGAAGTGAGAATCACGGGTCTTTCGGATATGGCCTTAAAAACCTAGGTCCCGTGTCACGGTAGGCGTTGGCACGTTAAAGAACCCTCACTGCTACGGCCCTGAGCGCTAAGCATAGGTATAAATTTGTGGTACTTCACCTACAATTGGTGTAGTTTCGATATGAGTGAAGAACGGGACGTAAAACAAACAAACAATCAATCAATCAATTATAAATCAAGTAATTGTGTGGCAATATACACCTATTCAAAGACTGGAAGGTTCCAAAGATCAATTGTAGAATCGAACAAGTTTCTTTACCAAACAAGCTCTCCTTAAACACACTGAAATGGAAATCCACTTGATCTGATACCCACATATGCATTTACATGGTTTTATTCCTCAACAACAACCCTGGCAAGCATAGTTAATATTCAGGGTCTTTGTTAAATATCTTTTTTTTAAATCATACTGTACGGAATCCAATAAATACTAAATTATTTTCTTTCAGATTACTTTAATTTGAATGATTGTGCATTCCTATATAACTCATCGTCAAATCTCCCCAGTGGATTGTATAGAATAAACATTCCTGTGTTAGGTCATGTGACTGTATTATGTGAAATGGAAGCTGATGGTGGAGGATGGACTGTATGTAAGTAGTTTTACTGGGGTACATGTTATATCGATTCATATTTTCAAATTCTTCAATTTCAGTTATCTTAATGTTGTTGAAGAAATGAATATCATGAAAAGTGACCAAACTTGAATCCCTGAACATAGCAGAGTTGGGATCAAGTACTTAGGAGGAGTATGCATCACCTGTTGACCAGTTAAACTCACTGTGGGCCATATAGCTTGATGGTGTAAACGACGTAATCAGTAATTTAAAGCAACAAGTAAAGAATGGTCTAACAATTGTTATGAAACACGCCAGGCAGTATTCGGCACAGTGATAGTTTGTACTAGGAATTAGATCATTATAATGATGATAGAATATTTGAAATGCTGCTCATTGTTTTACACATTGATATCCCAAGACTTGCAATTGCCTTTCTTTTAGGGTTATCAGCGTCGACTGGACGGCTCGGAAGACTTTATCGAACATGGACGGAATACAAGAACTGATTTGGAAACTTGACATCTGAATTTTGGTTTGGTAAATACAAACATCGTTATAGATAGTTCGTTCTTTCAGCTCTTCCATGTTTGTTCGTATTTCGGATTTCAATATTTTTGACTTGAGCATCACTGAAGAGACATTATTCGTCGAAATGCACGTCTGGTGCTATCGTTTATGTTTTCTGTAAACAGGAAATTCAACGAGTCATTCATGATATAATATTTTAGATATTTCAGAATATGTTGTTTATGAAAATTGTAATAAAACTTTTTTGGGCGCTACTTGCATACAAGAGTGCCATACAAAGCGAAAAATACATTTTGTCGAAAATGGAACAGGGACAAATGCACTATGTATTAATCACTTTACTGATGAAATTTGAATATCACTAGCTGTGTAGATTGTTTTCGCTACTATTCAATATAAATGTTTTAGACATCGTCTATTCAATATAAATGTTTTAGATATCGTTTATTCAGTACAAGTGCGTTAGACATTGTCGATTCAAAATGCTTGTCTCAATGTCATTATTTAAGTGTGTTAGACATTGTAGATTCAAAATGCTTGTCTCAATGTCATTATTTAAAATAACAGCAAACTTCACTACTTGCTGAGTTAAGGAACTTACGAATTAAGGATGGACATAAGTGACTTCAACAACGTGACGCGTTACGTCAAATATAGCAGTATTGCTATTGGCAATGAAACAACCAAATACATCATGTCTATATCTGGATACTCTAGGGACGTTGGTAAAATGTTTATTTTGTAGTAATCTTAGTTGCAATGTTTAGCTGAATTTTTCCAACGTAATTCAATAGTAATTAGAACACTTTCTAGATTAGTTCAGAAAAATTTATATTTTGCACGAAATTTAAACCCTACTGTTTTTAATATCATCATACATGGTTTGATTTCAAAGCAAGATATTCAAACCTTGATTTTCTTACCTTTTCCCAATTAATCCTTGTCATCAATATTTCTTTATCTTTTGTAGTAAATTGCCAGTAAAAGTTTAAGTGCAACTCTCTTTTTCGTGTCTCTTGAAGGGGATTGGTTTACGCAACCGACAATTCCAATACATGGAATGATGTTCTCAACAAAGGACCAAGTTAGTGATGCTGACGGTTCTAGGAACAGCTCTGGGTGGTGGCATAGAAAATGTCACTGTGGTAACCCCAATGGACTCTATTTAGGGAGGCCCCACGTCACAATATGGAAAAGGAATCACGTACCATTCTTTCAAAGGACACATTTACTCCCTAAAAACTATGCAGCTCTTGGATAGAAGGGTACGAGGATCAATAGTGATAAATCTCTATAATGAATACAAAATTTCCAAATGGATTCTAAAACACCAACCAAATAAATAAAACAATGAGAAAACATTGGAGTCATTTCTATCTAATGTTGAAATGTAAGATTGCATACGTAACAAAGTACCTATCTCGCAATAAAACAATGACTTTACAACAGCGAGTGCAGGTGCCTAGAAGGAGCAACCCTCTGGTGTTCCCAAAGGGTCTCTGATTGTCATGCGACAGGTATCCCTCGTACAACGTTTTGTAATTTCAAAATTACTAATAATTGTTTGGATTTTTTAAACCACATCTCGCAGATGTTCTGGCACAATACGTCTGAGATTTCTCCTTCGTGAAATTAAATATTTGTGTTGGGAGCAAAGATAGGGACTTGGTAGAACATTAACTGAATCCAACAATGTATCTTTGTATGGTTTTTTGTGACGTTTGTAATCCAGTATAGGGATGTAACTTGGATTCCAATCAGATGTTGATTCTAAAGAACTTACGTGGGCGGGGCTATAAGCAACCAGCCTTATTTCCGGTTGAAATCCACCTCTTCTTTATTCATGTGATTGTCCTCTAGTGTGATCCACTTAAACCAACAGTATTCAAGTGCCATCAGCCCAGAACTGAAAAACATTGGGGTCTTTCCATTGACCCACCCCTCAACTGCCGCCACGTCTTCGTTAGTCCAAGGATATCCTTATTCAACTTTTGAAATTGGACAAAGTCGCTAGGAGCTAGGTCAGGTGAATAGGCAAGATGTGGTATTAATTCATACATGTTTCACTCTACAACATCCATTGCAATTTTGCAATTGTGGACTCTCACGTTGTTCTGTTGCAGGAAAACACCTTTAGAGAGTTTACATCTCGTTTTTCACGAATGGTGATTCTCAGCTGATCCTGCAAGTTTGCATATCATACTCCAGTTTTTGAACTTTTGGGGGGCAAAACGTCCAACGTAATAACACCTTTAGCCTCCCAAAATACTATTGCCATCACTTTGCCAGCAGATGGTTGCGTCTTGAACTTGTTTCGCCTCGCGAACCCCGGCCATACCCACGGACGACTTTGAGATTTATTATCTGGCTCATAATAATGAACCCAAGTCCCATCTACAGTCACCAGACGCAAATGGAAATCGTCTTTTGACCTGGGTCACAATGGCGTTGCATACTGGTGCACTGTTTGTCATTTGTTCATCGCTAAGTGATTTAGGAACCCTGTTACCTTCCACACACCTAAGCGATCGTGTCAGATTTTTGAAACTCTACCATGTAAATGCCTAATGCCTGTGATATTTCCTCCACCTGATTTCGCCTATCAGCGTATGCCGGATCCCGAACTTTGTTACACATTTCTTTGTTGGAGCCATCCAGTAGGCACCCAGACCTGCTTCATCTTTTCAAGACGTTCTACCGAGTTTGAATACCCCTACGCAGAATTTAACTTGAGCATAAGATGGTGGAGAAGACCCATAACCATCGGCTAATTCGCCATGTATTTCTTTTAAATACAAGTACCCAATTACAGTATGGAACTCGACTTTAGATGGAAATCATGCCTTTGCATAACTAGCCTTGTTTGACATTCACTAATTTTAAAAGAATGACTCGATACATGTGTCATGGCCGCGTCAAATATAAGGCATAAACCTAAGACATTAACATAGGTATTGACTGTTCCTTCGTAAAACGCTCGGAGCTAAGAATCGTTCGAATATGACCTTCTAAACGAAGGTCCAGTGTCGGAACAGGCATCGGTACGTTAAGGAACCCTCGTTGATAAGACCGTGAGCGCTAGGCATACGCAAACCTAAATTTGCGATACTTCACCTACATCTCGTGACGTCTCGATATCAGTGAGAAATTCTCAGCGGGGCGTAGAACAAACAAGTAACCAGTATATATAATAACATATATACAGTCAGTCTTTCAAATTGTAAAATCTGTCCTTTATATCATGCGTGCATAATGAATCCCTCGTGTTATAGGTTTACAATCACTTCATAGCGTTATATATACTCAATCTGTCTTCAATCTCAATATATGATTGACGATTAATGTTCGCCCGTCATACCTTCATATACTGATTTCAGTTTTAGCTTTCTTTTTTATTCATCAGCAATTACAACTAAAATGCATTGGAAATGCATTTGACACTAAAGATCCATAGTTTGTACATTAGACAAAGATACGTTCCCTATAGAATATAAAATAAAAACGCCAGTTAAGGTTTGTTGCACAATACATAATTCAGTTTTAAGAGTATGCACATTACTGAAAAAGTCTTTGGAAATCTACGCACGTGCGCTAAAGAATGATACTATAGACTGAATTGTAATGAATATTTGCATAATCTAATTCAGTGCAACCCATGGCTCACAATATCGAGTTTTGCATAAGTTTATTTTACAAGGTGTAAATAGATATGTGAAATATATTTACCAAAGGAACAATTATTACACTTAACTTTTAACTTCGGATCTTACTTGTGTTATAGATAGCAGAATGGCTGGTCAATGTTGCATGATCCACCATACCTCATGATCCACCACATCTCATGATTCACCACACCTCATGATCCACCACATCTCATGATCCACCACACCTCATGATCCACCACATCTCATGATCCATCACATCTCATAATCCACCACATTTCATCATTTAAATTTTGGCGTGATGCTTGACATTTGTTACGCTGACAAACATAATTCTCTGTCTCGTTTTTTGTATTTTTGGTTTTACTGATTTTATCCACGAATTGTTTCGTTTCTCTGATCCAGATTGTGGGCTCACAATGGGTGTCACCGATCAACAGGGGACTCTTTGGTGAGCCCAGTGTTTCGTGTTTGCCCTACTCTTAATTTTGTATACTTTGAGTGTTTTATGAGATTGTTGAGCACTACCTGTTCTCCTTTTGTTTAGTCAATGATTGATTGATTATTTATTGTTTTCCGCCACATTCAACAAGTTTTCAGTTATCTGGTGGCGTTCAGTTTTTATTGGTGAGGGAGAGAGCCCAGATACAATGTACCCGGGAAGAGACCACCAACCTACCGAAAGTAAACTGGCAAAATTTCTCGCATATATCGGCGCGAGCGAGAATTGAACCCGCGCCAACTAGAGGTGAGAGGCCTTCTGATTTTGAGCGCAGTGCTCTAATCACTCGGCCACGGAGGCTTGGTTGTTTAGTCAAAACTTTTTTAACTTAGAGATTTAAACGAAAACGTAACAGTGACGATAGCAACAGTGATCAAACAAACTCATCGATCGAATACAAAATTGCTATTAGAACAAACATAGATCCCTGGAAAATAACAGAGGTAAGTCTATGTTCTTTAAAGGAGTAAGCATCCCCTTTTGATCGTTACACCCGCCGTGCGCCCTATATCTTAATCAGGTAAACAGAGTAAAACACAACATGTATCGAGCGACATTTGTTCATTTTTGTGAAAATTATCGTAAAATGGCCTATTTCCCTGCGGAAAGGCACGTCACTTTAATAAATTGGAACACACTAACTCGGAACACCTAACAACTTCATTTCATCTCATGAAAAGTTGTGATATATTCCGAATGGAATCATGGATCTGCATTATAAAATGGAATTGCATGACAAGTTAACTGATCACCGTATTACTACCCGTTTGCTGTGGCGCTTAAGAACTGTATTAACTTATTCAGGTTTTAATGTCAGTATAACGAACCGGTTAAAGTATGTCATTGAGAGAATCAGAATTCCTTAGACAAGTAGACTTACTTTCGAGGAATTGGACTTTCGCTGACGCCATAGATGATATGCATTAACAGAATGCTTTGTTATACCTTTATGTAGCAATATGTAGTGTGATATTACAATGATATTATAATATAAGCATTCAGCAATACGTATTTTTATTATTATTCTTAATTATTATCATTATAATTATTATCATTACTATATTAGTACATTTATATAGAGCCTCATCTAATAACACAATTACACTGAATCGCTATATATATATATATACATATATATATATATATATATATATATATATATAACAAATTAAAACAAAAAAAAATCAGAAAATACGTGAAATATATAATACTAAACTGAAGTTCCCAATATAACTATGAGGAGGCAAAAGTAAAAAAAAACACTAAAAAAACGTTTTCTTTAACTGTTTACATACATACCGAATTACAAATTAAACCCTAGTTTAACAAGATATGTTTTTAAGTTTATTTTTAAAAACAGCTAATGAATAATTGAATCGAAGATCCAGCGGATCTCTGGGGTTGCTGAGGACACATCGAACTGTCTTTCACCATACTGATTAGTATACGCGTGTGGCGTTAGAAGAGACAGATAATCCGCGGTGTTTGCTGACGACGGTAGACTTCAAACAGTTCACTAATGTATGCTGGAGTTAATCCATATAGACCCTTGAAGGTTTACAGCAGGGTTTGTATTCCTTCAGCATATCAAACGTAAGCATTGAAGCGATATGAGAATTGGTGTAATTTGCTCATGTTTCCGTAAACGTGTTCTTAGTCTGGCAGCAGCTCTGTAACTTATGCAAGGATGCTAAACCATAACGAAGTGCATTTCCATAATCCATAATCGAGACGGGATGTAATCAGTGATCTAACTAGCGTCCTAAACGCATCCTCTCTGATAAAAAAATCAAATTGTGCGAATATTACAAAATGACATGGTCTAGTGAATGCACTAATTTGACACGCCATGCTCACTGCACTGTCGAAAAACATTCCAAGAATTTTTTCACATGAAGCACTAGTGATGATAAGTCCACCAAACAAAAGACCAAATGATATCCTTGGAATTCATTAGCCTTACGTTTTGGGGCAAAGATGATAAATTCCATCATTTCCTGATATAGCTTGAGTATGTTGTTTTGCATCCAGTTGTCATTGTCAGGAAGACATCGTTCAAGTCTGTCTGCAATGCTGCCCAAGTTGTCCGTCAGATTTATACTCAGTGTTTATACTACCTAACATTTCAGGCTAGGACTTTCGTACAGTGCGCCTCCAAATGAATGATGATAGTTTTCAGCAGTGATCTAGTTCATTCACAAACGAAGAGTACCCTTTTAGCTCTGTTTCAGTTGATGGTGACCAGTTCAATGGGACCCATTTGTCATGAGTTGATGTCTATGATTGCTATATACATGCAAATGTGGACATGAAAATCATGCAGAAGTGTTTTTCTCAGAAAGTGTCATTCAATTATTGTGCAGTATATCGGGATATCGTAGTTTTCGGTCATCGTTTGCAACATGGGTCCGCCATCATACCTAAAAGAAGTGTTAAAAGGGGAATATAATGAAAAATGGGTAATCTCAGAAATCGAATAAAGAGTACAAAATCGACTGCGTGGTAAGCACCGACCCCTGAACACATCGATAGTGGGATCAGGGCTGGGATTTATAAACAGTCTTAGAATGTACTTAAGTATAAAAAAAATCTTAAACCAATAACAAACTTAATTCTAAGAATTTGAATTTTTATAAATGGTTTTATTCATAAAACAACTTAAGGGTAAGAAAATTCTTAAACAGTTCTTAACTATAAGTGCAGTCTATAGCAGACTTAAAGTGTTGAGAAAAACTAGAGTCAAGAATCATGATGGCCGCTAGTGGAGCACACAGGCGATACGTTCGAGAAAGAAAGGGATATATAGCTCAGTATAGTGACGCATATCTTGTAGAAACGTTTAAATTGGATTCAGGTGCTATTTATTTCATTGAAAGTTTGATTGGTTATGAAATTATCAGTAGTTCACAGAAATATTATGCTGTGTCTCCACTTCAGAAAATCGACTTCATTTGTGGGGTTAAGTAGGGATTCAATGTCCCTCTCACTATGTCCTTGTACTCTTTAACAAGAGTACTGAGGGCCAAGGACTCCTCACTACTGTAATTTGGCTTACCTTTGAGTATGTAGCTTTCTTCCATGTTTACTTCTGAGAAATTTGACAGGTGTGACGTCAAACACGTTAAAGATACTAACTCCATCACAAAAGAGTTTCAGCTTTTGTTTGGGAAATGTTATGCAATGCTAGGTTGAACTAACTTTAGTTTTCTAAATTACTAAGAACTGTACTTAACTAAGAAAGTAATTTTTTTTTTATAATTTGATATTTAATTTTTTTTCTCAGCTAAGAATTGTTTTAGTACTTAAGTATGAAATTTCAGAAAAATTTTAGAATTTTTATGAATCCCATCTCAGGTTACTATGAGAAATACACATCGTCTGTTAACCGGTCACACCAGTCGTGAACCCTCTATCTTGAAAAGGTAAACGGAGAAATCCGTATTAAGATCAGTATGAAAAGAACGGCTTTACAATTGGTATAAAACACATCAGACAGCATTTACTCTCATGACAAATTATATTAGCAAATTAAATCGTTATCACGACGAAAAGGTTTGCAAAATACTGGTATTATACTAGACTGTTGAAACATGGGTAATTAATTTTAAACTGGCCATATGCAAAATATGCTTTCGCTGTGTCAATGGAATTCAGAGACACACACAGCGCATGCGGGTAATAATGGAATATTGTTGCTTTTTTATATAAGATATCTAAACATGAAGCAGATATGCAAGACTCTGAGAGTCTTTTATTTCCATTTCGCTGGCTATATCGAATCCACACGTGAATAAAAGTGGGTATTGTCGACCAAATGTTGTCCTCGTATTTAGATGTCGAGTTCACGGTCACAGCAAGAGATTTGTTTTCTTTTATGCAGACGAGTTTTAATAAATTCTGCTCATAAAAATATAAAACATTGATAAAGGAGTATACATGTGATATGTGCCCTGCGAAACTCAGAAAACCTGATCAAGACTACGTAGATATTGTCTGAGATTGATCACTGTTATTTTCACTTTTCTATGTTCTGCGCCTTAAAGAAGAAAATTATCTCTAAGTTTATTATTATTTATCTTAATCTAAAACCTGTTTTTAAAAATTATAAAACAAAATGGTTTCACAAATTATAATTAAAAAACAAATTGCTTTCACAAAGTATAAAAACAACGTTTACATTTTAAACCATTTCAAAATGCAGGTGTTCTACTTCAAACCCTGTTTATGAAGTGTGTAAAATGGTTTATGTCAGGCATTACTGAACATAAGAATTTCGATGTTATTATCGATTTCAAAACAACTGCTCATGAAATTGCATGTACCATATTAAGAATCCCACAGATGGTCTTTTGCATTTCGATTGCGTCACGGAGCCCACTCAAAATCGCATAAATATGGCAGCAAATGCTTACCTTAGAGTTGTATAGGCCTCATCCATTTCATAATAGCGTTGTTGTAAACTATCGTAACCGACTTGGTCAATGTAAAAAACGAATGGCGTTTCTTTTGAGGATGTAACTTTTGATGTCCTGTGTATTCCCCGGAGGTATGTAAAACAAAGTGTATCAAAGGAAAAAATGTAAGAAAGGTCATTTGTTTTCCAGAAATAAACACATAAGAAAATTAAATGAGGTTGTATGTTCTATATTTGTCAATACGAGAAATTTTAAAATCGAAAATGACAGGTTAATGTGATAAAGAATACATATTACACACGTTCACCTCATAATGCAATAAACCACTGTTCCCGCGACACTTGCAACGAAGCATCCTACGGATACAATAGTCAGAGTCGCGAGGCATCCTGTAACGATAATAACGTAACAACAGCGTCATCTCATCATGTTTCACTTCCGCTATGTTTCACTTCCGCTATGTTTCACTTCCGCATATCGTTCTTAGGTTCATTTTCTCTTATCTTTTGGTCGTTTTAGATAGTTTCTGTTCCATTGAATTAAAAGACTATTAATTAAATGTCATGTATAGTTTATTGTGAATGTTTTGAAATATTAAATATTAAAAAATCGAAAGTTATTAAGGACATACGCGACATTTCTCAATATTATTTAATTTTTCATGACATTTTAAGTACAGTACACTCGTATTTTATCTTGTTTCTACAAAAAACTGAGGATTTTATTATTATATCTGTTTGAAAGTAAGCATATTTTGATAGGTCCTTGTTACACGTAAAAATGTCAAGTCAATTCTTATGTTTTCAGTAACTGTATGAATGTGGCAAATAAGTAGAAAATATTTTTTAAACACTTGAACCCGGGACCCTTACATTACTAGCTTTGTGATCTAACCACTACGTTATTCATGTTGACGGTACTTTGACTACGATATAAAATCTAAACTATTACGGAAATCACACAAGAACTCTTTTTATGGAGAAGATGAAGAGAGAAGATAAAAAAATAGAGGAAATGTCAGAAACGTCGCGTAGGTCCTTAACATAACTTTTAAATGAAAATCGTCTAATATTGGAATATTGTTATTATAACAAAATTTCATTACCTATTCGACATAACTCTTGCTCCTGTTCAGCCGATACTGCGTTAGCCGTTGTGTTGGGGTATGTCGTTGTCAGGGATGATGTTTTTGATGTTACGGGATAGGTGTAAAGCAGTGAGACGGTGGCTACTGTGCCCTTCGAGATGCCAAGCCGAGATTTAATCCGTGGTAGCGTTATTGTTGTAGTATTAGAAGGGTAGACTTTACCGATGTGTCGCCCACAAGCTAGAATAAATATCAGTTATTGAATTTAAAGTGATGATGATGAGGATGATGATGATAATGATGATGATGATATGAGAAAATAAGATGAAAATGGTCCACTATGAAGATTTGTAATTTAATGTATACAAATGTGTCACGAGCCAAAACGATTAATAGGTTCATCCCTACAACATGTTACAGAAAGAAAGGTTTGAAATTGTATCTTGAAAATTTAAATAAATTATCTCTCTCTCTCTCTCTCTCTCTCTCTCTCTCTCTCTCTCTCTCTCTCTCTCTCTCTCTCTCTGTGCGTGTAATTTTTCAGAGAACTTAAACTTTGGGTGACATGTTTCCTTTATAATTAATCCAAAATAGCACAAGTAAAATATGAATACTGTTAGTTACCTAAGCCTTATCTAAGTTCATACAGGTTTTCTATATTTCTTTACATCGTTTGATCACGTTGTATAACTAAACTGATAACCCATTCTTCTACCAACAATTTGATACATGTATTAAAAAAAACCGGTTCCTTAAATGATATTAAAACCATCACTCCCTGTTGTAAGTGTATCTCATCGCTAATGCTGTGTACTATTAAGTGTATCTCATCACTAATACTGTGCACTATTAAGTATATCTCATCGCTAATGCTGTGTACTATTAAGTGTATCTCATCGCTAATGCTGTGTACTATTAAGTGTATCTCATCGCTAATGCTGTGTACTATTAACTGTATCTCATCACTAATGTTGCATACTATTAAGTGTATCTCATCACTAATGTTGTGTACTATTAAGTGTATCTCATCAGTAATACTGTGTACTATTAAGTGTATCTCATCGCTAATGCTGTGTACTATTAAATGTATCTCATCGCTAATACTGTGTACTATTAAGTGTATCTCATCGCTAATGTTGTAGACTATTAAGTGTATCTCATCGCTAATGTTGTGTACTATTAAGTGTATCTCATCCTAATGTTGTGTACTATTAAGTGTATCCCATCGCTAATACTGTGTACTATTAAGTGTATCTCATCACTAATGCTGTGTACTATTAAGTGTATCTCATCACTAATGTTGTGTACTATTAACTGTATCTCATCACTAATGTTGTATACTATTAAGTGTATCTCATCACTAATGTTGTGTACTATTAAGTGTATCTCATCGCTAATGTTGTAGACTATTAAGTGTATCTCATCACTAATACTGTGTACTATTAAGTGTATCTCATCGCTAATGTTGTAGACTATTAAGTGTATCTCATCGCTAATGCTGTGTACTATTAAGTGTATCTCATCACTAATGTTGTGTACTATTAAGTAGATTAGTGTGACGTTTTATTACGTATAACTAGTGTTAGGTATTATTAATTAACACTAATGCTAGGTATTATTAAGTATCACTAATGCTAGGTATTATTAAGTATCACTAATGCTAGGTATTATTAAGTATCGCTAATGCTAGATATTATTAAGTATCACTAGTGTTAGGTATTATTAGGTAACACTAATGCTAGTTATTATTAAGTATCACTAATGCTAGGTATTATTAAGTATCACTAATGCTAGGTATTATGAAGTATCGCTAATGCTAGATATTATTAAGTATCACTAGTGTTAGATATTATTAAGTATCAGTAGTGTTAGGTATTATTAAGTATCACTAGTGTTAGGTATTATTAAGTATCAATAAGTTTAGGTACTATTAAGTGTTTAAGTGTTATTACTAATGTTAAGTACTATTCAGTTCATAAGATTCTCAGCACTAATGTCCCTTACTTTTAAGTATATAAATATCTCATCACTAATGTAAGGTACTATTATGTTTATTAATATATTATCGCTAATGTTAGTTACTATCAAATTCATACGTAATGATTCAGCACTAATGTTACGTGTTATTTAGTGTATTAGTATCTTATCATTAATTTACGGTACTAATCAATACATCGATTGATCGATTGATTGATTATACATTGTTTAACGTCCCGATCGAGAATCGTTCACTCATATGGAGACGTCACCATTGCCGGTGAAGGGCTGAAAAATTAGGCCTATGCTCCGTGCTTATGGCCTTTGAGCAGGGAGGGGGTCTTTATCATGCCACATTTGCTGTGATACGGGACCTCGGTTTTTGTGATCTCATCCGAAAGATCGCCCCATTTAGTCGCCTCTTACGACAAGCAAGGGGTATTGAGGATCTATTCTAACAACCCGGATCCCCACGGGTCTCAATCCATCAAATGTTACATATGATTTTAAATCTATTTGCAAATACGCACTAAGGTATATGTTTAATTCTCCGAAATTGTCTATCTTACCGTTTACTTTGGCAACTAAAATGATGAAAAGTCCTGTGCAGAAAGTGGTTGCTAGGTTTCTCATGATCTTTGTATTAAGTAATTGTTAATACGTGTGCTGATATAAAAAAGTAGCAGATTAATAAGCTATCCTCGGATGTTGTCGCACTATGTAGGCACTTATCTCATCAGGATATCTATTTTAAAACACAAAACAGAAAACAATGACTGTATTACGATTTCAAACGAAATTCATTCTTAAATAAAAACTGTTACATTTTTTTGTCTAAACAGGCAAATTGTTGACTGAAATAGCCCCGTTTGGATACAGGTTGTAATAGCTCCTTGTCCTTTGCTTGTCGTAAGAGGCGACTAAAATAGATGGTCCTTTGGATGAGACCGCAAAATCCGAGGCCCCGTAACAATGCACAATAGATAGGGCAAACTGAACTTGATAAAGAGATGGCCGCTTGAGGGAGATCTACATTATCAAACGATTGAATTATTGATTATATACTGTATAACGTCCCGCTTGAGAATTTTTCACTCATACGGAGACGTCACCATTGCTCGGCACTCAGGGTCATTAAACAGGGAGGGATCTTTATCGTGCCACACCTGCTGTGACACGGGACCTCGGTTTTTGCGGTCTCATCCGAAGGAACGCCCCATCCCCACGGGTTCATTATTAAACGAAACGTAAACATTCTATGATTTACAATAAAGTATATGTATATACACAGATTGCTACATAATAAACAACAAATTCGAAATATTTCAATCTACTGACGAGGACTACTTCACAATATTTCTATATCTATTATTCACTGTTGGGGGGGGGGGGGGGGGGGCAGGTGGGTTGTTTTCTACGTCAGTTATTATTTCAGCTTTTCTTCTTAAAATATTTGAAACTAGAATTTTCCCAAACGCCCAATTTCGAAGCAGCAGTAGAGGCACTTAATTCCGATTCCATCAATTTACGGGCTTCATATCATTCTTTCAGATTTAGTGCTTTCCAACCATCTTTTTATGTCAATGTTTTTGAAATGAACTCCTTGTCGATTACACAGTGTATAAACAACTCAAGATAAAGGGCTCATGGCGTGTGTGACTGGTCACAAGGGATGCTTACTCCTCCTAGGCACCTGAGTATATCTAAGATGTGTCCATGGATCCCTGTTTGCGCTACTCGTAATTTTGTATTCTTTATAGGACTTATGAGATTGGTCACTCTCAATCCTGGAAATAATTCATGACCCGATGAACTAGGGCCAGTAGATCATGGATTACCAACTGAACTTATGATTTATTTAAAAAGATATAAAAATTCCTTGATATGAAAAGTGCTGGGATCAAGTGCATATTTAAACTAAACATGCTATAATTTAGCAACACGTCGACAGTCAACAGCGAACTACCGGGGCTGTCCACATTTGCTTAAATACCAGGGAGAGTCAATTAGTATCCGGCCTATCCCATTTCCGATTGATCGAGACGGTCACGATTTCTATGCCTTGTTTCAATATACGTTTTATACCTGGGTACAAGTTACACGCGTATCGAGTCATTTTCAATAAGATATTAAATGTCAAATATGGCTAGTGATGCAAACGCTTGCTTTTTATCTAAAGGTGAGTACTGTGGAGTAATTCGGTACTTGTATTTAAAAGGTAAAACAGACAAGGAAATACATGGCGAGTTAGCCGATATCTTTGAGTCTTCTGCATCGTGTTATGCTCATGTTAAATTCTGGGTATCGAAGTGAAACGCGGTAGAAGGTCTTTAGAAGATGAAGCCAGGTCTGGTCTCCCACTGGATGCCATTGACGAAGAAATATGTAACGAAAACGGGAACTGGTATACTCAGATAGGTGAATTCAGGTGAACGAAATAGCGCAGGTATTAGGCATTTCATAAGGTAGAGTCTCAACAGTCTTACATGTGTATCGTTTAAGCGGGAGGTAACAGCCCATTGGGTTCCCAAATCCCTTAGCAATGGGCAAATGACAAACTGGCATAAGTATGCAACGCCTTGTTGAAGTGGCCAAAAGGCCAAATGATGATTTTCTGTTGCGTCTGGTGGTTGTAGATGAGACTTGCGTTCATTATTATGAGCCAGAGAATAAAACTCAGAGTCGTCAGTGGGTAGGGTCAGGTTCCCGAGGCCAAATAAATTCAAGACGCAATCATCTGCTGGCAAGGTGATGCCCATAGTATTTTGGGACACAAAAGGCGTTATTATGTTGGACTTTTTACCCAAGAGATAGCTAGATTATTTGTTTGTTTTACGTCCCGTCGAGAATTTCTCACTCATATTAAGACGTCACCAGTTGTACGTGAAGTTCCACAAATTTAGACCTAAGGATTTTTTAACGTTCCAACGCCTGCTGTGACACGTGACCTCCGTTTTTAAGGTCATATCCGAAAGACTCGTGATTCCCACTTCTAAATGCCGAACATTTGGAAAAGAAGCAATCACTACCTATGATTATGTCTTAGGTTTGACGCGGCCTTGACACAAGCGGGGCTTGAACTCATGACCTCTCAGTTACGAAGCGAACGCTCTAACCACTGAGCTGCCGCGACCGGTCAACACTTAAAATCGTAGTCCGTTGTTATTAACAAGAAAGCTGCAGATGACACCAGCTATCTTTTTTTTACCTTAAAGTGAGAGACGTGGAAAAAAATAGCAAAATAATTTACGATGTTTTTTTAAAAACCGGTATATAAGATATTGGGCTTAATATTGAAAATGTTTCACTATGATTGAATATGGAATTTGGACCTGTCGTTTTCATATCTACTGGTCTGAAGAGAAGTAAAAGTTATCAATTGACCAGTAAAAATTTAAGTTGATGGCCCAGGTGACCAGTGAACAAGAATAATTATATCTAGCCCTGAGTCTCAGACATTCTTCGTTATATTCATCTTTTCACGACACCTGCACATATAATTGTGATATTTTTGTTATCTGTTATCGATTTGTGGTATTGAATTCCCCTTTATGTCGTTGTTACGCTTTTGTCCCCCTGTTTTTACTTTATATTTTTATATCAAGTCAATATCTTACATTTCCATCCCGATATGATGAGCAATATATTGCAATGCAATTGTAATAGGACAGAAAAAAATGTTTGACTGGACTGCGAATCGAACCCAGGACCCCTGCATCACTAGTCACGAACACTATAGTCAATAATATATATCCATTGACTGACCACGTGATCAACACTTGCAGCGCATGTTGCTTTTCATTACTTCTGTTCCACCTTCACAGTCTCATTTCAATAAATCATTAACAAATATTAATTGTTAAGTCATGACCGCTACTTATACAAAGCAGACATTTACGAAAGTCACCAAAATTTGATGTGTACTTAGAATTTTCAACCAGTGCGGCTATAGTCCATCGAAGTAAATAAGGTAGTATCGAACCTTCGGCGGCTTTACTGCCTCAAGAAACAGCTTTATTGTCTCGGGGAAACATAAATTTGCTCTTTTAGTTTTACTCTATATAACTGAATCATGTGTCTGTCTTGGGAGTAGCGACTAAATGGGGCGGTCCGTCAGACGAGACCGCAAAAAACGAGGCCCCGTGTCACAGCAGGTGTGGCACGTTAAAGATCCCTCCCTGCTCAAAGGCCATAAGCGCCGAGCATAGGCCTAAATTTTGCAGCCCTGACAACAATCTGGGTTGTAATCATTAGGTAATGACAACAACATGTGTTGTAATAATTAGGTATTGACAACATTATTTGTTGTAATCATTAGGTCCTGACAACAATGTGTGTTGTAATCATTAGGTATTGACAACAATATTGTTGTAATCATTAGGTATTGACAACAATGTGTGTTGTAATCTTTAGGTACTGACAACAATGTGTGTATTGTTATCACTCCAGATGCCGAGTTATTACGACACACACATTGTTGATAGTATCTAAAGAGAAAGCGTACAAATGAGGATTTTTATTCTATTTTCATAGTGCTAAATGTTCAAGATTGTTATGCCATCGTTTAAAAACAGAAATGTATCTGTTCGCATCCTAAAGAAAAACATTCTTTGAGAAAGCAATGATTGGTTGATTACATATTCTTTAACGTCCCGTTAGAGAATTTTTCACTTATATGGAGACGTCACCATTACCGGTGGATGGCTGCAAAATTAGGACTATGTTAGGCGCCTACAGCCTTTGAGCAGGGAGGGATCTTTATTTTTCCACATCTGCTGTGACACGGGACCTCGGTTTTTGCGGCCTTATCCGAAGGACCGTCCCATTCAGTTGCCTCTTACGACAAGCAAGGGGTACTGAGGACCTATTCTAACCCGGGTCATCACTGGATTGTGGAAATCCAGAATCATTCGCTAGACACTAGTGCTGTTACCCCTACGTAAGAATTAAGGACTCAAAATGATAAAGTAAATAAATAAATCGATCGCAATTACACCATTGTGTGAAATGGAGATTTCCCTATGGGTGCAGTGCTCTACATCATTTCAAACTTTACAATGAAAATACCAGAACGTCTCAATATGGTCTGTATGAACGACATGATAAAGAACAGCACTAAACCGGCACTGATGAATGACTGGATTAAAGTCTCTCTTTGTTTTACTATGGGCTTTTCTGTGTGACAAACTTGTACAAGTCACTTACCGGTTTAGCGGTGCTCTAAATTGTTTAGGTAACCTGAGTCAATCAGGGGACGTATTGCTATTTAGTGGTGCTCTAGGTTCTCTGGGTACCCTGAGTCAATCAGGTGACGTATTGCTATTTAGCAGTGCTCCATTTTTTTTAGGTAACTTGAGTCAATCAGGTGACGTATTGTTATTTAGCGGTGTTCTAGATTCCCTAGGTAACCTGAGTCAATCAGGTGACGTATTGCTATTTAGCGTTGCTCTAGGTTCTCTAGGTAACCTGAGTCAATCAGGTGACGTATTGCTATTTAGTGGTGCTCTAGGTTCTCTAGGTAACCTGAGTCAATCAGGTGACGTATTGCTATTTAGCGGTGCTCTAGGTTCTCTGGGCAACATGAGTCAATCAGGTGACGTATTGCTATTTAGCGATGCTCTAGGTTCTCTAGGTACCCTGAGTGAATCAGGTGACGTATTGCTATTTAGCGGTGCTCTGGATTCTCTGGGTAACATGAGTTAATCAGGTTACGTATTGCTATTTAGCGGTGCTCTAGGTTCTCTAGGTAACCTGAGTCAATCAGGTGACGTATTGCTATTTAGCGGTGCTCTAGATTCTCTAGGTACCCTGAGTCAATCAGGTGACGTATTGCTATTTAGTGGTGCTCTAAGTTCTCTAGGTAACCTGAGTCAATCAGGCGACGTATTGCTATTTAGCGGTGCTCTAGGTTCTCTGGGTAACTTGAGTCAATCAGGTGACGTATTGCTATTTAGCAGTGCTCTATTTTCTCCAGGTACCCCGAGTCAATCAGGTGACGTATTGCTATTTAGCGGTGCTTTAGGTTCTCTAGGTACCCTAAATCAATCAGTTGACATATTGCTATTTAGCAGTGCTCTATGTTCCCTGGGTAACCTGAGTCAATCAGGTGACGTATTGCTATTTAGCGGTGTTCTAGGTCCTCTGGGTAACCTGAGTCAATCAGGTGACGTATTGCTATTTAGCGGTGCTCTAGGTTCTCTGGGTAACCTGAGTCAATCAGGTGACGCATTGCTATTTAGTGGTGCTCTAGGTTCTCTGGGTAACCTGAGTGAATCAGGCGACGTATTGCTATTTAGTGGTGCTCTAGGTTCTCTGGGTAACTTGAGTCAATCAGGTGACGTATTGCTATTTAGCAGTGCTCTATTTTCTCCAGGTACCCAGAGTCAATCAGGTGATGTATTGCTATTTAGCAGTGCTCTAGGTTCTCTGGGTAACCTGAGTCAATCAGGTGACGTATTGCTATTTAGTGGTGCTCTAGGTTCTCTGGGTAACCTGAGTCAATCAGGTGACGTATTGCTATTTAGCGGTGCTCTAGGTTCTCTGGGTAACCTGAGTCAATCAGGTGACGTATTGCTATTTAGCGGTGCTCTAGGTTCTCTAGGTAACCTGAGTCAATCAGGTGACGTATTGCTATTTAGCATTGCTCCAATTTTTTTTAGGTAACCTGAGTCAATCAGGTGACGTATTGCTATTTAGCATTGCTCCATTTTTTTTTAGGTAACCTGAGTAATCAGGTGACGTATTGCTATTTAGCAGTGCTCTAGGTTCTCTGGGTAACCTGAGTCAATCAGGTGACGTATTCCTATTTAGCAGTGCTCTAGGTTCTCTGGGTAACCTGAGTCAATCAGGTGATGTATTGCTATTTAGCGGTGCTCTAGGTTCTCTGGGTAACCTGAGTCAATCAGGTGACGTATTGCTATTTAGCGGTGCTCTAGGTTCTCTGGGTAACCTGAGTCAATCAGGCGACGTATTGCTATTTAGCGGTGCTTTAGGTTCTCTGGGTAACCTGAGTCAAGCAGGTGACGTATTGCTATTTAGCGATGCGTTAGGCTCTCTAGGTAACCTGAGTCAATCAGGTGACGTATTGCTATTTAGCGGTGCTTTAGGTTCTCTAGGTAACCTGAGTCAATCAGGTGACGTATTGCTATTTAGCAGTGCTCTATGTTCCCTGGGTAACCTGAGTCAATCAGGTGACGTATTGCTATTTAGCGGTGTTCTAGGTCCTCTGGGTAACCTGAGTCAATCAGGTGACGTATTGCTATTTAGCGGTGCTCTAGGTTCTCTGGGTAACCTGAGTCAATCAGGTGAGGTATTGCTATTTAGCCGTGCTCTATTTTCTCCAGGTAACCTGAGTCAATCAGGTGACGTATTGCTATTTAGTGGTGTTCTAGGTCCTCTGGGTAACCTGAGTCAATCAGGTGACGTATTGCTATTTAGCGGTGCTCTAGGTTCTCTGGGTAACCTGAGTCAATCAGGTGACGTATTGCTATTTAGCCGTGCTCTATTTTCTCCAGGTAACCTGAGTCAATCAGGTGACGTATTGCTATTTAGCGGTGCTCTAGGTTCTCTGGGTAACTTGAGTCAATCAGGTGACGTATTGCTATTTAGCCGTGCTCTATTTTCTCCAGGTAACCTGAGTCAATCAGGTGACGTATTGCTATTTAGTGGTGCTCTAGGTTCTCTGGGTAACCTGAGTGAATCAGGCGACGTATTGCTATTTAGCGGTGCTCTAGGTTCTCTGGGTAACTTGAGTCAATCAGGTGACGTATTGCTATTTAGCGGTGCTCTAGGTTCTCTGGGTAACCTGAGTCAATCAGGTGACGTATTGCTATTTAGCGGTGCTCTATTTTCTCCAGGTAACCTGAGTCAATCAGGCGACGTATTGCTATTTAGCGGTGCTCTAGGTTCTCTAGGTACCCTGAGTCAATCAGGTGACGTATTGCTATTTAGCGGTGCTCTAGGTTCTCTGGGTAACCTGAGTCAATCAGGTGACGTATTGCTATTTAGCGATGCTTTAGGTTCTCTAGGTAACCTGAGTCAAGCAGGTGACGTATTGCTATTTAGCGATGCTTTAGGTTCTCTAGGTAACCTGAGTCAATCAGGTGACGTATTGCTATTTAGTGGTGCTCTAGGTTCTCTAGGTAACCTGAGTCAATCAGGCGACGTATTGCTATTTAGTGGTGCTCTAGGTTCTCCAGGTAACCTGAGTCAATCAGGTGATGTATTGCTATTTAGCAGTGCTCTAGGCTCTCTGGGTAATCAGGTGACGTATTGCTATTGGTTCCAAGTCCGTCGTCATGTGATATCAATTCAACATTTTTAACTTTTCAATAACTATACTTCCAATTCTTTACAACTTTGATATATATTTAATTAAGACGGGGGGGGGGGGGGGCATAGATAGTAAATTTCAGGACTTCTGCACCACCAAGGTTTTAGGATGCCAAAAACTAACAATTTTCAAAAATCTTCTTCAACCGCATATCCAGTTGTAAGTTTATGATCCCCGGGGTAGAGGTTCTGACTCGGGGGCGAGGTCATACGGCATATAGTGTTTATGTATAAAACCTTTAATGTTATTTGTATTAAATTAATTTAACCACGTGTAAATTATATTTTAAAAGGAGTAAGTAGTCTTAGGGTAGGAGTTTTGGTACTAGAGTGGGCCAAAATGATAATAGTGATTAAATACCCTTATCATTTGAAAGTTTTCTTCAATTTTGATGATTTTACTTACACTAGATAAAAGTAAATTGATCATTTATGAGGGGCAGAGAAGGGACCAAGACCTGAATTTTTATTTTGATGCATTAAAAGTTGTCCTTTAAACAGTAGAAGTTTATCAAATGTTTTGGATATTAATATATATAATCATTTTGACCCCATACTTAACATGGAACCTCTACCCCTGGGGTTGCGAAATTCACAATTTTAATTGGTACAACTTTTTCTGGTTTTTTTTTTTTTTTGGTTGGTTTTTTGTTTTGTTTGTTTGGTTGGTTTTTTTTTTTTTGTTTGGTTTGGTTTTTTGGTTTTTGTTTTTTGTTTGTTTTTGTTTGTTTGTTTTTTGTAAATATGTATTTGATCTTATATAGTTTCATCATAATTGAAGAAAACTTTAAAATTCATCTTAGAATTCATTTCCCTCAGTCAGCTTCAGGCTCTAGAGCAGGGCCAGGTAATAATAATATATAGTAAAGTATATTGGATCCTAGACGACCATTTCTTACCAATATACCTTTGTTTATAAATAGATTACGGTAGTGTACACAAATTCCTCTACTTCAATATATACATGCAATATATAGTGATATAGTAAATGTTTTGAAATTTAGACGATTTTCTTCACACACCCCACCCCCCCCCCCCCCACCCACCCACCCACCCACCCACACCACCACCACCACCACTATTATGATGCATAAATATGGAATGCATATTTAAAGTACACGTGACTCCCTCTTATTACGGCGTGATCAAAATGGTTATGTACTATATAAAATTTCTGAAAGTTTTCTAAGATACTTGTGCTGATATTGCATAAATACTGAATTTCTAAAGAAGATCTTTGAGGCCTCTACCAAACTTCTGAATTTCCTGGCCCAACTGAATGCAAATTTAACAAGAGCGTGAAAGCCTCCACCAAAATCGTAAATCCCGGGGTCCCCGAGTGTAAGGGTTCTTTATTCGGAATCACTGGGGGGTAAGGGTTCTGCCTCAAGGACCGTTCAAAAAAAATGCTATTATGTGAAGTACACCTCTTTGAATCGATGTTTACAAACAACTCGGCTAGTTCAGCAGACAAATCAGGCTTTCAGATTTATGAAGTCTATAGTTGGCCATCCTATCCATAATTATTCATTTAAACTACCAGTAAATATTAATTTTACTACCAGTAGAAATATAACACTGGTCAAAGCTATCGACAATCATTTATTTATACTACCAGTAAAGTTCCTTTTACTACCAGTGAAAATATAATATTGGCCAAAGTGATCTCGGCTGAGATTCGGCTCGGCTGGATATTTGGACTGACGCCTTCATCGAATCTTGGAACAGTCCTTCATAATTCACACTCGGCTTCCGCCGACTACAGCAATTAATATGCATACACTTAGGTAACCCTGCTGCTCAGATACATATATTCGATAGGGAACCATATTTTGAATGGAAAATTTAGTGATTGGTTTTATTTTAGGATTTACATACCTAGATGGTAAGCTATGCAGCAGAAAGTTAGTTTAATATCTGAAGCGAACAGCTGGCTTACTTAAGTGCATATTAATTGCTAGAGTCGGCAGAAGCCAAGTGTACATTTCCAGACATGAATTGGGAAGGACTGCTCCCAGACTCGGTGAAGGCGTCTGTCCAAATATCCAGCCGAGCCGAATCTCAACCAACCGCCCATAATTAATTATTTATACTAATTTAAATTTAAAAAAAAACCCACTGAAAGTCCTATTTTCTGCCTTGGAAGTCATATTGTGCGATATGCTGACCATAATGCAATATTCTATCTAGAATGTGTTCAACTTTATGAAGAAGAATACAAAAAAATATGAAACAAACTCAATGATCAATAAAATCCCCAGTACCTGGAGGGGGAGTGGACCCAGAACTTTGGCATTCAGCCAATTTTACAGACAACATTTAAATATCTTGATTCCCTCTGTCAAAGTCCCAGGGGATTCAGGTTAGAGTAGCCTTAGGTCCTCAGTACCCCTTGCTTATCATAGGAGGCTACTAAATGGGGACGGTCTTTTGGATGAGACCGAACAAACCGAGGCCCGGTGTCGCAGCAGACCTGTGTGGAACGATAAAGAGCATCCCTCCCTATTTAAAGTCATTGAAAACACATTTTGGTTGTTTATTTATATATATATATATATATATATATATATATATATATATATATATATATAGTTTTAATTCATCCACACACACACAAAAAAATCATCAACATTATCTCATCATCTTTACTTTAATATGCCCTGAAACTGATGTTTTATACTTATTTAGCATATGTATTGTATCTTATGTTTATTTCAATGTTTTATTGAATTATTTTATGTACTGTAAAGCACCTTTGAGCATACAAATGTATGAAAAGGGTGCTATATAAATATGGTATTATTATTATTATTATTATTTAAAGACCGTGAGAGCCGAGTACATTTGCCTAAATTTTGACAATCGGAACATCACTCGGTCTTTTTTTTCTCTGGAAAAGTCCGAGTGATGTTCCGATTGAAATTGTGCAGCCCTTCAATGGGAATGATGACGTCTCCGTAGGAGTGAAAAATTCGCAAAGACGTCCGGACGTCAAACAGTGCACAATCAACCAACCAATTTTGGCGCCAAAAGCAGTAACCGTTCGGACCTTCTCGTTGTTTTCCAAAAATATTACGTCACTTCCGTAAACATTGCATATGTGTGAACATATTCATTATGATTATGCCATAGCGTCACTCTGTATCGAGAGAGTTCTAGAAAACAATACGAATACATATTGAATTAACAGACAGGGAATCCACTTTTAGCACGAACTTGCACAACCAGAGATTTTGAAAGCTGAGAGGTAACTGTGTGACCGTGTATTTTTGTGCTGTACAAAATTGGATACCTTTGTTTACGTTTGTCAGCTGTTCTGTTGTAAGTGCATATCATTCTACGTGACGTAAGAGACCATATATAGTGTATGACACAAAATAGGGTTATGATCTTTCTTGTATCTTTGCATCATATTTTTTTTCTATGGGGAAGGTATTATCTGTGTGTGTTTATGTTTTTGTTTGTTTTGTTTTGGCTTTGTGACAAATTGGTGTTCAAATTTAGTTGCTTCTGTCAGGATGTTTAAATTATTCTCGGTGATACTTAAATAAAGTTTTACCTGAGAGGTATATATAATGGGAATTGATTCTTTGAAATCCTGCCAAAAGGGAACGGTATTATATGGAGCACATCAATTGATTTCATCCCATACCTGTTGTAAACTTGTACATGTATAAATGCTTAATCACTAGTGCATTGACAGATTCTTGAGGTGACTAGCTGATGTAAATTTCTTTTGTGTCAGATTTGAAGCGGTTAAAATTCCCATTTCATTTGGACATGTCTGACAAGAAACCCCCCAGCAGCTTAGATGACTCCTTGAATGGGGAATTCCCACTTCAAGAACAGGATGATGGAGAGCTAAATTTGTCAACAGGAAGCTCTATCAGTGATTCCGAGACAGAAAAGAAAAACATGAGATCAGGGTCACCAAGTTCTCCTAGAATTCCTCCAGCATTTATGGTGGCAGGTAAATAACACATGTGATATAGTTTGTTTGGAATGTTAGACTGGGATATCACCCTCACTTCTGACAGCTTTGACCTGGGTTCAGACTCATTATCAGCAGTGATTGTACCTATCTGAGAAAGTATGGTGGACACATGGATTTTCTTTGAGTTCTATAACTTCCTTCCACTTCAAGGGCCTTATCACATCGGTGTAAAAATCACACTTAAAAGCATATCCCATACAAATCAGCTCGGCTCAAACTACCTGATTTGTCTAGGGCTGCGTTCAAGACAGAAGCCTCTAGGTCTATTGAATGCACTGCTTCAGTTAATGCTTGTTGCTGTCTTACATACATGACTGGGGCTGCTCTCTATTAGAAGTGCTATTTAGCACTACATAACCACTATAATCTTGAACACAGCCCTGATATTTACAGACTAAGCCAAACAAAGATTCATTTATGGCAGTATTGCTGTCAGTAAATTAGAAAGATCTGTCAATCTTGGTTTAGATGAATTATGACTGATTATATTTCAGCTTCTCCCCCAAAGTTTCTGAGCTTTGAACAGTTAATGGAAGCTGCCAGTGGAGTCAAAAACATGGCACTGGCTCATGAAATTGCTGTAAACACAGACTTCAAGTTAGAAGAGTTCAAACCAGCCGATGACAGGTAATTTATACTAGTACATGAAATTGCTGTAAACACAGACTTCAAGTTAGAAGAGTTCAAACCTCCCGATGACAGGTAAATTTATACTAGTACATGAAATTGCTGTAAATGTTATGGGTCACTTTGTATCAGTGTAAATGTTACGGGTCACTTTGTATCGGTGTAAATGTTATGGATCACTTTGTATCAGTGTAAATGTTAGGGATCACTTTGTATCAGTGTAAATGTTACGGGTCACTTTGTATCGGTGTAAATGTTACGTGTCACTTTGTATCAGTGTAAATGTTATGGATCACTTTGTATCAGTGTAAATGTTATGGATCACTTTGTATCAGTGTAAATGTTACTGGTCACTTTGTATCAGTGTAAATGTTACGGGTCACTTTGTATCAGTGTAAATGTTACGGATCACTTTGTATCAGTGTAAATGTTACTGGTCACTTTGTATCGGTGTAAATGTTACGGGTCACTTTGTATCAGTGTAAATGTTACGGGTCACTTTGTATCAGTGTAAATGTTACTGGTCACATTGTATTGGTGTTGAATCAGTAGTAATGTGATATGAATGATGTTTCTAATGGCTGTTTGATAATTTAAGATCAGTGACATCCTCTGAATGTTTTCGCTGATTACAGTTTAGAGAAGCAGGTGAAGGAGACAGTCAGAAGAGCATTCTGGGATGCCTTCCAAGAAAAATTGAATGAGAATCCCCCTGATTTTATGCATGCCCTGGTTCTGATACAAGAAGTGAAGGAGGTAATGGGAACACAGATCTCGGGATTACTTAATGGGAACACAGATCTCGGGATTACTTAATGGGAACACAAATCTCGGGATTACTTAATAGGAACATATATATTGGGATTACTTAATGGGAACACAAATTTCGGGATTACTTAATAGGAACATATATCTTGAGATTATATAATGGGAATACTGATTTTGGGATTATATAATGGGCATAAAAATCTCAGGATTATGATCTATTATAGATACTGCCCTCCTAGTCATCAGATCTTGAGATTACAATGTCATTCTGATCCTTAGATCTTAGGATTACAGTGTTATAGACAATATCATTTTGATGATCAGATCTGAGGAATTTAATACGTTATGAAAAATGTCATCCTGATCATCAGATCTTGGGATTACAAAATGTTATTGCCAATGTCATCCTGATCATAAGATCTCAGGATTATGGTGTGTTAGAAACAGTAATGAATTTCCAAATCATCCAAGTTCAAATGTTTTACCTAGAAACAATTTCATGAAATGTAAAAATGTACATCATTATTTCAGAATATCATGATGCTTCTGCTGCCACAGCATGTGCGATTCAGGGTCCAGATCAACGAGGTGCTTGACACTGACTTGATCAGACAGAAGCTTGAAAATGATGCCTTTGATATTTACTACTACTCTAACTATATTATTGGTGTAATGGAAAAACTGTGTGCACCAGTCAGGGATGAGCAAGTAGCAAAACTTAAAACTGTCAAAGAAGTTGTCCCCCTCTTCCAGTAAGTTGCATATTACATTATTATATTAAACATGTTCCATTTTTTTTAATGGGCTAATTGAGAATATGATCCTTATTTTAAGAAAATACACACGGTAGGAAATATGCTTCTGATATTCCACAATTCATTTAAAATATTTTTTTTTTTCATAGTCTGGAACACCAAATACTGAATACTAATAGAAGTTTTATGTCCTTGCTCTGAAGTTTATGGGGGCTAGGGGGGGGGCTAAAATGTTGATGGATGGGGTGGGGATAATGTGTTGGTGGATGGGAGGGGCTGAAATGTGATAAGAAGAGGGAGGAGCAGGTGGATGTGAGGGTGGTGGAAGGGACTCAAATGTGGATGGGTGGAAAGGGGTGAGGCTGAAATATTGGAGAGTAGAGGAGGGCTGAAGTGAGGGGAAAGGGAAGAGGGGCCTATGTGTGTGTTGGGGGGGGGATGGGAGGGGAAGGGAAGGAGCTGAAGTGTGGGCAGGTCATGGTACTACATAGTGTTGTAATTCACTAGTGTATATCTTTATATAATTGTACATTGTATTAGTGTCCTGCTGATGCATGCCTGTTTCAGGTACAACAGATAGGAACATGTTACACTGTATCGTGCCGTTGTCCAGCTTTAGAGAAAATTAATCATGTAAACTGAATATTTCTTTGATACTAATATTAACAATCATTTAATAGAGAACAGTGCAATGCGTTGTTTTTCTTCTAACAGGGAGATTTTTAATGTGCTGGATCTGATGAAAATGGACATGGCTAATTTCACCATACAACAAATTCGACCATACTGCCAGCAACAGTCTGTTGAGTATGAACGGCAAAAATTCCAGGATTTCCTTAAATCACAACAAGGTTAGACTCCATTTTTTCTCCCACACACACACAAAAATTCCCAGGATTTCTTTAAATGTCTGTCACACACACACACAAATTACAGGACTTCCTTAAATATCTGTCACACACACACAAATTCCCAGGACTTCTTAAATGTCTGTCACCTCACACACACACACACACACACTTACACACACACACACACATTACAGGACTTCCTTAAATATCTGTCACACTCACAAAAACTCCAAGATTTCTATAAATGTCTGTCACACTCACAAAAATTCCAGGATTTCTTTAAATGTCTGTCACACTCACAAAAATTCCAGGATTTCCTTAAATGTCGGTCACATTCACAAAAATTCCAGTATTTCTTTAAATCACAACAAGGTTAGACTCCATTTACACACTGCTGTTACACACCAGTAATTTATCGCTAGGACCACGGACACTGTTTACACAAATGATGCACTGTTTACCAAGTTTATACGATGACACACTCATTGCAAACTTTATTTGAACAATGCATTATTTATGCCAATGATTAATCTTAACACAAATGATACAATCGTAAAACAAATGATCAGTCTTAACACAGATGATGTAATGTTACCCAAATGAACAGTCTTAACACAAATGATACAATGTAACCACAAATGATACAATGTAACCACAAATGATACAGTCTTAACACAAATGATACAATGTAACCACAAATGATACAATGTAACCACAAATGATACACTATTTATAAGAACTTGTAACAAGAGTGATATACTGTGTACGTGAATAAAGCTCTGTTTATTTCAATGATGCTCTTTTATTGCAAATGTCAATCTAATAAATATAAGACCATTTGATCCGCTCACCCACAGTCACAAGATCAAGTGTGTGTAGCGATCCTAGGTTAGCAAATCAAAGGATCAAAAGCATCAGAAATTATCAAAGTATCAGAAATTTCTAAAACATCAAAAATTTTCAAAAACATGACAAATCATCAACAACTGTAGACATTGTCAAACACATCAGAAAATATAAGAATCATCAGAAATTATCAGAAACATGACAAATCATCAACATCTGTAGAAATTATCAAACACATCAGAATCATCAGAAATTATCAGAAACATGACAAATCATCAACATCTGTAGAAATTATCAAACACATCAGAATCATCAGAAATTATCAAACACATGATAAATCATGAATGACATCATAATTTATCAAAAACATCAGCAGTCATTAACAACATCAGAAATCCGGAAATTATCAACAACAACACATTGTATTTTTTAAGAGACGGGTATTGATGGCTTGGAGTTTACAAAAGTCTGGCTGAAGAGAAGTCATGATAAAATCACAGATGTTAATGCGGTGGAAGAAGCCATGTCATTGCCCCTGGCAACACCAGCAGCCATATTGAATGAGGCCTACATTGAATTACTGCACTGGGATGAACGAAACATCATCCCTGAGGTATGGGACCAGTAATGAGAAATTTTTCAAGCACCGCTTTCTTGCGAACCCCTCATTGTGTCTACTGGCGTAAGATGTACAAGTTGCCTTCTTCCGCAATATAACTTGTGATGAAAGTAGTTGTGAATTAAACAAGTCATGGATAATTATATTTATTAGGTTTGTTACTGATTGTCAACAGGAATATGTAAGAAATACAATTGAAAAGATGTGTGTGTGTGTGTGTGTGTGTGTGTGTGTGTGTGTGTGTGTGTGTGTGTGTGTGTGTGTATAAACACCCTAAATGGAAGATGGAAGGTCACCAACATTTGAGATATTATTATCATACAATAATATAGTGAACCTCCAGGGCCAGCAAAATACAATTTTTATTACCAATCTTTGTTATATCCAATAAAAGTTTAGTTATTTTTCTCTCAAAGAAAAATAAATGTCACTTTGTGAAAACATGCATTTGTTATAACCGTGTTCATTATAGGCATGTTTCACTGTTTGAATGTTTGATTGGATCAAAGTTTTACCGTCTTTTTTTTTTATTTGACAATTTCCTGCCTGTTGGGTACATGTGTTAAGTATTAACTTGATTTCACGCAACTTGTTTGTTCAAAAACATTCCTTCTTTTTCTAACAGACGCTGGTGATGGACCATGCTCGAGTAACAGAACAGAGTGACAGAGTCCATCGATTAGCCCTCATTTCCTCTGTCCTGATGATTACCTACAGTACAGTGGGGGCTTCCATCTCAGGTGTCCAAGTCCTGAAAGACAAATTAAAATCTGAGATCTGTACTCTGCTGGAAGGGGTGTCAAACAGGTAATACAAACACAGTCCACAGGTAATACAAACACAGTCCACAGGTAATAGAACCACAACATTCCACAGGTAATACAACCACAATATTCCACAGGTAATACAACCACAACATTCCACAGGTAATACAAACACAGCATTCCACAGGTAATACAACCACAATACTCCACAGGTAATACAACCACAACATTCCACAGGTAATATAACCACAATATTCCACAGGTAATACAACCACAACATTCCACAGGTAATACAACCACAATATTCCACAGGTAATACAACCACAATACTCCACAGGTAATACAACCACAACAGTCCACAGGTAATACAAACACAGTCCACAGGTAATACAACCACGGCATTACACAGGTAATACAACCACAACATTCCACAGGTAATACAAACACAGCATTCCATGGTATTACTGTAGACAATTAGTTGATTGGTTATCTTTAGAGCCAGTAGATCTTTCTTTGATATTCCCCATGACCAGAGATCTCATTTAAGACATACTTTTCAAACCTATGTCTTTTAAAGCAAGGAGGATAAGGCTCTAGCATTTCATACAATGTATATAGATTCCTCATGCCTTTCATTTGGTACCAACACTTGTTACCTTGACTATGGACTTTGAACTCAATTTTAAAAATCTTTAACCTTAGTTCTATTTTTGGAACCTAAGGGATAGGGCTTTAATATTTACATATAGATTCCTCATAACCAGGATTCTCATTTGGCACCATGACCTTTGACCTAGTGACTTTGAATCTTGACATACTTTTGAAAAACTTTAAACATGTCTATTTATTTGAACCTTTAGGTTTTGATATTGGCAAATATTTATCAATCATCTCTCCTCACAAATTGTTGGAAATACCCTAGATTTGATTGCATCGAAAAGTTGTTTTTTTTTTACAAATAAAATCATGAAGGATGCAGGATGTTCTTGTAGAAGGACAATTTCTATTTCACTGCTTACTTTTAACAACAATTAGGATGCATTATAAATACTATGGCCTGATTCAAAAGATAAAAAAGTAGTCAGAAATGTCACTGGAAAGAGAGTTTCTGTTACGTGTAAGTAGAGTCACATTTCCTGACAAGCTACAGGGTATTGTGACAATTCTTAACTCATTTTGTATCATTATCAAAGTTTAACATTTTTACTTATAATCAGTGATCAGTCATTTATCAGTTGTTTTTCTATGTGTCAATGCTGTTGATCTGTGATCACAAACAAGGTTGCATACATGAAAACTAACTTCACTACATATATTTTTCTTTTTGCAAACTAGGAATTAATTCATTAGCATATATAATATCATATATAAATGTGTTTATAAACATACATACACATAATGGAGTAAATAATGAATTTTATTATCATTGATATAGAAAGTTGATCTGAAGAGTTGGTTCATGTCTCGAAGTCAGGAGTGGATGACATCAGATCAAACTATAACATTTCGCGTCTCGCTTGATCTGATGATTGACACCTGTCAGGTTGATGTGATCTGACTCTTTGGATCAACTTACAGTTGTAATAGTGTGTTATATTTATCACACTCGTTCTAGCACTGATGTTGTATAATGAGAAGGGTTATCTCCCCTTCCCTGAGAGCTCAAAATTTCCCCTGAAATATGAAATGGGTAGTGACATCTGAAAGCTGGATAAATCCCTCTTTTTTGATTGGATTCAAAATCCCAAATTGGAAAGAAGAGGTCAGCTTTGTTTATTTTGAACTATGGATGCATTATAAACAATCAGCTGATCTCTTAAATTTCAATTCATATGGACAAGACTGTACAGGCAAAGGTGAAAAAATAGTGAATTAATGCTTCATGAAAAATATTCTGGCACGAAGATGTTGCAGTTCATACCCACATGTACTTTCAAAAATGATATATATTTTCTTGTATTTACATCCTAGTTTTATTTCTGACTGGGTTCCCAGCTGTTAGATGTGCTATATTTGTCAAGATTCATACGCAAATTGTTCACATCAGCTTCACATTCATGAGGAAATGGCTATCGTTACAACATTAGGAAAGATATTAAAGGCAAAAACATTGTAAATATAGTATTGACTACAGAAAGTGCTCTCATATACCAAAGACTTCTTAGAACTCCACACTGTTGAGATACAGGTCACCCTCTTAATTAACAGTCTCTGTAAGTTACACCCTCTGTAATCTACACACTCTGTTAGTTACACCCTCTTAATTAACAGTTTCTGTAAGTTACACTCTGTTAGTATACCCTGTTAATTAACTTCTTTTCTATTTCAGTGACCTCCCTAAGGTAATGAGTAATGTAGGTGAGCAGGTCAACAAGACGGTGAATGAATTTCTGTCCTCGCATGGATTCCAGGCTCAAGAGGAAGCTCAACAGAAGATGCTGGTTGGTCAGATCACAGACATGGCTAACAAAGACAATAAAGTGTACAACATCCTTTGTAAGTTGCACTGTATACTCTGTAATTAATAATGTACGTCCACAGTTAGTTCTGCCCTCTGTAAGTTACATCTTCTGTGAGTTACACCCTCTGTAATCCACACACTCTGTTAGTTACACGCTGTTAGTTACACCCTGTTAATTAACAGTCTCTGTTATCTACACACTCTGTTAGTTACACCCTGTTAATTAACAGTCTCTGTTATCTACAGACTGTGTTAGTATACCCTGTAAATTAACAGCCTCTGGAAGTTACACCCTCTGTAATCTACACACCCTATTAGTTACACCCTTTTAGTACACCCTGTTAATTAACAGTCGCTGTTATCTACACACCGTGTTAGTATACCCTGTTAATTAACAGTCTATGTAAGTTACACCCTCTGTAATCTACACACTCTGTTAGTTACACCCTGTTAGTATACCCTGTTAATTAACTGTCCCTGTAAGTTACACCCCCTGTAATCTACACACTCTGTTAGTTACACCCTCTGTAATCTATACACTCTGTTAGTTACACCCTGTTAATTAACAGTCTCTGTAAGTTACACCCTCTGTAATCTATACACTCTGTTAGTTACACCCTGTTAATTAACAGTCTTTGTAAGCTACACCCTCAGTATGTTATACTTTCAGTAAATTGCATTGTTTATTAGTTGGAGTTGATTAAAGTAGATACACCAATGTCAGTTTATAAAGCTTATTTTTTATTTTTGACAAAGGATTTCATCCAGGATATAGTTTCAGAGTGTTTTGAATGAATAGAATGTATGAGGATCTTGTTAGGTACACTCTGTAAAATAACTAATGAAATCCATTCACATGAACCAAGTTATTCATGTTTGATAAAAGTGAGTGTTCTGATTCATGAAGATTCAGATTTTCTTACTTAATCAAGCTCTCTCTCTCTCATTTAGTTAAGAGACTGTTAGACTTCATCAGACGGATCATTTCCTCTCAACATAAGGAGCCATTAAAGGTGCCCCCTGGATTCTCTGCTGTAGAACCAGAATTAAGTCAGCTCTGTGGCCGCTTTCTACGAGTGATTTCCTACAACAGGTCTGTGTTTGGTTCATATTACACAGACATCATTAACATACTCCTACAGAAACACATGGCAGACCTGTCTCCAAGGTAACCAGTACAGTTACAGGAAAAAGAAAGGCATAATGGGATTCGTATGAACTCCAGATGACCTTGGATGCGAGTGTGTGAATGCAAGAAGATGAAGTGAAGGGAAAATGAAGTTCAGCTCATCAAGAGGGACATTGAACATTTAATACGTGGCTTTTGTGGACTGTTTCTTGCTTGAGAAATGCATTTCAAGGGAGATAAATCTTCTTTACATTGGAGCATGTCTGTTTGTTTAGTTAGTGATAATTTAGTTTTTGTGTATCCACCGTTTGTAGGTTATGTGAAGTAGTAGAGAAGAATGTGGAGTTGCTGAGTGTTTATTCTTAGAAGAGGCAGTGTTTGTGGAAGTATTGTAAAATTGTGTATTATCAAATGTGTATGCAGTGTTTTCTTTCATGAACATACATGCCAAGTTTAAATTGTTGTTTTTCAACATGTCTTATTTTTTTTTATCTTACACAGCACAACATTTCGTCTTTCCCTTTTGGAATTTCACTGTTTACGAATTATGCATTTATAATATTCAATATCAGGTTATCAAATTCCATATTAAAAATATTAACAATTTACCAGATAATCAAATTTTTGCATAATCAAAACTTACATTGCTTAAGGATTTCATGGAAGACAAAATTCATTTTATTCAATGAACAACAACTGCCATTTCAATAAGGTTAGTGAGATGAAAAATTGGACCAATCTTTGTAGATTGTCTTTTAAAAACTTGTCAAATTTTCCTGTTTTTTGATGCTTATAGGTTATAATGAAATCTTGGTGAAATAGAATCCTGTTTTTGTGATATTAGTTGCAACACTGATGTACTTGTACAAAAGTGCCTGTGTAAAGCTTTATAAATAAAATTAACTTATAGGTTTATATGCATACACATCTTTCCTTGCTTTATTGATATTTTGTTGACCAGTGTGTATAGGATGATGTGTCATGTGACTTCAGCTCCATGTCATGTGACATCTTCAATACTGTATGAAGTTACTGTCAGCTCATTATCACATGAAAACTTGATGACATGTAAGTTAGATGTGGTATACTGCTGTGAGAGATTTTCCTCTTGAACTGGATTACATGTTGCTGGAGTGGATTATCCATTAACTTGAGGCAAGGAATCTCTCTTTTACCTCATCATCATGGTTTCAGCAAACAAAATTGAGAAATATATTGTGTTTTACTCTGTTTTTTATCAATATTATAGCTTTATTAATTTCCCCTTACTTTTATTTCTACAAGTGTTTTCAAAAACAGTTTGATGGATCATAGTAAAACCTTTACAGGTGATTAGGGGGGGGGGGGGGGGGGGGGGGGATGGTGGACTTTACAGAGCTCATCTCATTTTTCAGGCACATTTTCACTTGTGGGTGCATTTAAATATTTTCATTATGTGTATGAAATAATTTTGCAAAACATATAATCAGTCTAACTATTGTTTATTAATAGATGTGTTTGATATTTATATTGAAGGTATATATTGGGACATTCTACTGATAGGTATGGTCAAAGTCAACAACCAACATATGCATCATTTTGATTGGATAATGCTAAAATGTCTACAAAGTTGTTTGTTAATGAAGGGAACAAGATGATATTTACAGCATAATAGGGTAGATAATTTAAATATTTATCGATTGGTGAAATAAAAATCAAGAATAGAAATGGCTGGGTTGCTTTAGAATGTTAACTATGATGGATATAGTAGTATCACTCATTTGCTACCATCTTGAATTTTGAGGAAGGTCTACTAGGAACCCATAGTAGGTACCATCTATCCCCAGTATGTAGAGAAAATTAATATGTTCATCTGTTTGTAAATTTGTCTTATAAAAAGTGTGAGCAAACTAAAAATGTTACTTGCACAACTTCAATGTGTCTATAACAACTGTACAAGGTCAGGTCAAGGCCGCAAGAGGAGTTGTTAACACGAAGTAGGTACTGTCTATCTAAAAATGCTGAACAACATAACAAAGTTCAACGACAAGTAAATTTGTCGAAAAGCGTCCAAGCACTTCCAATAATCAGGTGCACACCGTCAATGTATCCATAACAACTGTACAAAGTTTGGAGAATTTTGGCCTAAAGGTGGGAGTGGATTACACAAAGTAGGTACCTATATGAGGATGCCAGTCCAGTATTCACCACACTATAAGCCGGATGCACATCATGTAACACAGCCAAAAACTGTTAAGGCATGTGCATCAGCTTTTGATGGTGCAATTTTTGGGTGGACCATAGTTGTTTTGCTGTTTGTCAAAATGATTTGAAATTTATGTTGTAAATGTCCTTTCTGTTTACTGTGGATCAAAATTACTTTCCACTATGTGCATGCAGATGTGCTAAATTCTGATTGGACAATTTCAAGTTAAAATCACCATAACTTCTTATAAATGATGGAAACATTAAAGAAGAGGGTACACTAAGGACCAAATTCCACCTATTATGAATATTACCAATATAGGGCAATCGAAAAGTGTTCGTGCCTCAACACAGTTCAATGCTTCATGTGTCATAAAAAAACTTCATATCTGCTTTATATTGATTTATTTACATTTCTTTCTACAACTGGATTCAAAACCATATATTATTTGAGCATTTTCACCATTTCAAAATAATCTTGAAAAACTGATGAAATGCAAAACGCGAGTGTAAAAATAAAAATTCTGTGTAGGGATTGGATCAAAACATATAGACGAAAAATCAAATGTAAAAATAAACATCTTTACTACATAAAGCAGTGATATACACAAAAGTCCATGGGACACATCGCTCACCTGAATTGCCTTTGCTCATTCTAGTATTTAAAGATCCCCCCCCCCCCCCGATATATTCGCAGATAAAACTTTGACCTATTGTGGCTTCACCCTACCACTTGGGACCATGATTTTTACAAATTGAATCCACCGGTCGCGGTAGCTCAGTGGTAAGAGCGTTCGCTTCGTAACTGGGAGGTCGTGAGTTCGAGCCCCGCTCGTGCCATGGCCGCGTCAAACCTAAGACGAAAAATAGGTAGTGAGAATCACGGGTCTTTCGGATATGACCTTAAAAACGGAGGCCCCGTGTCATGGTAGGCGTTGACACGTTAAAGAACCCTCACTGCTACGGCCCTGAGCGCTAAGCATAGGTCTAAATTTGTAGTACTTCACCTACAGCTGGTGACGTCTCAATATGAGTGAAAAATTCTCGACGGGACGTAAAAAAAAACAAACAAACAAACAAAGAACTTGAATCTGTATTATGTCAGGAAGTTTGCAATGAAAAGAACTTTTATGGCACAGTGGTTATTGAAAAAAAAAAAGATTTTAAAAGACTGTCCCTATATAATCGCATCTAAAACCGAGATTTTGCATTGTGGTCCCAAACTATCGCCCCGGAGACCATGATTTTTACATTTTTTTCTGCACTATGTCAAAGATGGCATGTAAATTTGAATACTTTTCTGGCCCATTGATTCTTGACATGATTTTTAAATGACCCCAACCTATTTTTATATATTTATTTATTTGATTTTTGTGATTAGCTCCCCTTTGAAGGGGACATGAACCTTTATTCAAACAAACCTGAATACACTTCACCAAGGATGATCTGTACCAAGTGTGATTGAAACTGACCCGCTGGTTTTGAAAAAAAGTTGAAAAGTTTACAAACTACGCTGGCAATTACAGACAACAAAGTTTTGACCAGACAATCTCAAGTGAGCTAAAAGTTGATGGGTAAAAATCCTGTAAATAAATGACCAAAACTCATAAGAAATCAAACATAAAAAACATGGTGTGAATGCAAAAACGGCCTCCATGGGAAAACCCAGATTGATTATGAATAGTGGTAGAAATAAAATAAAAATAACATTTCCTTAACTTTAATTGGCATCACATGTAGAAAGAAAAATAAAAGCTTAACAAATATTTAAATGTATGCATTATAAATCGCACTGAATGAGATGCTAAGTAACATGCATACATATATACACACATACACGTGTGTGTCCTAAAACATTCTATTTATAGATATGGAAAAGAACTAGTCCATAGCAAGTTATGAAAGGGAACAAAGAAGATCCGAATGTACGACAGTGTTTTAATGTTCAAGATATCTATACACAATGTTCTGCACACTGTTCATCTGCGCAGCGTGGATGTGACCTTTGTTACTTTGAAGTCCTCATTTTACCCCGTAAGAGTTCACACTATAAATTAATCATAACAGGTCCAACGTATTTGATAGCACGCCCCTTTAACAAGTTTCCCGGCTTCATTGACTATACCTGACCGTCTATGAGCTTCATTGATGAACATTTGTATTGGTTTCGTTCATGTCATTTAATGTATGTCAGTTACTTTTCCCCAAAAAATACATTTGTCCCGTCCCTATACGAAATGTACAATAATGTCATGCGAGGGTTGGGTACCATTTGATGAGACAGCTAGTCTTTCGACTCTGACGGTTCTCCCAATTCACTACAATCAAGATGATTTTATCTATATTTTCATTTTTCTCCTCAGGAACCGCAGACAATTTTAAGAACGTGTTTCTTGAATATTGTTCAATGCCATACATACGCATCTCCATATTCTGTACCTGTCTTTCTAATTGGGATACTGAATTGTGAAGAACACCACTATTGAGATCTACTCGACTACTTTTTTGGTAATTCTTTTTTTTTATTTTATTTTATTTTTGTTTGTTTGTTTGTGTTGGTTATTTTCGAGTTTATCTAGCCGATTGGTATTGCTATTATTTATGGTGACGACATTTGACCTCCTAGGCCAAACCCAAAGCTGATATTATAAGTAGTTTAACAAACGTAACACTGTTCTAGCTAAATACACAGTTCTTGCTATATAGAAACAATCAACGGAAATATAGCCAAGCAGCTCAAACAAGGACAACTTCACAATTGTAGAATCGCTGAACTGGAACTCTGATCCGCTTGGCCATTGAACATAGACTGCAACAACGAAATGAATAGATATACATGAACTGGTAACTTCACATATTTTCATGCATCATTTTCGTAACAATAATAATAACAACGCTGCATTAATACTCACAAAAACTCGAAAGTTGAGATGTCTGGTTTGTCTGGCACGTCCATATTGAAACGAGACCCGTGTTACACGCCTACTGATTTATGCTGCAAGAGTCAATCTATTTTAACGCTTGGGTGTCTGGTTTGTATTCAATACAATTCTGGCTTGAAGTATTTGAAGCTGTTCCTTCGTAAACGAAGATCGAACCCGTTTAGTTCTTTTGTTGTCAGCTCACTTTGGAATCTGAAAGTATCAATCAGTTATCTTCAATATTACATCATTCTGGTTAATGAATCTAGCTGTAGTATATATAACTGGAAACCGCTCCATATCTTCAGATATTTTATTGTTCATATGCCGAGGAACCCATCCCATTATAATCATTTTCAGCCAATCTTAAAAAAAAGAAGTTTTAAACATGCAAATAGACGTCGGAGTGAAAAAGTAAGAGACGCGGACATAACCAACATTTATTGCATTTAATTCATTTTTATTAGGTGATATTTGAATAGTCAGACTTGTCTAAGAAATGTCACTTGCTGTTGTTGGTTGGATGTATATTGTTCAAGGACATGCGCGATATTCCCCAATCAAATTTCACGTTTATTCCGTTCCGAGAACAAATAATTGGGGTATGTTACCACGTCTGTTTTAGAGTTACCATATTAGGGTAGTTCTGTGTGTTGCATGTAAAATGTAAATTCAGCTCTACTGTGTAAATTGACATTACGGTAGTACAGGAGAGAAATATTTTACAAAAGGCTATCGAAACTGGCATCCTTACGTTACAAGTTATACGATCTAACCATTGCGCTTCAAAGGCTGCCCGTGGGGATCTTGGTTGTTAGGATAGATCCCCTGTACCCCTTGCTTGTCGTAAGAGGCGACTAAATGGGGCGGTCCTCCGGAAGACATCACAAAATCCGAGGTCCCGTGTCACAGCAGGTGTGGCACGTAAACGATCTCTCCCAGCTCAAAGGCCCTTAGCACCGAGCATAGGCATATCTTTTGCAGTCCTTCACCGGCAATGGTGACGTCTCCATATGAGTGAAAGATCTCGAGCGGGACGTTAAACAATATTTAATCAATCAAGCAATCTAAGGCTGACTCGTGGGGATCCGGGTTGCTAGGATAGATCCTCAGTACCCCTTGTTTGACGTAAATAATCCTACATAACAAAATCTAACCATTTTAAAGAATAATTCTTCATATCGAAAATATGAAAACATAATAATCAATTTCAAAAACATCGCATATATTCTTAACGTCCCTCTCGAGAATTTTTCAACACTCATATGGAGACGTCACCTAAATTTCTGGTGAGTAGCTGCAAAATGAGGTATATGCTCGGCGTTTACGACCTTTTAGCAGGGAAGAATATTGATCGTGACACACCTGCTGTACCACGCATTCCAAAGACTGTCCCATTTAGTCGACCCTTACGACAAACAATGGGTACTGAGGATCTATTCTAACCTGCATCACCACCGGTAGAATTATATAGTAATAAGACCTCTTTAAATGAAACCATTCGCGGTGTTTTATTGCATCGGTGATATACATACATATATATATATATATATATATATATATATATATATGTGTGTGTGTGTGTGTGTGTGTGTGTGTGTGTGTGTGTGTGTGAATCAAAACGCCGAAATTAAATCAACCTGTTTCATTTTCAATCTTCAAGAGTTATGGTAATATTGCTTAGTTACAAAATGTTACTTTACAATTCAACTATGACATCAAAAGCGCCAAATTATATTTACGCTTCAACGAAGATCATTGTGAAGTCATAAGATAACGTTATTAAGTATTACGGGAAATTAAAACAACGCACAGCTTACTTCTTATCTGTGCAAGATGTAAAATATATACTGGACAAAAAAAGGTAAGGATCATAATTTTGACCTCCATAATTTTTATTAACCAAATAAGTATTTTGACAATTTTTAACATGTATAGTTTCTCCAATGTGTCCTTAACACAATAGATTTACCTGGTTTCATATTGACGTCATAAGAGCACGATTTTTTCGCCCAAACACAAGCAAGGGGTCAAAATCAAAGTGTGCCAACGTGTATATTGAAATTGAAAAAATGTGATGTTCGTTTTATTGTGGGTATTTATTGCTCTAATCGACTCTTAGGTGAACAATTATGGACATTAAAAGCCATGAGGCGCCATTTAACTGCTCTGGAAGCTGGTCAGGCAGTGGGTATGCTTCAAGCTGGCCAAGTCCAGAGAACTGTCTCTAGACATTTTAATGTGTCCCAAAGTGTGATTTCAAGGTTGTGGAATCGTTTTAGGCAGACAGATAATGTTTCTGAGAGACCGAGATCAGGTTGTCCAAGGTCCACAACCGCTCGCCAGGATCGCTATATGTCACTTATGGCTCGTAGACACAGGTTTCAGAGTGCTGTCCAACTCAATACTGACATTCATGCAGCAAGTGGGGTGCGCATAACACCACAAACTCTCAGACAGAGACTTCATGCTGCTAACCTTCGGGCTCATCGACCTGTTGTTCGTCCCATTTTGAGGAGAAGACATCATGCAGCACGACTCAATTGGGCTCAAAATACATAAACTGGCAACTGCGTCATTGGACGCCTGTTTTTTCACAGACGAGTCACGGTTCTTCGTGGACTTTCATGACGGTCGTAGGCGTGTATGACGCATGCGTGGTACGCTGATTGCTGTGTAGCAGAGCATGATCGTTTTGGAGGTGGCTCTGTGATGATTTGGGCCGGAATCAGTATTGGTGGATGTACTGACTTGCACCTGATTAATGACAATCTTACCGGTGCAATTTACAGGGACGAGATACTGCATCCAATTGTGAGACCTTATGCGGGAGCTATAGGCAACGACTTTGTGTTAATGGATGATAATGCTCGTCCCCACAGAACACGTATAGTGACAGACTACCTTGCTACAGAGACAATTGAACGTATGGATTGGCCAAGTTGTTCTCCGGATTTAAATCCAATAGAACATGCCTGGGACATGTTGCAGCAAGCTGTTTCCAGACGCTCTGTTCTTCCTACAAACCGCCAGGATCTTACGTTAGCTTTACAACAGGAAGGGCAAGGTTGCCACAAATTGCGTTCCGCAAACTCATCAGAAGTATGCAGAGGCGTTGTCGTGCCGTTATACAGGCTCAGGGTGGACATACACCCTATTGATATTGCCTTTATAAAGATTCAATTATTTGTAATGAAATTTGTTGTTGTTGCTTATACCGATTTTCAAACTGTTTTGGGGGGTCACCTGAAAATGGTTGCTCTGGCTGCTTAACGTATTGATGAATTTGTAAAAACAGGTTTAAAATGTATTGTTCGATTGTCGTTGAACATTTTAAGTATATATTTAACATAATTTATTTGGTTTTGTTATGAATAAAATAATTCTGAAATCATTATCCTTAACTTTTTTTGTCCAGTATACAATATGTACAATAATAATGATATGTTTTAGTTGAATGACAAGTTATTACACATAGCAGTTAACTTTTGAACTATGCGTTAACAAGCAAATAAAACAATTTTATAATATGGGAAAGTGTGTTTGAATTATATAAAGTTTGACAACGTAAAGTTCTAAAGTTCCCATGCGTCACCCTTTAAGCGAGATCTTTAATGTATTTGGTCCCCAGTCGATGGGAAGTCTGTTGAAAGGCGTCGCATACAAAACAGGTAAATAGACACACTCTGTCCCTGCACTCCACACGCAGGCTAATTCTCTGAAGTTGAAAAACAAAGAGGTCGATGGGCCACATTGCTCACGTGAGTCACCTTGATCCATAGTTAAATATCTTCCCTTATATATTTGCATCTAAAACTTTCATTCCCTATTTTGGTCCCATCTTCTATCTTGGGACGCTTTTGGCCAAATTTGATTGAAATTGGAACGGTGTTTCTGGAGAAGATGAAAATGTGAAGTTTACGAGTACGATGGGCAACGGGAAATTTTGATCATAAAAGCTCACCTGAGCCGACGGGTGAGGTGAGCTAAACAGAGAAAATAAAATTAAGAAATATTTGTGAATATTTTCACAGTTTCTATAGCATTCATAGAATGTACTATGTACCTGACGTAGTCATGTCTGTTGTAAGAAGCAGATTTCCTAGTGATGACGAGGAATGCAGGAGACACTACACCAAAGACAGTCTGCATGTCAGCATGTCGTCAATAACGAGATATATCTATCTAGGATTAGTCAAGCATGTCCATCTTAACAAAAGTGATATTTTCTAGTAAATATTTCTATTTCATCCTCTATTTCTGTTCCATATATGACACATTCTTAGTCTGCAGTACACTTGTTTAACCGTCATACATTGAAATTGATGTTCTAATTCAATTCACAGCACTACAGCGTCAATCTATACAGAATAACATGCCAACTACAATACCAAGTGCACTTCTTCTTTTAACAGAAAAGTTGCAACTTACTAGCCGACTCAACAAAACATAGAAGCTGTATAGAAAAACTCAGTTGATATCCCTGAAAGGCAGGAGGTTACTGTAGCCTAGAAATCAGACTAGTCAAACCCTGACAATTCGGTATCCCTAAAAAGCAGGTTCTGTATATTGCGTTTTGTATAGAAACACTTAGCTGGTATTCCTGCAAGGCAGATAATTACAGTCGCCTAGAAATCGGATAATGACCGGATCAACAACATGTACAAGCTGCTCTGCTAACTCTGTATCAAATAAAGACGAAGAGTGGGGATTTATACCCCATAAATCTTTTTTCATTATCCTCTGTTGGTCACTGGACTAGCTAGACAGAATGGTATTTTTTAGTTATAAAATTGAAGAAACAAATTTAAAATAAATGGTATTATGTATAATTATAAATCACACTAAAGTTAATGTAATCAATTACTAGAACACGTGTTAAGCTTTTGTGTCTGTTTTCGTGTTTACAGACATTTTCACGTTTTCATAAAGGCATAAATATTCAGGTGCTATTTGACGTTTTTCCAGAAATCTCGACGTCAATTTTTTTCAGTATCATCGTTCAAGAAAGGCCCATTCACAGGATGAAATTTTCCATTTCAGTTAAGTGAAAGGTGACTGAATGATAACTGAATAATCACTTAAAAGTACTTTTCAGTCACCTTTCAGTTACCATTCCCTTATCATTAAGCTCAATGAATGGCAAGAACATATCAGTGACAATTCAGTCAGGCTCCAGTGATCATTCAGTCAGTTTTCAGTGACCATTCAGAAGTTTAATAACTAGTCTTATATTTCCCTGCATTAAGCCATGAAGCCTTCTATTATTGTTTACGTACATTATGTAGGTACTCATTTCCGAGCCTATTCTTGTCTCTTTCACTAATTGTTTTGTTGCTACGATGATATATTTTTATTTCATTAAGCATTTTGTACTTTTCTAATTACATGTAGATGACCATGACATTTTTCTCATCTACATTCATGTAACTTTCAATCTGCAGTCTACCTCAGCATTCATTCCGTGAATGTACAATAAAATCTCTGTTAACGATTTGTTGGTTTCACTGTTCATACAAATAACTTTCATAGATTATCTAACTATGCTGCATGACAAATGAAAACTAATACACGGAGTGAAATGTCAAACAATATTTATTTATTTTTGATTAGACCAAAGAATTTTTCATCTTTATTAAACATAGTTAAAACTGAATAATGTAACTGACTGGAAAATTAAGTTCATTTGCATCGTATTCTGCATTCAGACTCTTCTGACGAAACGTAGGTTGGTATCACTTCCTCATTCGATTTGTTTTTGGACATGCCTAGTAATCAGCCGTCATTCATTGTTTGCAGAGTCATCCTCAGAACATCTTGAAGTTTTCTATAAAAAAGAGAATATTACATGAATATCTGTATGGCTATATAATACCACCGAATAGATGATTTACACACACATTCAATCAATCGAACTCTGGGGGAATTGGAGGATTTATGTATATAGCCTATTTACAATGTTTATTTTAAACAAAAACAAACAAAAACGAAAAACACCCCCCCCAACCCCCCCCCCCCCCCCCAAAAAAAAACAACCGTAACTTGTAGTGTAATAATGAGGTTACAGAAGCCACAGTTCGTCAAATGTTGCTGTGGTATGCAGTATTAAAATAGTATGATGACTTATCTAGAATAAAAAACGTAAACGGTACCAATTTTGATGCACCAGATGCGCACTTCTGGAAATAATGTCTCTTGAGTAATGTTCAAGTCGAAAATATTCGAAATCCGAAATAAGAACAGACTTGGTACAGCTGAATGTGTAAATAGTCAATGAACAGTCACAAGACAAACATTCGGATTGACGTTCTCTGTTAGTAAGAATGTTTCAATGTTGAATGACTGATATGGATATATTATAACTTTGTCATGGCGTTTCTGTTCAACGTTACAGGGTTTACTTCGTTTTGAATAGAATAAAATTTACTTGCGTCGTAGAAATCCCAATAGATTTGCAGAAGAGAATTCATATATAGTTTTATGAAATATTTTAGATCTTAAAAGTGTACAACATCATAATGAAGTGCATTTTTTTTACTCCTTTGGCGTTGTCATAGATACCAATACAGAACTCGACTATTTTAACTTCTTTATTTAAAAGATAGTGCTTGTTTAAAATATCGAAAATGAATATTGATCATCCATACAGATTTTTGCTCACTGCAGATAATATAGTCTGAGAATATATTAAAATGTTTTGTGATTAAAACATTAGCATACTCAAAAGAAAGTTGAATAACGTCTGCTTCCGCGTTATAGATAGTTCCCTCTTTCCGAAGTCGTGTATCCCAAAGAAGTGTCCATAGATCATCGTCTTCCAACGATCCTCCACAAAATAATTTGATATTTCCGGATTGAGTCGTCTCTCTAGAAAAATCTTCAATCACAGGTGGCAGGGCAAAATAATTAACATGTTAATGGTGGCCATTATTGGGAAGATGAAGAAGAAGTGTTTGAACTCCAAAATGCCACAATTAATCAATGTTCATCTTGCTCAATTTGACAATAATATGCGAAGACACTTCATTAGACCCACATTTTTTAAACCCTTTAATTCCTATCAACCCCGTGGGGACCCGGGTTAGAATAGGTCCTCAGTACCCCTTGCTTGTCGTAAGAAGCGATTAAATGGGGTGGTCCTTCGCATGAGACCGCAAAAACCGAGTCCCCGTGTCACAGTTGGTGTGGCACAATAAAAATCCGGACCTGCTCAAATGTCATAAGCGCCGAGCATAAGCCTAAAGTTTGCAGCCCTTCATCGGCAATGGTGACGTCTCCATATGAGTGAAAATTTCTCAAGCGGGACATAAAAGAATATATAATAAATCAATCATTGCTATCAACGATGTGTTAAATTCATAAAAGTTTTTTACTGTACTGTTCCTCCAATGATACAGTTTTGAACTATGGTTTGATTTGAACATAATTTATTACATAGATATTGTAACATAAGGATTAGGCACTCTCCTATGATAATCATTTATACACAATAATGTTCAGCAAATGAAACACAATGGTATCAAAAGTCAAAATATGATTAGATTAATTGCATAAATCAAGTATATAACGAATCATGTCAGCAGATATGCATGTACAAAACAAAATATAATTTGCATGTAGTACGTACAAAATAAACGCAAAATGATACAGTATTAATTAAAAAACGACCAGATCTCTTTATGAATAAATGCACATTAGAAAATAAATACTCGTTTTCGTTGGTACTGATTGAATTATCTCCCCATAATAAAACATTTCTGTCAACTATACACAAATTATCCATTCTAAAAACACCTAGTCGGCGCGGGTTTCGATTCTCGCTGGCGCCGATATATGTGAGAAAGTTTGCCAGTTTACCTTCGGAAGGTCGGTGGTCTCTTCCCGGGTACATTGTATCTACGTTCTCCCCTCCATCAATAAAAACTGGACGCCACCAAATATCTGAAAAATTATTGAGCGTATTTCGCACATGAGAAAACGAAAAGGTAGACATCTTCTGTTTAACCACAAGTGCACAAAGAATTGTCAATTACGTTAGTTCTAAATAAATCTATATTCAATGTACAGTTGTGTCTTAATCTCTATGAATTACATTCCAATAGCATTCACCGAAAGAGAAAGGGATGAAGGGGTACTTTGGAATGAGCTGAGTGTCGTGGATTGTCTTATTTCTAGGGGCAAGGAATTCCATTCACGAATCGCTCGTTCAATCTGCACTTAGGGATGCAATAATAATGTGATTGTCTGGTAACGTAATTTTATTCGTGTGAACGAATGCTTGGTATGGTTTCTTTCAGATACTCGGGTACCACATCGTATGAATTTGAAACAGTTATTCTTAATTCTGCCATTCTTCTAACGAAAAGTGAAACATCAAATAGGGAGGACGGATGGAGTTGGCAACACATGCATGTTTTGAATTCTAAAAAAACAAACTGAGACTCGTAATCTGAAAATTTAAACAAATTTTATCACAAATTTTAAGTTTAGTATTTACAAAATCACAGCATAGGTATATTACTTTTGGGTTGGGGTGCTAACTATATTTCCCCTGTACACCTTGTTTTTTGTATTGATGAAATATCGAACATTAATTAGCTGGAAATAATGTTACAGATGAAGCCTTTAAATGAGCAAGGAAGAAAACACAGTATATGAGATCAACTAATGCAATAATGCTTTAGAAACGTTATTTTTCTATAATGTACTATTTCATTTGTCATATTACTTTACTTAGTATGGTAGTATTTTATAAACTACATTTACTTTACTATTTTACTGCCCGTACCAAATTTACTGTACAATTTTATTGATACAGAATTTTATCTATGTTATTTACTATTTTATTGGATGTACTATTTCATTTACTGTAATATTCTCTTAACTGTACTATTTCTGTGCTGTACCATTATTTCTACTGTACTAACACATTTCCTACTTTGAAATAGGGAGAAGATCTAATTAGACATAGAGGCTCAAAATAGCGACAAAAAGACAACACATTCTTTGTAAATTTTCAAAAACCACAGAGACTCAAAACAACTTACCACAGAATATTTTCAAGTCTTATGTCTAATAAAAATGTCGTTTTTTAAATTATCCTTCACATGCGAATCAATGTAAATCAGTCATATCGTGTGTATTTGTGCCGCTAAGCAATTCCACATGTTCCACTTTCTAAATGTTTATGGAATGAGAGTACCAAACCCCCGGATGTGTAACCCGGACGCAGATTGAGCGGAGGTATAAATGTTTAGGTGTGGCGTGATTGGCTAATATCAAGAGTGAAATTATTTGAAATTGAGAGAAATAATATAGAAGTTTAAATTAATTGTCGGGATGAAAAATTATGGGACAAAGTCGAGAAATTGCTGAGGAAATTGCCATGGTAGGGGTGTGTTTGAAATGAAAGGTGAAATTTACTGCAGATTGCTATGTGTTGTAAAAAAGTACAAATATGACCGGTCCTACTAAACAGAGAACCCTAGAGAACTCTAGAGTACCCTAGCAATATTTAATTATTTATTGCACACAAATAACATATGAATATACATTTATATTAAATATATCATTTGAAATCAAAATCAATTGTAAAAATCTGATTTACATTTGATTTTTTCTTGATTATTGCCGAAATATAGATTCGAATAATTCTATGATCTCAATACCGATCCAAAATGAACACGAATATTATTTTTCGGCTGATTTATTCATTTATTTTCTTTCAAAAATCTCAAGATCCTAAAGTATCAGGGTTTTTTTGTTAACAAATAAATGTAATAGATATAGACTAAAAAATTATATATTGTGATCACCCATTAAAGAAATTTTCAGCACAGTTATAATTCATTTAAAATGCATATTTAATTTACTACTAAGCAGAATTCTTAGAAATAAATTAAAGAAGTTACGAAAGAGAATTTTTTAATTTTTTTATTTCATAATTTTTTTTTTTTTTTTTTATTTTTTTTTTTAGTTTTTCCGCTTTTCTCTTTGGTTTTGATTAGGTTAAGCTTTAGTAATTTATCTGCCGATATGTGAGCAAAGACAGATAATTAGTTCATGCACATCAATATTTACCGTGACTCGCCGACATAAATTACGCTTTATTATAAATAAACACAGCACAATTAAATTCTAATTCGCTGTGTGTGAAAACAAAACAATGGAAATAGAATCGGGATCGAGATTACCGAAATTGATTACAACTCGAAGTACAGTTTTCTCCTTAATTTTTTATAATAACTCTGGGAAATCATGGTTTTTATCAATGCTTTTAACAAAATAATATATATATGATAATTTTTAACTGAATTATGCATAGTATTTGCTCAAATTTATTAAATATTGCTAGGGTTCTCTAAGGTTCTCTAGAGTTCTCTAGGGTTCTCTGTTTAGTAGTACCCCAAATATGACCTATAAAAGCAACGGGACCCTATATATTTTTTGTCGTTTTTTATTAGCACTTGGAATGAACTTTGAAATCTTGGCGGTCATTTATCTAAAATTAATTTTGTTAATTAGTGAGAGGACCAAATGTTAGTATTGAGGTCTATGGGAAATGAATTGGTACTATTTTCCCTTATAGCAACGTCAGCCGCACGTTTTACTTCCCGTATCATTGTTCCGACGACGACCGCCCCTAGGTTGAAACCGGTCAAATAATTCTAACACAGCATTCTCATCATTTGTTGGTGATCTGTTTATTTCTTCAAGTTTCCGTTTCATAAGTAAGAATATTAATGGAAAAATGGCGCTAATACTAATAATCCAAAAAACACCATATAATCCTAAAATTATCCTACCCTTGTGAAACTCCGAAACTACTCAAATTCCAATTCTTTTGATAAATCTGTATGGAAACAATTTACCTGTGAACGGAAAAAAGATTTGTATGTAGAAATATTGGTGGCTCAATTGGGAAATGAATTTTGACAACAAGGATAAGTGAACCCATTATGTTGGAGGTGCACGGATGATATCTTCTTTATTTGGACGAACACTAGGAAGGACCTCCATGCCTTCATGCCTCCGCTAAACAAATTCCACCGTTCCTTTAATTTACTTATGAACATGCCACAAAAGAAATTAATTGCCTTCACAATATTCTCAAAATCATCCGAACCATATAACGAAGAGTATCTCGTTCAGCCAAACCGTAAATATCTGAACATGGACTTCCAGCAGTGGATTTGAGACTAAACTATTTGCTACTAAACTAAAAAAAAATTAAGCCAGAAATGACCCCTTTCTATACTTAACAAGGCAACAGAAAAAGCCTAAACAATACACCAAAAATAAATAAATAAAATGCATAAACAAATAAATCTTGGCATACCTTTAGTAACAAAAAATTACAATACCTTTAGTAACTATGTTCAAGTTAAACCCAGAATTTCCCATCAATCATCAACAAATACAGGACAATCTTGGGCAAATTAAACACAGATATCCGAGGAATCATCAACGAATGCTGGATAATCTTGGAACAGTCTCCAGACACAAGGGAATTAATGAGGAAAATAATTATAGCATACAGAAGACACCCCTCCCCCTAACCTCACAATCATCCTGGTTCATTCCATATTGAATAATACACCCTCAAACATTGGAAGCCACCCGTGTTACGAGAATTGTCAAATATGCCCATATGTCAGGAACACCAAAACATCCAAATTATTTTTACAAAAAATTACACATAACACAAAACATTACTTCACTTATGCATGCAATTCAATGCAAAAATGTTCAATTCAATACATCGGACAAACTGGTTATATTCACTCAGAGATCGCATGTACTGACACTTCGCCGATATCAAAGCTGTCAATCAACAGAAGCCTGGGTCTCGACATTGTACGTCACAAAGCACTACAAGTGAATACGTCACGATCACACACAGTACAGGATATTTAGATCACGTTAGTTATGAAAGCCAACAACATAAACCAACGTTTCAAATCGGAAGAAATATTTACAAACTTTTTAAAACAATAAATCCCCAAGGACTTAATAAAAAAAAGTACACGAAGAGGATTCATCCAGAGAAAATCAAAACGAAAAATATCGACATTAACTGCACAGATCGTGACCCAGTATTACTACAACATCTGCAAAAATAACCCCGTGGATTTGAGTGAATAAACTGAAACCCTTCAACCAAACAAAGCTATCGGTGCATTCTCATGGTGTGTAAGTGATCTGTTTTCATCTTTTAAAGTTTGGATGCAGACCCAATTGAATACCACGTGTTATCCACTTGTGAGAATATACCGCGAATTGAACCCCAAGGTATTGGTCTCCAGCTTTGACCATGAATATAAGAAAGTGAAAACACTTAAAAAATATTACTAAACGAACAGATTCCCCATCTAACTAGGAAATATATAGAAACATGAGAAACAAAAGTGCAAACCAAGTCAGAAACACGAAACATAATGATTACCAAAAAAAAGTGTCAGAAGGAGCGGACAAAATCCAAATCTTTCTTCGAAACAGTGGTGGCACACGCTGCATAAAAATTACAGACTCAAAAACAAAAAAAAGCACCTTAAGACTATTTATCCTCCTATGATAGTTGCTGATAACTCAGACTGCCTGCCATTTACAACAAGAAATAGTAAAATAAAATCTGTTCAATCAGCCAATAAATACGCTTGTTCTCAATCTGTTGTTGGTGATTTACTATCTTTTCTACAGAATGGCAATCTCTGACATACTTTCTACAATACGAATTTCTTCACAAGATGGAAAGGATGGTGTACAAATCATCCATACCAATAAAGGAACTGGTCCCTATGATATTAACACAACACTTTTAACAAAGACCTCTAGAGAACTTGCTGACCCTCATTTAGTAGGTTTTACAATCTGTCATTTCAACAATCAACGGAAAGTAGCTATTGTAATATCAGTGCACGTCAAAGAGTCAGAGGAGCTTGTTACAGAGCTTTATCTCGAATTCTGATCGATGCATGTTTTATTTACTGTTCAGTTCTATTTGTTTTAATACTGTATACAGGGTTATTTTTACCTTACTCCCATACTTGCAATGGTGTTTTTCAGTTTTAAATTCGCCCAGACACATTCGCTTTAAAAGAGAGATTTTGTTTGTTTGTTTGTTTATAGCCGCCTGAGCAATTTTTCAGCTATCCGGCGTTAAAAGAGAGAAAATAATTTCACCATGCAGTTCTGAATTCACTCAATAACACCGAAAGGGGGTATATAAATTAAAAAAAAATGGGGAATTTTTTTCCCTACAATATACTACACTGAGTCAAAAAAGAAACTTCACAAAATTAATTTTGTAAAATATTAAATACTTTCCCCCTGATGATACACCTGTGTAACCAACATGGGATCCCTATCTGTCGACTCTGGAAAACCGTTAGCCAAACCCACTCATAGCCATCCATTTCTTGCGTAAATGCCTTTTGTGCCAAATCAGGTTTTGCACGTGCATTCAATGTTGTGAACTCCACATGGAAGTTGGATTCATTTGCACATGTTTGCCATGGCCTCAAACATTAACAAAACACTTTTAAGCCACATTTGTAACAGTACTTGAAATGCCGCGGTTGTCAAATGTGCAACGTGAACGTGCCGTTGGCATGTTGCAAGCGGGGCGATCAGTTATTGACATCGCAACAGCAATGGGATGCAGCCGTCGTACTGTGTATGACTTGCGACATCGTCTACAACAAACTGGCACCACTGCTGATCGCCCAAGGTCGGGTCGTCCACGTGTAACGTCACGAGTTGAAGACCAGAACATCGTCCTACGTCACCTTCGTAACCGATTTCTGCCGGCTGCACGAATCAGAGCTGAGATGTTTCAAGGTCGGCTGTCCGCACAGACCATCCGAAATCGGTTGCGGTCTGCCAATCTCCATGCTCGACGTCCGTCTCGTGGGCCAATTTTGACGCCATTTCATTGACGTCAGCGTCTGCTGTGGGCCCAACGTCACCTCCGATGGACCCAGAGAGCTTGGAATCGAGTCGTCTTTAGTGATGAATCGCGGTTTACCCTCAGATTTGCGGACGACAGGCTAAGAGTCTGGAGACGACCTAATGAACGGTATGCCCAGTGTTGTGTGCAGGAAGTGGACAGATTCGGGGGCGGAAGTTGCATGGCATGGGGTGCTTTCTGTGGGAACAAGCGTTCCAGACTTCTGGTCATCCATGGAAACCTCACAGCTGCTGCTTATCGCGATCAGGTACTCATCCCTGAACTCATTCCCTTCATGGCGGCTCATGGTCCAGGTCTACAGTTCCAGCATGATAATGCACGGCCGCACACCGCGTTGTTGACACGAAATTTCCTTCAAAATGTCGGCATCAACGTCATGGACTGGCCATCCAGGTCCCCTGACCTTAATCCCATCGAGCACGTTTGGGATGCACTAGGGAGAGGGCTTCGTGAACTTAGGAACTGAATTTGCAGGAACTTGGCGCTGCCTTGCAAGATCAATGGCGCCGAATCCCCAACCATGTGTTCACAAACATCAGGCAGTCGATGAGGAGACGGTGTATGGCTGTGGTGAATGCGCGAGGCGGCCATACTCAATATTGAACTGAGACATTTCGACGTTTCATTATTGTGACTTGACATTCTGTGTACAAATGTTTTGGAACGGCGTGTAGCCTAACTGAACAGATCTGTGGTACTGTAAGTGTATTGATTACATCACACACATCTCAGCAATGAAATAAAATCACTGGCGCCATCCTATTATCTCTTGTTCGTTTTAAGTGCCTTGACAAGAGAATGTGAAGTTTCTTTTTTGACTCAGTGTATTTCATTTCCTCTCAACTATTTCACTTTAATTATTATTCATAATGTATCATTTTATTTACTAGAACTCAATTTTGATATTCTATTTTTTATGCTAATAGTTAAATGGGAAGGGGGTATAATTGGAAATGTGTTTAGGGCTTTCAATTAGCAACAAAAAGACAACACATTCATACTTTGAAAATTCTCATAAAACACAGACTTAAAATCTGGAACTCAAAACGGCTACATTGTATAATCACACACCGTTTTTAAGTCTAGTATTCAAGAACATCTTCATCGTATAAATGTATTACTCTCTCGTTACTAATGGTTTACCTCTGTGTAGCTAGCTACTTATATAATTATATAAAATTTCAAATATCATGAGCTGAAAATCATTTTACATAGGAACCCTTTTTTAAGTTTTTTTTAAAATCATTGTATAAATACATTACTTTTTCATTAACAGCATCCCCTTGTACACCTACTTATTCATAAATGAACTTGGATAAGTTTATGCAATAATCCTAAAACCCGTAACATATCTTAACTTTTTATGTGATTCTGTAACCTCAAAATTACATAATCGTTTTTATAAATACACAATGGAGTTTTCACACTTGAACAGAAATATCAGAAAATTGATTGACCTGGAAATATAGCTGATATTTCTAGTAAATGAAATGATACATGAGGGAGAGGGTGAAGCAGAGGATGAGGAGAAAGAGAATATTAATGGGAGGATTAAGGTTATTAACGTCAAAATATATAATTTATAAATGAATAGATGAAAAACAAATGAATGAAAATAGATCTTGATTTTCATCCGTTACAAGGAGAAGGCCACAGATGAATATGAATATACAAGAGAAATGTTTCAAAATTATGTATGACCCCTGTGTGTACAAATGAAAAAGATTTATACACATGTATCATATTAGCGTGCTGTATATATTGTGCTATTAGGCAAACTTTATCATCGTTTTATTCACAATCCTATTTTCTTTAGTGGACTATTTTCTGTAATATTATATTCATTGTATCACTGTGCAATAGGAGGAAGGGGGATATAATTTGAATGTGAGACAGGGCCTTCAGTTAGCGACAAAAAGGGAACACCTTCATACTTTGAAAATTCTCATAAAACACAGACTTAAAATCTGGAACTCAAAACAACTGTACTCACACACCGTTTTTAAGTCTAGTATCCAAGACAATCTTCATCGTATAAATGTATTACTCTCTTGTTACTAATTGTATCCCTTAGTGCACCTAGTTACTTATATAATTATATCAAAATTCAAATATCATGAATTGGAACTCATTTTACATGGAAAGCCTTTTTTACCTTTCTTAAATTTAGTATCCAAGAAAATGGTTATTGTATAAATCTATTATTCTCTCCTCATTAATAGTATCCCTTGTTCACTTACTTATTCCTATTTATAAATGAGTTTAGATAAGATTATGCAATAAAAGATTATGCAAGAAAATGGTTATTGTAGAAATCTATTATTCTCTCCTCATTAATAGTATCGCCTTGTACACCTACAGAAAACAACTAACGAGAATAAAGAGATGTCCTCTCAATACAAGAGGACCATGGGCTACATCGTTCACCTGAGTCAGATTGGCCTATATTTAAAAAGTTTCCCTATATATTCGCATGTGAAGCTTTGATCCCTATTGTGGTCCCAACCTACCTGCGGGGGCCATAATTTTAATAAATTTGAATTTGCAATATGTCAGAGAGCAGCCATGTAAATTTGAACTTTTTTTGGTCCAGTGATTCTCAAGATTTTTAAATGACCCCACCCTATTTATATGATTGTCTTCCCCTTGAAGGGGGTATGACCCTTCATTTGAACAAACTTGAATACTCGTCACCCAAGGATGATTTGTACTAAGTTTGATTGAAATTTGCCTAATGGTTCTGGAGAAGATTTTTCCTATATTTTCGCGTGTAAATCTTAGGTCCCCTATTGTGATTTTCACAAAAGTATGTCTACACTATTTGAGCTTTACTAGCCCAGTGGGTCTAGCGAAGAAGGTACTTAAATAATTCCCCCCAGGCTATGTGATTATCGCACCTTAGAATTGCCGATAGAATTTTATTTGAACAAACGTGAATTCCCTTTACCCAAGGATAATCTGAACCAAGTTTGATGGAAATTGGCTTTGTGGTTTTGTAAAAGAAGAGTTTTAGAATTTGTCAGTGTTTTTTGCTTATATCCCCTCGAAGAAAGGAGTTGTTTTTCATTTGAACAAATCTAAATTCCCTTCACCACAGGATGAATTATGCCAAGTTATGTTGAAATTGGTGGTTCTGGAGAAGTCCAAAATATGAAATTTACAGACAAAGAGACGGACTGACGACGTACAATGGGTGCTCAGAAAAACTCACTTGAACTTTCAACTCAGGTGAGCTAAACATTTTTTTAACATTAATAGTAAAATCGGAATAACCAATGAATATGTTAGCTGTCTGATAGAACATGCAGTATCCAGGACATTTACTGGACGAAATCAAGGAAGAACACAATAAAGATGAGATACTACAGCAAGTCCGGGAAAATATAATCTCCGGGTCATGGAACACATCAGATCAAATTCAACTGTATTTATAATATCCATGCAAAAGTGCCAGTGCAAGGACCGATATTTCTAAACCAGAACTGAATTATAGTATCCCAGATTCTACAAAAGAGAGAACACTAGATATCACGCATACAACGCACCACGACGTCGTTAAAATTACGAGAAAATAGTATAGTGGCCACGGATGAATGCAAAGGTGGAAACATGTCACTCCTACCATCAACAACCTCCCGTAAAAATGACAAATCTGCTAGACTGACCATAAAAAAAATGGAATGGATTTATGCGAACCATTTCCAACAGGAAAACAAGAACTAGTATTGGTATATTACTGTTACAGATACTCAGATGTACCGATAGAGAAATCGGTAACATCAGAAAGCATTATCCGACATCTTAATTGATTGTAGTTCCAATAAAATCAAGTTTTCTTGACCTTATTCATATACTGAGCATGTAATATATTAATTTATTTACTGTATTATTAATTTCCTGAGCCACTTAATTTACTATTTTGTTTATTATGCTATTCATTTACTGAGCCATGTAATTTACTATTTTGTTCACTGTTATTCATATACTGAATCATTTAATTTACTACTTTATTTACAGTATTTTTATTTCCTGAGCCATGTAATGTATTATTTTGTTTACTGCATTTATTTACTGAGCCATGTAATTTACTAGTTTGTTCACTATGCTATTCATTTACTGAGCCATGTAGTATACTATTTTGTTTACCGTATTATTCATTTACTGAATCATTTAACCTACTATTTTATTCATTGTACTATTCATTTACTGAGCCATGTAATTTATTATTTTGCTTACTGTTCTATTCATTTACTGAGTCATATAATTTTTTATTACATTTCCTTAACTAATTTACTGTGCTGTATTATTCCCTGTTCGACTCCATTCCATGCGATGCCAACATTTCCCTCATCCTCATCCTCCAAGTGTCTGGAAGTCGTTTCCTAATGTACACGTCTCTCTGGAAAAAATTCTCAATCACAGGCAGTCCTTAGGGATACCAGTGATTGAATAAAAAGAGGACAAAATTAATGCTTATCTTGCTTTGAACTATTGGATAAACGTCTTCCACACTGGCATATTGAATGGATATTTCAAAAGTTGGAAATGTATGAGAAATTAACCTTCGTTTTCATTAATAATAATATTAAGGGGAAATGTATCACTTATGTTGCACTATAATAGAAAACAAAAACTACAGCTTGACAATCCCTTACATTCTCCTATCATGTTAGGATACCACATGTGTAAAGTGGGGGAATTCCAAGTTCTCCAAACCTCCAACTTCAATAAGATTATGAAATATTCAAAACCACCCAAAACACTCCTAAAATTGTCCTGCCATTATGAAACCTCAAAATTACTTAAACTTATCCAATCCTGTTGATAAATACAAGACAAAAATTACACTTAAAGCATTGTTTAGATATGTTACAAAAATAATAACCGTTTTACTGATTTAACAGTAGGGAATTAAACACATAATTTTAAATGAACAAAAGCTACATAACACTCCCTCCTCTCTGATCATGACCCATTGTAAATTATAAAAAAAAAACATAGATCCGTGGATCAGAACAAAATATCAATAAATGAACTTGAGACAGAAGGAATATTCACAAGCTATTTCCCATCTTTCACCCCTTTAAATCCACTACAACATATAGGACAATAATTGTAACTTGACATCCCGACAATATGCAGATCTACAAATAACCGTAAGGCATTGTATAAAATTTCAAGTCTATCCAATAAGTCATAAATAGAAATGACTATGGACTGATATTCATTGTTTAAAAATGTTGTCTTTGACTCATTTCTTAAATTTGCCGTTATATAATGTAATTTCAATCATTTGGGGTTTTTTTTGGGGGGGGGGGGGAGTTTTGTTTTTTTTGTTTTTTTGTTGTTTTTGTTTGTTTTTTTCTTTTTCTTTTTTGGGGGGGGGGGGTGACAGAAAACTAAGAAATTTTAGATGTATTCCCATGTCATTCAGGTAATCTTCAAATTGGGAACAATTATGGAGAAATGTGTGACTAGTGATTTTCTTGGAATCAGCCAGATTCCCGGAGAGGGATGACCCCTTAACTGCAAGGTAGTGCTGAGGGCAAGAAGAGTCCGTTTTGTCACAACAGCAGAGGTGATATTGTTTGGCATCACCTGTAGGATTTGCAAATCAAACCAACGTGCGTTGGTACCACAAATCTAGTGAAAAGAACTTTTCAAGTTACCGTTAGAACTGTATGTATTCCAATGGACACGTGTTAGTACTAAATATACATTGAGTCGGGAAAAAACGTATGATGGTGAAGAAGAAAAATAAACTCTAGAAAACAAGGAAGTCATAGACAATCAGACCAATTTATAGATTTGGCATACGAGTAGTCTTTTTGAAATCGGACATTACGAAACCACAGCTGATGAATTTGGATAATCCGAGGGAGATGAAATCCCATATACTAACAGGGCACAAATTAGAAATGTTACAGCTGAAAATTCATTCAGTTAGTAGCCCATTACAACCATTCATCACAAAAGAAACAAAGCCACATACCCTGAAAAGATCAAGTCCAATCTCGCATATTGGAAGGAGAAGTCTATTAAACCTAAACTCAACTGACCCGCAACTCCAACTAGACATCCCACCAGTGATGCAGGGGCAATTCAATTAGTATTTATGGTGGAGTCAAAGGAGCATTGATGAAAATGACTAGCCAAATAGTATCGGTTATCGAGACAGCGTTTGGGAGATTGGCTTGTCGTCAACAACCTGATCATTCCGAATTCAAGAATAGTCCTATGAGTGGTAAAATCCCTGGTTGCCTTGCAGCGAACAGATGCAATAAGTGCCAATTTTAACCTGAAATCAGTGGAAACTTCCTTCATCTTCAGAAGAAGAAAAATCAGATTATTGCGTCATAAAAGGTCATCCAGCAACCAAAGGTCATTCAGCAACACTAGCATACAAACCAATGAGGTCTAACAACCACCACACCGAAGTCAGAAGTCCAGACTGAAACTACCCCACTACAGGTACTTTCCCATGACATAATAACAAGCACTGTAAAAGCAGATACCGAGGTTCAATTATCCAGTAACAAAGAAGGAATTCAAATATGGGACAAAATGCATTACTGTGTCTTCTGCCAAAATGGTTTAACCAACATTACCAAGCATTATCTGGGAGTACATCACAACGAAAAAGGGGTTCAATGGATTGAATCACTTTACTTGTAATCAAAAGAGAGGAAGCTGGCTTTATTAAAATTAAGAAACACTGGGGATTATCAGCACAATTGTGAAGTTCTCAAAAATGGACATGGAACATTAGCAACTTTTACAAGGAATTGGAGGGAAGCATCATCCAACCAATTTCTTCCCTGTCAGAACTGTCTAGGATTTTTCTTGAAATCATCTTTATGGAGACATGTTAAAAATTGTCTATTAGCCTCCCCAAATCAAGAAAAATACAGGAAAGTTTCATCACAATCAACACTTCTTCTACCATGTTCAACAGAAGTCAACCATGGACTGAAGTTAAATGTCCTTGGCAGAATGTCCACTGACGAGGTGACTTGAAGTGCAAGAAATGACCCTATTATTGTAAGATTAGGAGAAAAACTTGATGAGAAACATGGCCATTTAAAGCATTTATTTTCACACATCAGCCAAACAATGCGAGAGCTAGGAAGACTACTAATATTACTGAGGAAAGTTGATGAGGAAATTTGTTCATTGGATGATGCTATCCACCCACAGAAATTCCCTGCTGTACTAAAATGTACCAAAACCCTTTATGGCTTTAATGAGGATTCAAATTCCTACAGCAACCCATCATTGGCCTTAAAGTTAGGTCATGCAATGAAAAAATGTGCCAAAATAAAAAAGTCCAATGCTCTTATTGAAGGAAGTGAATTATCAGAAACAAATGCAGATGCATTTTTCACTGTTTGTGAAAATGAATGGACTGATAGTATTTCAAGTCGTGCTATTCAAACCTTGGAAGCAAACAAAGTAAATAAAGGACAAGGATTGCCTTTGACTGAGGATGTTCAAAAACTACAGAGTCATTTAAAGGAGAAATCAGAAAAAAACTAGTTTCCCAATTACTCCATTCAGTAACAAAATGTGTTTGGGATGAGTTGAATAAGGTAACACTGGCACACCTAGTACTGTTTAATAGAAGAAGAGGAGGGGAAGCAGAAAGATGAACTCTTGATGCGTATTCTTCAAAGCTTGCAAAGAATGACCCACTGAAGGAGATTGAAGACATGTTAAAACCTCTTGAAAAAATGTGTTGTAAACCTTCTCAAGGGTTGAAATTCGGGGAAAAAGAGGGTGAACAGTGCCCGTTGTGATTACTCCTGTACTAGAAGAAAGCGTTGACTTGTTAATCAAAACCAGGAAACAGGCAGGTGTGAACAAAAATAACTTGTATGTCTTTGCAAGATCAAGTTTTAATTTATTAAATCCAATTAGAACTGTTGACTGCCTCACAAAGTTTGCAGAGGAAAGTGATGTAACGCATCCGAAAAACTTAACAAGTACAAACTCATGTTGCAACTGTCTCACAAATTTTTAATTTGGAGAAAAATGATTTGGAAACTATGGCAGGATTTTTGGGCCATGACTTGAGAATTCATTCATCATTCTACAGACTGCCAAACGAAACCTTACAGGTTGCAAGAAAGGGGACATTATTGAGGGCATTTGATAATGAGGACATATCAAAATATAGCAGAAAGTCAGGAGTTGAAATAGCATGTGAAGGTAAAGATTGTCTTGTTTACATGTACTATTTCTTGCCATGCAAATGTTTTGTTAGTGTTAATATTGTTATATCGGCACTTTCTGAAGACATTTTGGGTTTATTTTTGTTACTTATATCTGTCCGTCTTGTCATTAGGGACCCCCCCCCTCCTTCATTTTAAAAGCTTTAAAAAAGTTTTGGATTCTGCTGTGACCTACATTTTCTAGACGAATGAACAAGATTTTAGGTCATGCCTTTTAGCCCTACCCTCCCAAATTCAACATTGAGAAGTGCACTAAATGACAATTTTGCCATTACAATGTAGCTGGCAACCCATGGATTTGTGTGTCCTTGTCAATCATTTGCAGGAATGTGCTTGATGCACTATCATTACACCCTCCCTCTCTTCTAATTTGACTTTTGGTTCAATTATTTACAACTAACCTTTAGTTTCTTATACAAATGTCGACATGAAGAGCAACATTTCATATTTTAAATGTCCAGTCTCAAGTTGATGCATAGTTTTTAGAGTCAAACATCAGAATGTGGGTATAACTGTTTTATTGACAGTCTAGTCTAGTTTTATCATGTAAAAATCAACATATGAAATATGTTGCAGATTTCGAAATTGATCATGGTAGTGATGAAAGTGATGAAAGTGATGAGGGAGACATATTAGAAGATGAAAAAAGTGAAGATACTAAAGAGGGCAGAAGGGGAACTACCAGGCCTATACACAAAGAATGGACCACTAGATCTGAACACAGAGATTCTTCATCACAGAAATATAGAAGTAAGCAATACAAGTGCATGGGTTTTGATTACTTCACTGCAAGCTTTGGATGACTATTTAGATAACTTCTTCACAAAAAGAGTTATTGCATACCAGTATTACTCTGGAGTCCATTAGGACCCTTGCGTCTCTTGTTCATTCTAACTTAGAACATAAATAGGTGAGAATAAAGAAAATTATATAACTCCCTAACCTTTAACTTTGACCTTTTAAAGTGCTCAAGGTCATACAGTTTAAAACCCATATTTTCTTAATATCTTTATATATGCATTTTGACGCACATCAACGTGCAATGTAATTATTGAGCATGAGAAGAGTTGCAAGGTCCAACAATCTTTAACCTTGATATTTTAAAGTGCTCAAGGTCAAAATCCATATCTTTTTAGGTCACCTGAGTAAAATCAGGTGACCTATTGCAATTGGTTGCCATCCATCATCATCTGTCGTGCATTGACAATTGAACATGTATAACTTCTTGGTAACTACCATTCAAGGGGGACATAAATTGTAAATTTCAGGATTCCTGGGATAGGGGTTTTGGTATTAGGGTGGGGCCAAAATGGTCAGTGATTAAATGTGATAACAATTGAACACATTTTTCACTTCATTTTGGTAGCTGTATTTCTCATTCTTTTCAGATTTGATATGAAGCACCTTTGGTACAAGGGGAACATAAATTGTAACTTTCATGACACTGGAGTCTCACGGGCAGGGCCAAATATTTCATAAAATGGCTATATTTTCAAAAATCTTCTAATCTACTCCCACACATATGGGAGGAAAATAGAATGACTGGTTATGATGTCCATGAAGCCCTCTATCAAAATAGTGACAGTCACGACCACTGGGTCAGGGGTTCAGGTCCTAGGGCATGATCATCAATATGGCTATATAGTAAAAATGTTACTAAATCATGAGATTCTCTACTCTCATATATATTTGAGAAAAACTAAATGCATGATTATAATGACCATGAAGCTTTCTACCGAAATTGTGAAATCTGTGGCTCCTGGGTCAGGGATTCAGGGGCTAGGGTGGGGCCAATTAATATGGCCATATAGTGAAAATTTATAAAAGTAATTAGGGAATGATAAAATGTTTTATATCAAACTGTCATTTCCTTCTTCATAATTGAATAGGAATTGTATGTATTTTGAACAATCTTAACCATGTACACAGAAGACTCCATATTGAAACTAATATGGAAATGTGAGACTCCTTGTAGTGGTAATGTATGTACTGTGATACTCAGATGAATGTTAAGGCCTGTGAGCCTCTTGTTTTATTGATGCATTTTGACTTCAAACTTGCAACATAAGTAGTTGAACATTTGAAGAGTTTTAAGGGCTCAAGGTTGCATAGTCTAAAATCCACATTCTCTAAATACAATGGTAGCTTAGTATCTATAGATATTTGACATCAAACTTGTAACCATCTTCGCAAGTCAAAGGTTATTGATTTGTTACCTTGCACTAACTCTTGACATCGGTAACTATCAAAAAATTGGAATAGTCACACCATTACGTAATTTGTTATATATAAAACATCCAATGAAATTGTAACATCTTTATTGTCATTTCCATCTGTTCAGTTTGTTTCCATCAGCTAACGGTAAAAAGTTTGAAGCTTTGTAAACTTTTACAAATTACAAGTTAAAATGATATTAGTTTTCATGATTTATAATTATTTATAATGGCTGCTCTGTACACTTATTTTGCTGTACATGGACACAAGTGACAACAGCTTACCTGAATATGGAGAAGGGGAAAACAGTGTTGAAAAATACAAGCAAACAATTGTAATACAGTCAAACCTCATTATTTCGAACTCAATGAGACCAAGAAAAAACTTTGAGATATCCAAGGATTCGAGATATTGAGATTAAAATACTTTAAGAATAAGTTGTTGGGACTTCCAAATCACTTTGACATATCCATGGTATTCAAGATATCGGTGTTCAAGATACCGAACTTCAGCTGTACTTGCTCTGCTAATACATTTATTGATGGTACGTGAAGTTTGTAATTCATCTCGTTAAAGATGTTTAATTTTTCTAAGTACTAAAACGATTGAAATAGCATAACTGCAAGTGTAAATATACGTGTTTTCATTTGAAGCGCTTTTTTCACATCGTCATAAATAGAACTAGATTCCGATTGCTTCCATGCTCTAGTGGGGGAACCATTTAGAAAACACAAGTCTAACTATTTAATAGTGACTGATGTCAAGGGTTAGTGCAAGGTAATGAATCAATAACCCTTGACATGTGAAGATGACTTGTAACATGAGTAGATGAGTGTCAGGAAAAGTATATGACTTTAATTTGTTAACCTTGACCTGACTCTAAACTTTTGACCTTGACCTTATATCAAAGGTCCAAGGTCATAGTTAAAAATTTTAAGTCTTTGCAGTATCTCCATTTTCTTTTTTTTTAAATTTCATTTAGAATTGGAAATGAAGTGTTTGAGCATTAGAAGAGTTGCAAGCCCCACACTATCAGGTGGGGTTAGTTACAATTTACCATGAACATACTGATTTTATGTTTGAAGTACACTTAGTCTAACTACCCAAGCTGTCTTACCAATTGCTCCGATATAGAAACCCTGTGTAAGGTAGGGGAAACTTAGCACCTGTCTGTTATAATTGGTGTGAATAGCTGTGGGCGAGAATTGGTGATGTAAAAAATCCAAGTATTTTAAACAGACTGGAAAATTGACAGTACTTCAAGATACACCAGGTGAAATTAGGGCTTCGGACCTTGAAGACACTTCAACGGTATTCAAGATTATCGTGTTCAAGACAATCATTTATATAGGGAATACGGCTGGGATCAGCGATCAACTTCGATATAAGCGGGGTACTCGAGACAACCCATATTCAACATACAGATGTTATACTGTAATTGGAATTCACTCATTTCAAATTTTAAGATTACATTTCATAAGGACCTGTTTATGAATGTTTATCCTATAACTGCTGGTATACCATAAAACTATTCTTCGGAATGAACGTAGTGGCCCTTTACTCAAGAAAGCTATGATGGAGGAGCAGACTCCTGTAGTTATGTTGATTGTCTAAAAGACGAAACTTTTGCTCTTTTTAAGACTCTTCAAAGAAACCAGGATATGATGGACAATACATGAAAGGGAAACCTAAAAGAGGTTTGTAAATATTTTGAAATGATTATTACATGCACACACAGGGAGTTAACATGCAAGATATTCAATATTAGTCAAGTTGGCAATAAAGTAGTTGATTTGCAACAATAGATAAAATTATGTTATTTCAATTTAAATGAAATTTCTTTCTTTGTACAGTACCAAATACATGGCATCAGTGGACAAAAGACGAGAAAGCTGCCGTATTAAGAAAGTTTAAGATGGTTATTTCTATAGGAAAAACACCTGGCCAGCTGGATGGCTTAAATGCTATTAAACAAGAGACGTCCTTAGCCACGTTCAGTTGGAAACAAATAAAGTTTACAGTAAAAAAATCTGATTACATCTGAAAGAGGACAAGTGATGAAACTGGCAAAACGGGTGTAGATTTCTTTGCAAAGAATGAAAGAATTTTTTTTTTAACTGAATGTTTAAATTTTGCCTCTAGTGTATAGGTTCAAATTTGATCAAAATTTGGAAAACCTCTTTTGTGATTTCATTATATATTCATTCACCCAAAACTAATAATTACTGGAAAATTGATGTAACCTTTGAAAAAAAAATCTTTCTTGCAATCTAATTTAAGACAGAAGAGGGGACTCACTATCTGATATCAGCATAATTTCATTTTTGCATTGTATATTGTACTTTGGTCTCTGGGAAGGTCCTAAGGTTTTGTTATGCCCTGCCATGGATGTGTTTGCCATGTCCATCTTTTGTCTGTCTGTCCATCTGTCACACTTTTTATGTAGGTCATTTACGAAGAAACTGTTATTTATGAAATTTCATATAATGAGAGGTATTGGTGAGTGTTATTCAATTGCATGAAAACTTTTCTATGACCTTTACCTCAATTTTGAATTGGCATTAACTTTTCTATGACCTTTACCTCAATTTTGAATTGGCATTAGCTCAAGATATTTTTATGAAAATTCATCCACTGTATATTGATAAGAACCACTCAGTTGTGGCAAAAATGGTTGACCTTGACTTCACTATTACTCATTTTGTGCGAGATCAGTTTCAAAGAAAGTATTTTATGAAACTTTACATGCTGAAACAATTATTAGCTAACTGTATCATTCTTTTTTTTTTTTTTTTTTTTGATTTTACCTTTACATTCCCTGTGACCTTTATTTTCATCATTATTCCTTAATTTTCTACATAAGCTCATTTTGAAAGACAGTGTTCAAGATACTTTCATCCAAACTCATACACTGGTACATGTTAATGAGAATTATTGAATTTGAGTTTATTAAGTTTTCTTACTGTAACCTTGCAATTTTTTTTTTCATTTTGCATTTAAATCCAAAGAAAATATTCAAGGTTAAAACTGGTATACGGATATATACTGATGAAAATTATTTGATTATTTTTAAAATTTTTGCCATTGACCTTTCCTTTCACCTTGATTTCACATTTCTTGGACACATCAAACTTATACCAAGATAAATATTTGTAAGAGCAACTGAATTCTTTAAATTTGTTTGGAAAGACTTGAAACATTACATTCTAAAAGCTATAAATTGTATTTATCTTAAGAAAGAATTACCTGTTTCACAAAGAGTTGGTATTATTTCTTGTATACCAAAGGGTGACAAACCTAGACAATACTTAAAGAATTGGCGTCCAATAGCTTTACTAAATGTCTTATATAAACTCATATCGGGGTGCCTAAGCTATAGAATAAAGGCTACTTTAGATACTCTCATTTCAGATACACAAACTGGTTTTATCAAAGGTAGATATATAGGTGAAAACACTAGATTCATTTATGATCTTATGCCGTATCCTGAAGCAAAAAATATTCCAGGTCTCTTAGTTCTTATTGATTTCGAGAAAGCGTTTGACTCATTATCATGGAATTTTATCTACAAAGTACTTAATTATTTTGGTTTTGGCAATAAATTTATTGATTGGATAAGAATTTTGAATACAAATTTTAAAGCCTCGATTCTACAATGTGGACACTTATCTAAACAAATTGACATTCAAAGAGGTTGTAGACAGGGGGATCCCATTGCTCCTTACTTATTTATTCTTTGTGCTGAAATTCTTGCTATTCTTGTGAAACAAAATAAAGACATTAAGGGTATTATTATTCAGAAGAAAGAACACAAAATCTCCCAATACGCTGATGACACTTCGCTTGCCCTTGATGGTTCACCAAAATCACTTTTTGCTGCTCTTGATACCTTAGTTTTTTTTCCACAGTTATCTGGGTTAAAAGTAAATAGTACTAAAACAAAAATTATTTGGATTGGCTCAAAAATTTTTCAAACCAGGTTTTTCACCACCCAAGATGGAAGCTGGATTGGGGGTCAACAACTTTTTCTCTACTAGGTATTAATTTTTCTGTAGAACTAGAAGCTATTACTGATATTAACTATAACACTATTTTGCCAAAAGTTAAATCCTTGATCCGACAGTGGAATCGACGAATATTAACACCTATTGGTCGTGTAACTGTTGTAAAAACCTTAATCTTACCAAAACTAAATCATATATTTATTTCTCTTCCTACACCTAATGTTGACAAAATATCCTCTTTAAGTAAAGACATGTTTGAATTTGTATGGAAGTCAAAATGTGACAAAGTTAAAAGAACTATTGCTACCCAAGATTATTTATCCGGAGGCTTAAAAATGGTGAACATTGAGAATTTTATAAGATCTTTGAAATGCACTTGGGTCAAAAGACTGTTGACTGCAAAAAATAAACCATGGTTAGATATATTTTTAGCAATAAATGGAAATGATGCTATAAAACAAATTTTAGATAATGGAGATGAATATATATCTGAAGTGTTAATTACAAAAAACAATCTATTTTGGCTTGATGTGTTTAATTCGTGGAAGAATGTCATGAAAAAGTTGGAACAAGACAAAGATATGAAACACAAAGCTTATAATATTCCTATATGGTATAACTCAAACATAAAGATTAACAATAAAACTATATTTATAGAAAACTGGTATCAAAAAGATGTAAAAACTGTTGGTGATCTAATGTCTGATGAATGTAGTTTTCTTTCAAAATGTGCTTTTCAACAAAAGTTTAACTTTTCTAACGTAACAGTAATGCAGTATAATAGTGTTATTTCTGCCATCTCCAAATGCTTAAAAATTCTGGGAATTGACAGAACATTAATGAAAAAAGGTTGCTTACCTTATTTACCATTTTATTTTGAAAAAATATTGTTAAATTTAAAATGCACAAAAATAGTTTATAATGTCTTAAACAAAAATTGTGTAAAGCCTTCAGCGATTACAAAGTGGAATGAAGAGTTATCTCTTCATGGAGGGAATGATATATGCATACATGATGTTTTTCAAGTATGTTTCAAGACTACAAACGATTCTTCTATACAATGGTTTCAATACCGACTTCTTTATAGAATTCTGCCTGTGGACTACTATCTTAAAAAAATTAATATTAAAACAACAGATTTATGCAAGTTATGTAAGGAAGGTACAGAAACCATTCAACATGTATTTGTAACTTGTAATGATGTATTAGATTTGTGGAGAAATGTGAGCATGCATATTTATAGAACTACTTCAAAGAGAATTGGTTTTAACATTAAGAATATTATACTGGGTGAAACACCACTCACCAAAGACAATATTGTAAGCAGTACATTTTTACTTGTTTTTCGCAGTGTAAAAAGCCAAATATTTCAGGTCTCATAAATCATTTGAAAATGAAATATAACATTGAGAGATGTATATCAATTTACAATTCAAAATCACTATTTTTTTTATAGACAATGGGACTTATGGAAACTTATGTTTGAGCCTTCTATATAGTATTCACTTCCTTATTAACCCATTTCATTGAACATTATAAATACTTGTATCTAGTTTCCTTTTTTGCAATAATGTATATTTAACTTTCATTCCTCCATATAACTTGTTTCTATATAAAATGTTTATTCAATTCCGGTAAGTGTGAGTGTTTGTATAAATGAGTGTGCGAGTTTAAAATAAAAAAAGAAATGCCCATAGCATACTGTTTGTATTTATATGTGTGTGTATAATGTCATGCAATTAAAAAAATAAAAATTTAAAAAAATAAAAATATTTGTAAGAGCAATCTAACTGTGTCATGGCTTCCTGACTGTCCTAGTGACCTTGATTACCCTCTGAACTTCATCTTCACAGTTGAATTTTTTAATCAAACTTCATACAAAGATGAATATTGGTGAGAGAGAGCAGTTCAAATGTGTCATTACACACATTTTCTAACTTGGATTGCCCTTTGACATTTGATATATATAATTGTTTGCTAGGCTTTAGAGAATGAAACTATATGATGTTAGATTGGATGAATCAACAATATATGAAATGAAAAGTATGCCTTCTTTCATCATATGATATTTAGCTCAGACCAAAAAAGCAAGGTACATTTTTGTCATTTTTCAATGCAAATTTAACTTGGGTGGGGCATTCATGGTTCTAGTTTTATAATTGTTTTAGAAATTTGAAGCTTTTAGTTATGTCTGAATATTTGTCTTCAGTTGGGTTCTGCATTCAAATTTAGAATTTTTTTTTTGAAGTGCTCTAATGTCATTGCCTAAGAAACACTAAAATAAATTTGATTTTATTTCATTTGTTTTAATGCATAATTTCAAAGAAGTTCATGTAACATGGAATGTAAAATTGAATCCAATCTGTGAATACTGGGTCTTTTAAATGCATGCTGTATATAATGCATTCTCTGAATAAAAATATACATATAATATTTGAAAAATGAGTTCATCTAATATTACAACCCAGTGTTCTTATAATCTACCAGTCTGAAGGATTTGCCTGGTAACACTTCCTCAGACTGGTAGAGTTCACAGTACATTTTATTATTTAGACTGATGTCTGATGCCACGAAAATTAATTTTGAGAACTCTGTAGTCTGTGCTACAGATATTTAACATTTATCTTTTTATAATTTATATAACTTTTCATTGGAAACAAACTATGTAGTACATGAAGCATACACTAAAAGTGCATTGTAATGCTTTGTAGAAAGTGCATATTGAGATTGATGTCAACACAGTGTAAAACACTTGTAATGCATAGCGAGATTTTACTACCTACACGGGGTATAACACTCATGATAAATAGTGAGGTTTTACTGCATACACCGGGTTAAATATTCGTAATGCATAGTGAGGTTTCTCTACACAGGTTAAAACACTTGTAATGCATAGTGAGGTTTCACTGCATACACAGTGTAAAACACTCGTAATGCATAGTGAGGTTTCACTGCATACACCGGGTAAAACACTCGTAATGCATAGTGTGGTTCATGTAAAAACACACACAAATATTAGGGGATATTGAAGTCTGAATTGATAGAAAGCACATTTTTAATGCATTTTTTTTGGGGTAAACAAGATAAATAAGAAGCTTGTTCATAGTACAAAGGTTGCTCATGACTTTAGAGTTTTGTGGCCTATTGAGGCCAGTCTTTAATGAAAAGGTATAGATAAGAAACGGTGATCAGACTTATAATCCTTCAGGAAAAAAAAATAGCTGGGAAAACACGTATCCTTAGACATACGAGAGGTGGGATCAGGTGCCTAGGAGGAGTAAGCATCCTCTGTCGACCTGGTCACATCCGCCATGAGCCCCATATTTTGCTGAGGTAAACGGAGTAATCCATAGTTAGAATCAGGGTGCCAAGAATGGCCATACAATTGGTATGGAACATGGAAGAGAGCATTTGACCCAATGATAGGTAGAATTGACAAACTAAATCGTTTTAATTAATGACCATAGAATTGTATTATGTATGTCGTCCTTTACGGATATTTTCACATTGCAAACTATATGCAGGAAATCTTACCAAAACATTTAACTAAGCACGGAGTGCTGAATGTATATGACAGAAATTTCTGACAATGAATCCGGTTATTAGATTTAGTCTTGACAGTGACAGGAAGTGTGAATTATTTGTTAATTTATGATTTTTTTTTTTGTCGTTTTTTATATTTGTTGTATTCATAAATTTACAGGTCTAAAGATTTCTTTTGGTTTAGTAAGTTTGTGATATGATTTTTCGTTGATGTGTGACGCCTAATAAAGTATAGTAAACACAATTTCATATCAGACACAATACATCATATAATATATAAACATATACAACGTCAATTTACTTGCTTCTAATCATTACACATAAAGAAACCAATTATAATTGACAATTGCATCAAAAGGCTTTGCCGATTATTCCGATTAATCGAATATCATTTTCCATATGATTCTCAACACGACCTGTGGACCTCTTATTTAATTAGAGTGAAATTTAGGCTATCCCTGTCCGCTTACTAATATGAACACTACAACCCTGCTTGCTAGTAGACTCTCTAATATATTTGTGAAGAATCAGTTAGCTACTGAATAAGTTAAACAAAATAAATGAAATTGTCTTTTTTTGTAACAGGGTAGATGAGTTTCAAAACAAAGTTGCCAGTTTGTCACTATTGATGCCTTGGAAAAAACATCAGAGGACAATGAAAGTCTTCCCTATGGAAAGAACAGCATCAGGGAAGAATAAGAGAGTGGTGATAAGAATGCATACCATTGAAAAAAATCCTTGTGCTGATGAAAGTGTTTTGGGTATGTTAATGTACATAAGTATTTAATTCTTTGCACCATAGTAGGATTTTGAAGAATACAAGGGCTTGGTTTCATTTGAAAAAGTTCAATATGATACATATTGCGATACAGAGAAATGATCTGTATTATGTTTTGATTGTCTCCATGGCAGTGCACCGACTTATTTATAAGACTTGATTGATGTCTACCAATCAAAACCTTCGTTGCGATCAGCAAACTGTGCGTTACTAGTGCACCATCGCATTCACATCAAGATATACGGCGAGCGACGTTTTAACAAATCCGCTGCCACACTCTGGAACAACTTGCCCATTCATTTCAGAAATGAACAATCCATCTGTGCTTGTAAGAAATCTCTTAAAGCACATCTTTTTAGACTTCCATATCAAGATTCTTAACTGTCTTTTACCGTGTATGAATTATTATTAAAACTCATCTTTATGACTGTGATTTCATCTTATGAGAATATTTTACATGTATCGGACATTTTTCATATCGAATGGCGAAGTAAACAATTGTAAATCGTAATCATAAATCCCCAAGAAATATACAAGTTCGAGTGCAGGGCAACACGGATCTCCGACAAAGCGAAGGTAGGATCACGTGCCGTGGATGAGTAAGCATCCTCTGCTGACCGGTCACACCCGCCGTGAGCCCTTAGTCAAAATAAGGTAAACGGGATTATCCATAGTCAAAGTAAGTATGAAAAATGACAGTCTAACAAAGGGTGTGAAACAAATCATTCAACATATGTGCCAGAGACACTTTGTAAGCGCAAAGAAGGTCATTATAGCGACCGTAAAATTTGCGAAATGATGACTTCAAACGAGATTCGATATAGCCCTGCAACGTCAACTTTTTTGTGAGTTGACCTCGCTTCAAAAAAAATCTCATACGCATGGCATACTCTCTCGTATCGAATCAACTTGGCAATATACACACCATAAACAGGCGAAAGCGAAAGTGATATACTATTGCATAGATATGGAAAGTTGACTGCAAAGTTGGAGTCATCACGCTTGTCATATAATGTAGTTTTCAGTCTGCCATTAGAGTCAATATTAAGTAAAATATACAAATATGAAGCAGCCACGTCAGATTCTGTAGTATACTTTATTTCGAGTTCATCGGGATATATCAAATGGACATAATTATGAAAATTATGATTGTTGATTGATAAGACGTCATCGATATATCTATATGTATGGTTGAAGAACACGACACTTATTGTTTTATCCTGTAACAGTATCTGAACAAATTCCGTTTCATATGAATATAAAAATAAGTCTGCCAATAAGGGAACACAATTACTGCCCATAAGAATGCCAATGGGTTGTTGGAAGACTTGGTTTCTAAACACTACGTAAATGCTATCTACAAGAAAGCCAAGCATACTCTTAATGTCTGCTTCAGAGTACTTGTGCGGGTTATCGGAGTGGTGTCTAACAAAATATGTACCTTGCTTTCCAATCACTAGAAATTTGTATTTTCGAGTGCCATTTTTGTTCAAAAAGCATTTATCTATATTATCTGAAAAAATCTAGATTTTAATTTATCGTGAGGAATTGTTGTATAAAGTGTGGAGAAATCATACGTTTTGGTGCTGTCAATGTTAGAAAAATCTCGAGACTTTAGATTTTCTAAAAGTTCCTTAGTGTTTTTGAGAATCCACATCTGATTGACACCACTTCTAGAATATGCCGTGGAACACTATCTCTGAAATGACTCTTTAATAGCTATTAGCAGCTTAGTTAGTATTAAAGATAGAGGATTGGTAGAACACTTGGTGGAACCAACAATGTATCTTTGTTTGTAAGGATGCTTAAGTTATTTCGGAATCCAATAAAGGTATGGTAATTCAAACTGATCCTGATTCTTAGGAATATCAAAAGTATTTAAAACTGAAAAATGATTATGAAGAATATTATCCTGTGTAAGATCGCTTCGAGTATAAGTAGGATTCCCAGATGTTGAAGTAAACCCCAGTTTATTTAAAAGACATTTATGATAGCAACTTTTACAAACAAAGACGATATTGTTAATTGCTTTATCCGCTGTTACTAGCACAAAGTTTTCATGTAGTCTACGTAACTCATTCGTCACTTCTGCTTTCTTAAAAACAGAAGGATAAAAAGTGTACATTTTCCCCATCAGAAAAAAACCCCACAAAAAACATAAATAAAATACACATAAAATAAACTTTAAAAAATGTGAGGTGTGATGTATATGTGATGTGAAAATTTAAAGAATGATTAAATTAAACATGTTAATCTTCTTCTTCATCTTTGTGATATTAAATATAATATTTGTTTAAAGTACCCCATGTAGCATTTTATGTGTAACTTTGTTTTGTTTCAATTCATGTAATATGTTTTATGCATATTGTAAAGCACGTAGAGTAATAGTTGTAATGTTACATAATACACTGTATAAATACTTTGTAACAAAAATAATAATAATAATAATAATAATAATCTGGAGCAGTGGCCTTCCATGTGTTATACGGGGAGTGATAAAATCAAGTTATGTAAATAATGTCTTATAGAAAGACCTCTATATGAGACCGAAATACGTATCTGTTTTCAGACTTCCAGCAGACGTTGGTAAGGTTGTTGTCATTCTTTGACTTTGAAATCAAATTTCTTTATAGTATATCAGTGACCATTTTTTTTTTGCTTAGGTTATAAGCTGTTTAACAAATTTAGAACATTGTTAGTCTTAAAGGATGGGTTCTTGTCATCAGTTAATAAAGTTGATGGGATGCACGATGCATGCGTGTATCTTCTATTACCATGGACCTTGTAGCCACATTACGTTTATTTACTAAATATGAAATGTTAATAAATAACTTATATAGCGACTTATAGAAAATGATTTACTCTAAGGCGCTTTCCAAAGGTAAAGATGAAGAATGAAACAATAAAACACAATTACATGGTAATGTGACATAAAATGCATGTGTAAAATTACAAAAAAAAATCGTTATTAAGATCTATATCTTGATTTATTTGGCCTGTTTAAATTCCAAGGAAATTAATAAATACAGATAAAACACTGCAAAAGTCATAAATCAAACATTAAAAACATAAGGAAAAAGGTGATCTTTAAATCTCTTTTAAATTTTTGTAGGTCTGTGGAATTTTAATTTAGCAGAGGCGATGTGTTCCAAATGCTAATGAGGAAATAAAACATCACTTTATTCCGTTATTTAATTAGTGTAAGAGGCATTTGTTAGCAAATGTTTAGAGCATTGCGTTCAAAATCACAAAAAATCTCTCACCTCTAGTCCGAGGGGGGTCGTTTCTCGTTTGCATCGATATATATGAGAAAGTTGGCCAGTTTATTTATAATATATAAAATTATGAAGTGTTGCTTTTTAAAGTCCTTCAGTATAGTTAAGGAGCTTCATTCAGCTATAGAGCTTCAGTCAACTAAAGCGCTCCATTCGGTTAAAGAGTCCATAAAGTTAAAAGGCTTCATGCAGCTAACGAGCTCCATTGAGTTAAAAAAGATTCATTTAATTAAAGAGCTTAACTCAGTTAAAGAGATCCATTTAGCTATAGAGATTCATTTAGTTAAAAAGATCCATTCACTTAAAGAGCTCCATTCAGTTAAATACCTCCATTCGGTTAAAACATTCCGTGTAATTAACAGACTCTGTGCATCTAAACAGCCCCATACTGTTAAAAAGCTCCAATTAGCCAGATAACTCAATTCAGCTAAAGCGATTATTGCTGTTTCATTCAGTTAAAGAGCTACATTCAGCTAGAGAACTCCATTCAGTTAAAGAGCTACACTGCATAGGAGCTTACTTAAAGCATTCAGCATTTCTTAATTTAATGGTTTCTTTAGATTTAATGCTATAGAATTTAATAAATAGATGGTTATCCCTATTCTGAAAAAAAAGTTGTTGAATAGAACATTTCATGCTTCGGATTTCAAAAGGTAAAGTGATTGATGACTCTTTTAATATGTCAAAACATGCCAAAACGTTCATACTCTATCATCAAAATATTTAATTTGTTTCTTTACGTCCAAATGGATACTTTCTCTCTCATATAAGGACGTCATCGGCTCAAAGGTCCAAGAGAATGAAAATTCTTTATCGTGTTTACGTGTAGTGTTGGGAGAAAAAAAGACTCCTGAAAGACACGTAACTTTAACTTTAAATACAGGGTATTTGGCGAAGGATTCTGATTATTTCATAAAAGGTTGGTGCGTTTTTGTCATGAAGAAATGTATCATTTATGTTAGCACTGCAATAACACTTTTAAATTTACTATAATTCTATTTGAACATTTGATCCTGCATTTTTCTAGTAAAGATTTTAATTATTTTTTTCTTGAATTTTGTTTTATCTACTTTAACAATTTTGAGTGTGTTTATAATTTTTATTATTTTATTATTTTATTTATTCATTTATCTATTTTCTATTTTAGCAATTCTGTTTCTCGTTCTGTTTGAGACTTCGTTGATATACATTTGTTTTAACAATTGAAGTTAACATACTTACTTTTGTTTATTATTCTAATTCTATAGTTTTTGTTTTAGCAGTTTGATTTTAACGTATTTCCTTTTGTTTATTGTAATGAATTAAGATTTATATATCATTATATTTTTCAGGTAAGTTTAACGATTCCATATTTTGTATTTTGTATATGATATTTGTACTTTATCTAAAATTCATGTTCATATATTTTTTTAATCAAGCTAGAAATAAATATGAATCTTAAACTATGTAATTTCTAAAAAATATTGGCCAAAAAAAGGTATAAATAAATGTATATTTAATAGTAGTTTCGAGTTAATACTGAGACGCCGCTCTCATCCGAATTTTGATATATATGCCTTTAAATGTGATAGGGCTATGGATTTCCGGTTTCTATGCGTGATCATATTGTTATACGTGTTACGTGGAGAACATTAAAAAACGATCATTACCTTAATTCGCAAAGTAGAACTGGACATATTATGTGAACGTCAACGGAACTGTTTTCGATATTATTTACCAGCCGACGACCTAAAGGAAGAGATGAAACTGTCGTGAACACCTAGCCCAGATATAGCAGAACTTTTTATTCTCTGTATTGAAACACTGGTCATTTATAATTTAAAAGAAATAGCTAGAAACTGCCGGGCATAACTATTTACTGTTCGGGAGAATTGGGATAATAGGGGAGGGGTGTCCAACCTATTTGATTTCCATCAGCATCTTGACAATATTAGTATTATTTCATTAACCCCATAACGCAATTTAAAAGTTTAATCTATATGTTTGAATTCAATGTCAGAAAATTGTAAAAGTAGTGAAAATGCACATTACACAACAAATTGCTATATTTAAGTTTGGTAGATGCATTCCAAGCATTATAGTTCTGGGGTCCATCAAAATGTCGCACAATGAACTATACACTTTGCCGCTCCACTAATTACAGATGTTGCATTGCAGCCCCAATAAACACAGATTTCACGTGAATGCAGTGTGCATTTTGATAATTAGGCGGTGTTACGAAAGTTACTCGAAACTATGCTATTGTGGGCAACCCTTATTTAAAAAGGGTAGAAAACAAAACAAACCAAAAAAAAATCCGTGGCCGAGTAGTTAGGCACTGGGCTCAAAATCACAATGCCTCTCACCCCTAGGCGGCGCGAATCCGATTCTCGCTCGCTCCGATATATCTGAGAAGGTTTGCCAGTTTTTCGCAGAAGATCGGTGGTCTCTTCCCGGGTATATTGTGTCTGGGTTCTCTCCTCCACCAGTAAAACCTGGACACAACCAAAAAAAAAAAAATGTTGAGTGTGGCGTAAACAATAAAAGTCACATCTCCTTTACAAAACATTGTTACAATCTCTTAAGAGTTTTTTTTTCAGAATGTTTTTTTTTTTATTTTGAAACCCACAGATCATACAGATGGTGAAAGTGGTTTTGTTGAAATAGTAGATGACATGGTACGATATTTAGGCGAAAATGTAGGAGTATACAAGATATACAACATTGCATATGCTATCAATAGAGAATGTTATTACTAATGCCTATCAAACTTTACATATATAAGGTGCTGGTCATTTGAAACCACTAAAACATTCCGACTGACTCGCATCATTTTGATGGCCTCCTTGAAAGAAAATAGGCAGATGGCGTTGTGCATGTTGTCCACCCAATGTCTTGAAAACTATTTATTTGATGATAATGATATTTCATATGTGGGTTAGTTAAGAGTAGAAGAGGACTCCTATTGATTTTCAGGTCAAAGGGTCAAGGATCAATCCACTCTGGACATAGGAAGATACTGTCCACTCAATATCTTGAGAACATTTTGTTTGATTGACATCAAACTTGGTACACTGGATTATTGTCAATAGTAGATGGCACCTATCAATTCTGAAGTGGCATAGTCAAAGGTCAGTCCTCAAACTGGTCAAAGGTATACTGTGCACTCAACATCTTGAGACCCCTTTGCTTGACAGATATCAAACATGCTACACTTATACATTGTCAGGAGTAGATAACCCCTATTGGCTTTGAGGGAATATGGTCAAATGTTAAAGTGGACATAAAAATATACTGACCGCTCACTATCTTGAAAAACTTATCCTTGACAGGTATCAAACTTGATACGCTGGTACACCCTAAGGAAAAGATGACCCCTACTAATTTTGAGGTAACCTTAAAGATCGAGGGTCAACCAGGACATAGTAATATTTTGTGTCTTTATATTTAGAACCATTTGGTTTAACACCAACCTTGGTGCACTGATACATCGTAAGGAGTAGAAGATCCCTATTGATCTTGAAATCACATGATCAAAGGTCCAGGGTTGATCCATTGTGAACAATTAGGAAGCTTATCGTTTGTTCAATATTTTGAATTGTTTTGAAACAATGACACTACTATCAATTAAATTATATATGTGTGCAACTATTTTCAATTTTGTACCATGAGGACATTCCTATTTCTGAAAGTTTATTGTTTACACTAGTTCTGTTGTACATATACTAGATTATTTAACCCAGTGTAGGATTGCTTGTATTATTATTCAATAACCTTTATATAAGTCAGTGAATCTTTAATAAATCATTTTATATATTTTTTGTGTTTTCTTTTAATTTGTGGTTAGTAATATCTCAGGTTTAAACATTTTATCAAATGAATAGTAAATCCTTTAGTATAAACCATTGGTAAACCATTTAAATAATATAAGCGACGAGCATAGGATTAAATTTTACAGCCCTTTACTGGCAATGGTGATGTCTCAATATGAGTGAAGAATTATTATCGCGGGATGTTAAATAATATATAATCAATCAATCTTTAATCGTTACGTTTATCCTACTTTTGACTAAATTGTGTGCCTTGATGAATTGCAGGAACTAGTTTCAGGATGATTTTTTTCTGCATTGACTGAAGATATTCAATTGAAATTTGATATGTAGTTTTATCTCGGATAGTTACAATTGAAGGATGCGTTTCATTATACTTATATCTCTTTTAAGAGAATTATCCTTTCGGTAAGAGTTTGTCAACAATGCACTCAGAATGCTTGTTTCCACACAAAATCAAGAGAGAGAATTATATCATTGAATATTTGAAAGCTATGTAAGTAGTGTTTACTCAATACAGCAAAGTTTTGGGCTATCATTATGTCATCAAACCGACAAAATGACGCACAGATGATTGTGTGGTCAATCTATTTAATTGTCAAATGGCATCGGCTCACAGGTTTCAAATTAGTAATGGTGGTAATCAACGTTTTAACAAACATTTTAATTCCAGAGACCATTCCATCTTGTTCATAAGGGTCAGGATTCTGGAAAAAAAATACCGTCATACAAACAATCCTACTTTTTTACAAGTTTTACTCTACATAGACAACGGGGAGATTAAAACTTTAAACACTGCTTTTCCATATGGGTGCAATGTCGAAAATGTGACTAGTCCACTTTGAAAGAACTTGGGTGTAATGGAATTTTGTTCCAAATACACATAGACGGAAACGCCGCCATGGACACCGTTCATATAAAAGACCTAGTATTAACGATGTCACATTTGACACACTTGACTCAGTTTTACCTTAGGTCAACAGACAATTAGGTCCACAACAGAAAACTTTACTCTGTTCGATTGAGAGTTTTGAATACATTACTTGAAGAAGCCAACACTAGTCCATATTTGGATGTTTGCACACCAGAATATTGTTCATCCCAGGACCTTTAAATTACCGCGGCGTTTGGATTATATCACTTCCGAATCCAACCGCCAGTTCCGTAAACTCAAATTTATTAACAAAGGAATTGATATCATCAACATAAGCAACATACTTCGTCATAAAAAAAAGTTCAGTCTTGTGTTCTAGAGTATTTCAAGCTCACGTTTACACCTTGTATTTCCTACAGATATACTTTCAGTATTACATCCATACTTTTAAACTACAAACTTTATAGTGCTTAGATATAGACCATCTTATACTCAATACACCTACGTGTTCTTCGTTTTCTTTTCACTATAGTCCAGCTGGACATGCCATTACTGGTAAATATCGATAGAGTTAAAAATGAAGATCTAAAATCACTTATTTTAAAAGGTCCTAAACCATTAAATCTCGGTCTTTCCATTGGTGACAGAACGTCATGTCTATTATGAATTCTGTCGAAGATTATGCTGGACGATCGGTTAAATCTGAAAAAAGAACTTGGTACCTTTTCAGAATAGATAACAAATATCAGAGAAATATTAAAATCCCGTATCAGACATGTCAAAACAAAAATGAGTACCATCTAGACTCCTGTGATTAGTAAATCAGAAGTTATCATAGAGTTATATAGGTAACATTTTGGTTCCAACTGACAAAGCTGGAAACAACATTGAATTTGTTGTAAGGTTCATTATTACAATTGCATTCTAAACGAACTGCGCATTTAGTTCACATTTATTAATCAAACGTATACCCCAGCCGCCCTTTGACAAGAAGAAATTCTGCAAAAGCATGCTTCAGTTTTAAATACATTTAATATCTCAGCTAAATAGTTAGTTAATTATTTCCGATAAATATAACTGACAGTATCTATACTGGATCCCCAAACTCCACAAAAATCCTTGCAAACAAAGATGCATTGCTGGATATAGTAAATATATGTTAATAAGAACCTACCTTTGCTCCTTACGAAACTATTAACTGATGTAAAGGGGAAACTTCAAACTTACTGTGCCACTACATATGCCAGAAGTGGTGTAAATCAAATTGGGATTCGTAAAAATTCTAAAGCACTTTTAATGAATTTGAAATCACAAAACTTTTCCCAAATTCACAGCATCAAAACGTATGATTTTGCAACACTTTACACGATCATACCTCACGATGAATTAAAGACTAGACTTTTTGACATCATAGACAGTTGCTTCGTGAACAGAAATGTTTAAAGGAAATATTCATGTTTAGTGACTGATCATCTCAAAATTATTTTGTTAAATACCACTCTGACTCCACCCACAAGTACTCTGAAGTTGATATTAAAACCATGCTAGAGTTCCGCATTGACAATATTTTCGTAGTCTTTGGTGATCAAATCTTCCAACAGTGTGTTGGAATCCCCATGAGCACGATCTGTGCTCCTTTGTTACCTGATCTATTTTTATATTCTTATGAAGCAGAATTCATTCAAAAGCTATTTCACGAGAAGAAACAATACCTTGCGGTGGCTTTTAATTCGACACCTAGATATATCGACGATGTTTTAACTATTAACAATGATCATTTTCATTTATATGTCAATTCGATACATCCCATTGAACATAAAATTAAAGACACCACGAAGTTTTCCATATCTGCTTTATGATTAGATAATTTACTGAAAATAGATGCCGGCGGCCAATAAACAACCGAACTTTAGGGTAGACGGGATGATTTCAATTTCTCCATCGTCAACTTGCTTTATTTATGTGGTAATATTCCATCATCACCTGCATATGTTGTTTATATCTCCTAACTGATTCGATATGCAAGAGATTGTTGTGGATATGATCATTTTTTTAAATGCCTACTGGCAAAGACGTTGATATCACTTGCATTTGTGCAATATCGTCTAAAGTCAGCATTTCGCAAATTTTATAACGATCTAGTTTGCCAGTTCAACGTACCATTAAGCGAGATGCTTTCTGGTGTGTTTCATACCAATTTGTAGGCCGTTCATGACGCACTGATTTTGACGACGGATTGTCCCGTTCACCCGATCGGAATATAGGGCTCACGGCGGGTGTGACCGATAGATAAGGGATGCTTACTCCTCCTATGCATCTGATCCCACCTCTGGTATGACGAGATGTACGTGTGTGCCCATCTCTCTGATTTGTATTTTCTGTAGGAATTACGATATTGAATAGGGTTAATTATCTTGGATTTTTCATGTACAGCAATGTTGCAATATATTTCCATGCATAGAAGATATTCCCGCGAGGCCGAGAATAAATTTTCAAGCAGCTAATTGACAACTGAAGCACGTGGACCTCGTGTGTAACAAGGGAAATCTTAATGAACTTTTCATCATCAGTTTAGCATAGTAAAATAGTTCTCCGGAATGATTGACTTATCAATATTCTGTAGACTTCTAAATCGCATTTTAAAAAAATATTTCTTGTAGAATTAATCGCATCAGAGTCTAAGATGTGACAAAAATTGTAACTGTATGTATCGTTTAGTGACAGTTAAAAAATATTATAATTTAGGGAAACAGCTGTACATAGAGAAATTCTTTGAAAATTTTAACTTACAAATTGATAACACCTTGTAGCTTCTTTGTTTGAAAACTGCTGTTACTTTATCAAAAACTTAAAATTAAAAAATAGCACAGCTGGTTGATTTACATCATTTCACATAAAATCCAGATTTCAATATCATAAACCACACACTTTACAATTGGAAAATTTGTAAATGGTCTCGTGACACAAAGGTTATTAGATATTGAATTTTTAAACAAGGTGGGCTTCTTGTATATTCAAATTACACATATAACGTGCCACGCCGTGTGCCCGATGTAACACGAATCACTTTACACCGTGTGTTTTCCACTTTGCGATGAAGACTACTCTTCATCTGTAATCTTTACGGAATACAAATTAGGTAAACACGGGCCCCTGGATACATGAGAGGTGGAACAAGGTCCTGGAAGGAGTAAACATCACCTGTCGACCGGAAACACACGCCGTGAGTCTTATAGCTTGATCAGGTAAACGGAGCAATCCGTAGTCAGAATCAGTGTGCCAAGAATACTCTAATAATAGGTATGGGACACGCCACATAGCAAATGACGCAATAAAAGTTCTTTATAAAGGTCATACAATTTGCGGAATGCAAACTTATACAATATTACAAGGATCTGTTGTTTACAAAAAAATATAAATAAAACTTAATACAATTACAATATATCTGTAAGAAGAAGCTCTAACCACTTGGCTATGGAGGCCCAATTACATTGAAACTCTTGTGGTTGGCGCCCGTGTGGTTTTGCAATGAGTCGATTAACTATAAATACATGTGTCGCTGTCTGGGTAGTGATTAACAGACTCGCTTCCCACCGCTGCAACCCGAGTTTGATCCTCCTGATCGACAGTGGTTGTATATATCGAATGGCCAAGTGAACAATGTGTAAATCGTAATAATAAATCCCCAAGATATATACAAGTTCGAGTATAGTGCAACACGGACCTCCGACAAAGCGAAGGTAGGATCATGTGCCATGGAGGAGTAAGCATCCTCTGCTGACCGGTCACAACCGCCGTGAGCCCTTAGTCGAAATTAGGTAAACGGGATTATCATGCCAGTCTAACAAAGGGTATGAAAGAAATCATTCAACATATGTCCCAGAGATACTTTGTAATCGTAAACAAGGTCATTATAGCGACGGCAAAATTTGCGAAATAATGATTTGAAACGAGATTCGTTATAAACCTGCTACGTCAACTTTTTTGTCAGTAGTTGACCTCGCTTTCAAAAAATTCTCATACGCATGACATGCTCTCGCGTATCGAATCAACTGGGAGATATAAACACCATAAGCAGGCGAAAGCGGTATATTACTACATAGATATGGACAGTTGATGTGAGAGAGTATTGTGGTCGTCCATTCAGACATGTGTGTTGCCGCCATATACTCCGGTTTCCTCCCACCCCAATAACCAATTCACACCAAAATGTTCTCAAATATTGTAGCGAGGTCGTTGCAGGCACCCCTATATTTTCTTTCTGGACAATGAGAACTAACTCCTTTTTGGTTATTCCGGAATGTTACGGCCGGTTGCGCATCAAATGCTATGTGTGTCTGCGCAAAATAAACGTTTTAATACAGTGACGCTCTCCTCTCATATATATATATATATATATATATATATATATATATATAATACACAGATAAAATGTAGAAGTTCATTGCATACAACCTACTACAAAGTTTGAATATTTAACATGTTTGACTGTTATTAAAATTAAATAAAACCATTATTGGGATTTAACAATAATACCACTCTTGCGACAGGTGACCCTAGTAATATTCATTATAATGAGATTTGTTTTCTATCCATACGTAATTAGATATGTATATCATTCAACATAATTCTTTTTGCTCTCAATGTCTCATGCAACTAGATTGGTTGTTTGTTTTACGTCCTGTCGAGAATTTTTCACTCCTATTGAGACGTCACCAGCTGTAGGTGAAGTACCAGTAATTTATACCTATACTTAACGCTCCGGGCCGTAGCAGTGAGGGTTTTTAACGTGCCAATGCCTACCGTGACACAGGGTCTCCGTTTTAAAAAAGTTTTTGAAAGACCCATGAATGATTCTCACTTCTAAATGCCAAGCGTTTGGCGAATGAGCAGTCACTACTTATTTTTCGACTTAGGTTTGACGCGGCCATCTCACGGACTCCCGGTTATGAAAACAACGTTCTAACCACTGAGTTACTGCGACCGGTTCATGCAACTAGAACAAATAGATGAAAATACACCAATCCTATATGTAAACATGCCTGAACACATTTGATAGTAGTTCTATATTTATATTCACCTCAAGTACTACATGTGTAGCGCCACGGCACATGATACGCCCGTCAGATGTAAACGTTATAAACAGATAAAAAGACATGACACAAAATCTTGCCAACTTTAACTGGTGCAAAGATTCCACCAATATTTTGCTTTTACGTCTTAGGTAAAATGGAGTTCCTTGTATTGTATTTATTGCACACTGCATAAAATGACATTTCCAGGAATGTTAGAGATGATAAATTGAACTTAAGGATTTAATCAACCGTTACAAAGAATGAGAAAGAGAAAGAGAGAGAGAATGAGAGAGAGAGAGTCATATTACGTCCTATTCAAATACATCTAGTCTAAACACAAAGTTCAAAAATTTAAGATCTTAGATAGTGAAAAAAAAAAATTGTTATGCACTTTTAGTTTCTATTTTGAATTCAGTTTAGTATTATTATGTCATTTTTTAAGCATTAATTGCATTTTCTTTTATTATCTTCAATGTAAAGCGGTTTAGGTTAATTTTTGATTAGATAAAGATCTATATTAATAATAACATCTTTAAAATCATCGATTCAACCATTTCCTACAAACAAACTGAACTTCTGTTTTCAAAATTTTTGTTGCATAAAGTGTGGAGAAATCATACGTTTTGGTGCTGTAAATGTTAGAAAAATCTCGAGACTTTAGATTTTCTAAAAGTTCCTTAGAGTTTTTGAGAATCCACATCTGATTGACACCACTTCTAGAATATGCCGTGGAACACTATCTCTGATGTGACTCTTTAATAGCTATTAGCAGCTTAGTTAGTATTAAAGATAGAGGCTTGGTAGAACATTTGGTGGAACCAACAATGTATCTTTGTTTGTAAGGATGCTTAAGTTATTTCGGAATCCAATAAAGGTATGGTAATTCAAACTGATCCTGATTCTTAGAAATATCAAAAGTATTTAAAACTGAAAAATGATTATGAAGAATATTATCCTGTGTAAGATCGCTTCGAGTATAAGTAGGATTCCCAGATGTTGAAGTAAACCCCAGTTTATTTAAAAGACATTTATGATAGCAACTTTTACAAACAAAGACAATGTTGTTAATTGCTTTATCCGCTGTTACTAGCACAAAGTTTTCATGTAGTCTACGTAACTCATTCATCACTTCTGCTTTCTTAAAAACAGAAGGATAAAAACACGAAAAGCATAAATAAAATACACATAAAATAAACTTTAAAAAATGTGAGGTGTGATGTATATGTGATGTGAAAATTTAAAGAATGATTAAATTAAACATGTTAGTCTTCTTCTTTATCTTTGTGATATTAAATCTAATATTTGTTTAAAGTACCCCATTTAGCATTTTATGTGTAACTTTGTTTTGTTTCATTTCATGTAATATGTTTTATGCATATTGTAAAGCGCTTAGAGTAATAGTTGTGATGTTACATAATACACTGTATAAATTCTGTGTAACAAAAATAATAATAATAATAATAATAATAATCTGGAGCAGTGGCATTCCATGTGTTATACGGGGAGTGATAAAATCAAGTTATGTAAATAATGTCTTATAGAAAGACCTCTATATGAGACCGAAATACGTATCTGTTTTCAGACCTCCAGCAGACGTTGGTAAGGTTGTTGTCATTCTTTGACTTTGAAATCAAATTTCTTTATAGTATATCAGTGACCATTTTTTTTTTTGCTTAGGTTATACGTTGTTTAACAAATTTAGAACATTGTTAGTCTTAAAGGATGGGTTCTTGTCATCAGTTAATAAAGTTGATGGGATGCACGATGCATGCGTGTATCTTCTATTACCATGGACCTTGTAGCCACATTACGTTTATTTACTAAATATGAAATATTAATAAATAACTTATATAGCGACTTATAGAAAATGATTTACTCTAAGGCGCTTTCCAAAGGTAAAGATGAAGAATGAAACAATAAAACACAATTACATGGCAATGTGACATAAAATGCATGTGTAAAATTACAAAAAAAAAAAATCGTTATTAAGATCTATATCTTGATTTATTTGGGCTGTTTAAAATTCCAAGGAAATTAATAAATACAGATAAAACACTGCGAAAGTCATAAATCAAACATTAAAAACATAAGGAAAAAGGTGATCTTTAAACCTCTTTTAAATTTTTGTAGGTCTGTGGAATTTTAATTTACTAGAGGCGATGTGTTTGATATGCTAATGAAGAAATAAAACATCACTTTATTCCGTTATTTAATTAGTGTCAGAGGCATCTGTTAGCAAATGTTTAGAGCAATGCGCTCAAAATCACAAAAATCTCTCACCTCTAGTCCGAGAGGGTTCGTTTCTCGTTCGCACCGATATATGTGAGAAAGTTGGCCAGTTTATTTATAATATATAAAATTATGAAGTGTTGCTTTTTAAAGTCCTTCAGTATAGTTAAGGAGCTTCATTCAGCTATGGAGCTTCAGTCAGCTAAAGCGCTCCATTCGGTTAAAGAGTCCATAAAGTTAAAAGGCTCCATGCAGCTAACGAGCTCCATTGAGTTAAAAAAGATTCATTTAATTAAAGAGCGTCACTCAGTTAAAGAGATCCATTTAGCTATAGAGATTCATTTAGTTAAAAAGATCCATTCACTTAAAGAGCTCGATTCAGTTAAATACCTCCATGCAATTAAATAACCCTATTCAGCTAAAGAACTTCATTCAATTGAAAAGCGACATCGACTAAAGCGTCCCATTCGGTTAAAACGTTCCGTGCAATTAACAGACTCTGTGCATCTAAAGAGCCCCATTCTGTTAAAAAGCTCCAATTAGCCAGATAACTCAATTCAGCTAAAGCGATTATTACAGTTTCATTCAGTTAAAAAGCTCCATTCAGCTAGAGAACTCCATTCAGTTAAAGAGCTACATTCAGCTAGAGAAATCTATTCAGTTAAAGAGTTACACTGCATAGGAGCTTACTTAAAGCATTCAGCATTTCTTAATTTAATGGTTTCTTTAGATTTAATGCTATAGCATTTAGTAAATAGATGGTTATCCCTATTCTGAAAAAAAAAAGTTTGTTGAATAGAACATTTCATGCTTCGGATTTCAAAAGGTAAAGTGACTGAAGACTCTTTTAATATGTCAAAACATGCCAAAACGTTCATACTCTATCATCATAATATTTAATTTGTTTCTTTACGTCCAAATGGATAATTTCTCTCTCATATAATGACGTCATCGGCTCAAAGGTCCAAGAGAATGAAAATTCTTTATCGTGTTTACGTGTAGCGTTGGGAGAAAAAAAAGACTCCTGAAAGACACGTAACTTTAACTTTAAATACAGGGTACTTGGCGAAGGATTCTGATTATTTCATAAAAGGTTGGTGCGTTTTTGTCATGAAGGAATGTATCATTTATGTCAGCACTGCAATAACACTTTTAAATTTAATATAATTCTACTTGAACGTTTTATCCTGCATTTTTCTAGTAAAGATTTTAATTATTTTTTTCCTGAATTTTGTTTTATCTACTTTAACATTTTTTAGTGTGTTTATAATTTTTATTATTTTATTATTTTATTTATTCATTTATCCATTTTCTATTTTAGCAATTCTGTTTCTCGTTCTGGTTTAGACTTCGTTGATATACATTTGTTTTAACAATTGAAGTTAACATACTTACTTTTGTTTATTATTCTAATTCTATAGTTTTTGTTTTAGCAGTTTCATTTTAACATATTTCCTTTTGTTTATTGTAATGGATTAAGATTTATATATCATTATATTTTTCTGGTAAGTTTTACGATTCCATATTTTGTATTTTGTAAATGATATTTGTACTTTATCTAAAATTCATGTTCATATTTTTTTTAATCAAGCTAGAAATAAATATGAATGTAAAACTACGTAATTTCTAAAAATTTATTGGCCAAAAAAAAAAAAAAAAAATAAATGTATATTTAATAGTAGTTTCGAGTTGCTGCTGAGACGCCGCTCTCATCCGAATTTTGATATATATGCCTTTAAATGTGATAGGGCTATGGATTCCTGGTTTCTATGCGTGACCATATTGTTATATGTGTTACGTGGAGAACATTAAAAAACGATCATTACCTTAGTTCGCAAAGTAGAACTGGACATATTATGTGAACGTCAACGGAACTGTTTTTCGATATTACTTACAAGCCGACGACCTAAAGGAAGGGATGAAACTGTCGTGAACACCTAGCCCAGATATAGCAGAACTTTTTATTCTCTGTATTGAATCACCAGTCATTTATAATTTAAAAGAAATATCTAGAAACTGCCGGGCATAACTATTTACTGTTCGGGAGAATCGGGATAATAGGGGAGGGGGTGTCCAACCTATTTGATTTCCATCAGAATCTTGACAATATTAGTATTATTTCATTAACCCCATAACGCAATTTAAAAGTTTAATCTATATGTTTGAATTCATATGTCAGAAAATTGTAAAAGTAGTGAAAATGCACATTTCACATCAAATTGCTATATTTAAGTTTGGTAGATCCATTACAAGCATTATAGTTCTGGAGTCCATCAAAATGTCGCACAGTGAACTATACATTTTGCCGCTCCACTAATTACAGACGTTGCATTGCAGCCCCAATAAACACAGATTTCACGTGAATGCAGTGTGTATTTTGATAATTAGGCGGTGTTCCGAAAGTTACTCGAAACTATGCTATTGTGGGCAACCCTAGATTAAAAAAGGTAGAAAACAAAACAATCCAAAACAAAACAAAAATTGTGGCCGAGTGGTTAGGCACTGGGCTCAAAATCACAATGCCTCTCACCCCTAGGCGGCGCGAATTCGAGTCTCGCTCGCTCCGATATATGTGAGAAGGTTTGCCAGTTTTTCTCGGAAGATCGGTGGTCTCTTCCCGGGTATCTTGTGTCTGGGTTCTCTCCTCCACCAGTAAAACCTGGACGCCACCAGATAACCCCAAAAAAATGTTGAGTGTGGCGTAAACAATAAACAATCAAAGTCACATCTCCTTTACAAAACATTGTTACAATCTCTTTAGAGTTTTTTTTCAGAATGTTTTTCATTTTGAAACCCACGGATCATGCAGATGGTGAAAGTGGTTTTGTTGAAATAGTAGATGACATGGCATGATATTTAGGCGAAAATGTAGGAGTATACAAGATATGCAACATTGCATTTGCCATCAATAGAGAATGTTATTACTAATGGCTATCAAACGTTACATATATAAGGTGCTGGTCATTTGAAACCACTAAAACATTCCGACTGACTTGCATCATTTTGATGGCCTCCTTGAAAGAAAATAGGCAGATGGCGTTGCACATGTTAGTCGATTGGTAGGTTTGTAGACCGTATGTTGTCAACCCAATGTCTTGAAAACTATTTATTTGATGATAATGATATTTCATATGTGGGTTGGTGAAGAGTAGAAGAGGACTATTGATTTTCAGGTCAAAGGGTCAAGAATCAATCCACTCTGGACATACGAAGATACTGTCCACTCAATATCTTGAGAACATTTTGTTTGATTGACATTAAACTTGGTACACTGGATTATTGTCAATAGTAGATGGCACCTATCAATTTTGAAGTGGCATAGTCAAAGGTCAGTCCTCAAACTGGTCAAAGGTATACTGTCCACTCAACATCTTGAGAACCCTTTGCTTGACAGATATCAAACATGCTACACTTATACATTGTCAGGAATAGATAACCCCTATTGGTTTTGAGGGAATATGGTCAAATGTTAAAGTGGACATAAAAATATACTGACCACTCACTATCTTGAGAACCTTATCCTTGACAGGTATCAAACTTGATACGCTGGTACACCCTAAGGAAAATATGACCCCTACTAATTTTGAGGTAACCTTAAAGATCGAGGTTCAACTAGGACATAGTAATATTTTGTGTCTTTATATTTAGAACCATATCCTTGTTTAACACCAACTTTGGTGCACCGATACATCCTAAGGAGTAGAAGATCCCTATTGATCTTGAAATCACATGATCAAAGGTCCAGGGTTGATCCATTGTGAACAATTAGGAAGCTTAATATATCGTTTGTTCAATATTTTGAATTGCTTTGAAACTATGACACTACTATCAATTAAATTATACATGTGTGTAACTATTTTCAATTTTGTACCATGAGGACATTCATATTTCTGAAACATTTCTTGTTTACACTAGTTCTGTTGTGCATATACTAGATTATTTAACCCAGTGTAAGATTGCTTGTATTATTATTCAATAACCTTTATATAAGTCAGTGAATCTTTAATAAACCATTTTATATATTTTTTTGTATTTTCAATTTGTGGTTAGTAATATCTCAGGTATTAAACATTTTATCAAATGAATAGTAAATCCTTTAGTATAAACCATTGGTAAACCATTTAAATATTTCAGGAGCACTATATATATATATATATATATATATATATATATACTATATATATAGATAAAGTGTCTAGCCTTGATTCAATTATGTTGTCATATTTTAGAGAAGGGTAAGCCCTTCATATTAACAAGTTTTTGCAGGTGTCTGTACTGCATCAACCTAGTTGTAAAGTAATTTCAGTAGTGTTTAATCTGTGCGTAAACCTGGGGTGACGACTAGTTTCAGCAGTGCGGAAACATTGAGGAGACTTACGGTTTCAACAACTTTCCGCTACGTAAACCACCTGGAATCGGGGATGGCCTAGGTTTAAGCACTCGGTAAACCCTTGTAAGCTTTCCAAACTGAAACCCTACGTAAACCATTTGTTTTCTTAAGTCTCCTCATAGTTTATGCACAGTTTCCACAATATGGAAACCATAGTATTCATGTAGTTAGACATTTTCGAAGTAGTCCTCTATTGGTTTTGCCAGAGAAAATAATTAATTTACTCTCCGTCTCTCTGTCAGTCCATCTGCCTGTCATTCCACTTGATGTCTTCCGGACTTTTCACTACACTGAAAGAAAATATTCAACTGAAAGTTTATATATGGCTTTGTCTTGGATATATATTAAGTATGAGATTCGTTAAGCCCCGCGGGGATCCAGGCTTTTAGAATAGATCCTCAGTACCCCTTTTTGTCGTAAGAGGCGACTAGATGGGGCGGTCCTTCGGATGAGACTGCAAAAACCGAGATCCCATGTCACGGCAGCTGTGGCACGATAAAGGTTCCCCCACCCTGGTCAGAGGCTATAAGGGCCGATTGTTTGATTGATTATATATTGTTTATCGTTCCGCTCGAGAATTTTTCGCTCATACGTAGACGTCACCAATGCCGGTGAAGGGCAGCAAAATTTAGGCCTATGATCGGCGATTATGACCTTCGAGGAGGGAGGAATCTTTAACGTGCCACACTTGGTATGACACGGGACCCCGGGTTTTGCGCTGTTATCCGAAGGACCGCCCATTTAGTCGTCTCTCACGATAAGTAAGGGTTACTGAGGATCTATTCTAACAACCCGAATCCATACTGGGTCATAAGCGCCGAACATAGGATTAAATTCTACAGCCCTTTACTGGCAATGGTGATGTCTCAATATGGGTGAAGAATTATTACATGTGGAAAAATAAAATAATAGGCGTACTATTAGCTTTGTGTTTTTCTCTAATTGCACAGGGAAAGAACAACGGTATCCTTTTCAACAAATGATGTTTCCCACATTTGCTGGGAAAGAAAATAACTTGTCTGCAGTTTGATCTCTCTGTATCAATAACAGGATGGTGAGCTCAAAAACATATTAACAGAACCGCTTTTATTGCCAATCTCTCTCGTGTTTCCCTAAAAAATGTAAAAGTATTTCCTATCAAAATAAGCGAATAGAGAAAATAGAAGTACGACTACAGTCCCCAAGAACCAAGTATGAAATGCATGCGACTTAGTCTTTGAAAATTTTTCTTTATTATCAGAATACTTTTTAATGTTTCGACGATTTTGTCGAAATATTTCTTAAAATTAAGTAAACGTTATGTTGAATGATTGATTGTTGTATTTCGCCACGCTCAACAATTTTTCACTTATCTGGTTAATTGTGTGCCTTGATGAATTGCAGGAACCAGTTTCAGGATGTTTTTTTTCTGCATTGACTGAAGATATTCAATTGAAATTTGATATGTAGTTTTATCTCGGATAGTTACAATTCAAGGATGCGTTTCATTATACTTGATCTCCTTTAACAGAATTATCCTTTCGGTAAGAGTTTGTCAACAATGCACTCAGAATGCTTGTTTCCACACACAATGAAGAGAGAGAATTACATCATTGAATATTTGAAAGCTATATAAGTAGTGTTTACTCAATACAGCAAAGTTTTGGGCTATCATTATGTCGTCAAACCGACAAAATGACGCACAAATGATTGCGTGGGCAATCTATTTAATTGTCAAATGGCATCGGCTCACAGGTTTCAAATTAGTGATGGTGGTAATCAACATTTTAACAAACATTTTAATTCCATAGACCATTCCATCTTGTTCATGAGGGTCAGGATTCTGGAAAAAAATACCGTCATACAAACAATCCTACTTTAAGTTTCACTCTACATAGACAACGGGGAGATTAAAACTTTAAGCTCTGCTTTTCCATATGGGTACAATGTCGAAAATTTGACTAGTCCACTTTGAAAGAACGTGGGTGTAAAGGAATTTTGTTCCAAATACACATAGACGGAAACGCCGCCATGGACACCGTTCATATAAAAGACCTAGTATAAACGATGTCACACTTGACACACTTGACTCAGTTTTACCTTAGGTCAACAGACAATTAAGTTCACACCAGAAAACTTTACTCTGTTCCATTGAGAGTTTTGAATACATTACATGAAGAAACCAACATCAGTCCATATGTGGATGTTTGCACACCAGAATATAGACTGGATTCTGTGATTATGGATATTGTGCATCCCAGGACCTTTAAACCACCGCGGCTTTTGGATTATATCACTTCCGAATCCAACCGCCAGTTCCGTAAACTCAAATTTATTAACAAAGGAATTGATATCATCAACATAAGCAACATACTTCGTCATAAAAAAAGTTCAGTCTTGTGTTCTAGAGTATTTCAAGCTCACGTTTACACCTTGTATTTCCTACAGATATACTTCCAGTATTACATCCATACTTTTAAACTACAAACTTTATAGTGCTTAGATATAGACCATCTTATACTCAATCCACCAACGTGTTCTTCGTCTTCTTTTCACTATAGTCCAGCTGGACATGTCATTACTGGTAAATGTCGATAGAGTTAAAAATGAAGATCTAAAATCACTTATTTTAAAAGGTCCTAAACCATTAAATCTCGGTCTTTCCATTGGTGACAGAACGTCATGTCTATTATGAATTCTGTCGAAGATTATGCTAGACGATGGGTTAAATCTGAAAAAAAGAACTTGGTACCTTTTTCAGAATGGATAACAAATATCAGAGAAATATTAAAATCCCGTATCAGACATGTCAAAACAAAAATGAGTACCATCTAGACTCCTGTGATTAGTAAATCAGAAGTGATCATAGAGTTATATAGGTTACATGAGGAATACATTTTGGTTCCAAGTGACAAAGCTGGAAACAACATTGAATTTGTTGTAAGGTTCATTATTACAATTGCATTCTAAACGAACTTGGCATTTAGTTCACATTTATTAATCAAACGTATACGCCAGCTGCCCTTTGACAAGAGGAAATTCTTTAAAAGCATGCTTCAGTTTTAAATACATTTAATATCTCAGTCAATGAAGCGGATAAATATAACTGACCGTAACTATACTGGATCCCCAAACTCCAAAAAAATCCTTACAAACAAAGATGCATTGCTGGATATAGTAAATATGCTACTAAGAACCTATCTTTGCTCCTTACGAAAATATTAACTGCTGTAAAGGGGAAACTTCAAACTTACTGTGCCACTACATATGCCAGAAGTGATGTAAATCAAATGGGGATTCTTAAAAATTCTAAAGCACTTTTAATGAATTTGAAATCACAAAACTTTTCCCAAATTCACAGCATCAAAACGTATGATTTTGCAACACTTTACACGATCATACCTCACGATGAATTAAAGACTAGACTTTTTGACATCATAGACAGTTGCTTCGTGAACAGAAAGATCAAAGGAAATATTCATGTTTAGTGACTGATCATCCCAAAATTATTTTGTTAAATACCACTCTGACTCCACCCACAAGTACTCTGAAGTTGATATTAAAAACATGCTAGAGTTCCGCATTGACAATATTTTCGTAGTCTTTGGTGATCAAATCTTCCAACAGTGTGTTGGAATCCCCATGAGCACGATCTGTGATCTTTTGTTACCTGATCTATTTTTATATTCTTATGAATCAGAATTCATTCAAAAGCTGCTTCACAAGAAGAAAAAATATCTTGCGGTGGCTTTTAATTCGACACTTAGATATATCGACGACGTTTTAATTATTAACAATGATCATTTTCATGTATATGTCAATTCGATACATCCCATTGAACTTAGAATTAAAGACACCACGAAGTTTTCCATATCTGCTTCATAATTAGATAATTTACTGAAAATAGATGCCGGCGGCCAATAAACAACCCAACTTTGGGGTAAACGGGATGATTTCAATTTCTCCATTGTCAACTTGCCTTATTTATGTGGTAATATTCCATCATCACCTGCATATGTTGTTTATATCTCCTAACTGATTCGATATGCAAGAGCTTGTTATGGATATGATCATTTTTTTTAAATAGAGACTGACTACTGGCAAAGACGTTGATATCACTTGGATTTGTGCAATATCGTCTAAAGTCAGCATTTCGCAAATTTTATAGCGATCTAGTTTGCCAGTATAAAGTAGCATTAAGTGAGATGCTTTCTGGTGTTTCATATCGATTAGGCCATTCTTGACACACTGATTTTGACGACGGATTGTCCCGTTTACCCGATCGGAATATATTGCTCACGGCGGGTGTGACCGATAGATAAGGGATTCTTACTCCTCCTAGGCATCTGATCCCACCTCTGGTGTGACGAGGGGTACGTGTGTGCCCATCTCTCTGATTTGTATTTTCTGTAGGAATTACGATATTGAATAGGGTTAATTATCTTGGATTTTTCATGTACAGCAATGTTGCAATATATTTCCATGCATAGAAGGTATTCCCGCGAGGCCGAGACTAAATTTTCAAGCAGCTAATTGACAACTGAAGCACGTGGACCTCGTGTGTAAACAGGGAAATATTAATTAACTTTTCATCGTCAGTTTAGCATAGTGAAATAGTTTTCCAGAATGATTGACTTATCAATATTCTCTAGACTTCTAAATCGCATTTTTTTTTAAATACTTCGTGTAGAATTAATCGTATCAGAGTCTAAGATGTGAAAAAAAAAATTGCAACTGTATGTATCGTTTAGTGACAGTTAAAAAAATATTATAATTTAGGGAAACAGTTTTACATAGAGAAATTCTTTGAAAATTTTTAACTTACAAAATGATAACACCTTGTAGCTTCTCTGAATTGAAAACTGCTGTTACTTTATCAAAAACTTAAAATTAAAAATTAGCACAGCTGGTTCATTTACATCATTTCACATAAAATCCAGATTTCAATATCATAAACCACACACTTTACGATTGGAAAATTTGTAAATGGTCTCGTGACACAAAGGTTATTAGATATTGAATTTTTAAACAAGGTGGGCTCCTTGTATATTCAAATTACACATATACCGCGCCACGCCGTGTGCCCTATGTAACACGAATCACTTTACCAAGAATACTCTAATAATAGGTATGGGACACACCACATAGCAAATGACGCAATGAAAGTTCTTTATAAAGGTCATAGAATTTGCGGAATGCAAACTTCTACAATATTACAAGGATCTATTGTTTACGAAAAAAAGATAAAACTTAATACAATTACGATATATCTGTAAGATGAAGCTCTAACCACTTGGCTATGGGGGCCCAATTACATTGACACACTTGTGGTTTTGCAATGAGTCGATTAACTATAAATGCATGTGTCGCTGTCTGGGTAGTGATTAACAGACTCGCTTCCCACCGCTGCAACCCGAGTTTGATCCTCCTGATCGACAGTGGTTGCATATATCTAATATCCAAGTAAACAATGTGTAAATCGTAATCATAAATCCCCAAGCCATATACAGGTTCGAGTATAGTGCAACGCGGACCTCCGACAAAGCGAAGGTAGGATCAGGTGCCATGGAGGAGTACGCATCCTCTGCTGACCGGTCACAACCGCCGTGAGCCCTTAGTCGAAATTAGGTAAACGAGATTATCATGCCAGTCTAACAAAGGGTATCAAACAATTCATGCAACATATGTCCCAGAGACACTTTGTAATCGTAAACAAGGTCATTATAGCGACCGTAAAATTTGCGAAATGATGATTTGAAACGAGATTCGTTATAAACCTGCTACGTCAACTTTTTTGTCAGTAGTTGACCTCGCTTTAAAAAAATTCTCATACGCATGACATGCTCTCGCGTATCGAATCAACTGGGAGATATAAACACCATAAGCAGGCGAAAGCGGTATATTACTACATAGATATGGACAGTTGATGTGAGAGAGTATTGTGGTCGTCCACTCAGACATGTGTGTTGCCTCCATATACTCCGGTTTCCTCCCACCCCAATAACCAATTCACACCAAAATGTTCTCAAATATTGTAGCGAGTTCGTTACAGGCACCCCTATATTTTCTTTCTGGACAATGAGAACTAACTCCTTTTTGGTTATTCCGGAATGTTACGCATCAAATGATATGTGTGCCTGCGCAAAATAAACGTTTTAATACAGTGACGCTCTCCTCTCATTTAATCTATCTATCTATCTATCTATCTATCTATCTATATATATATATATATAATACACTGATAAAATGTAGAAGTTCATTGCATACAACCTACTACAAAGTTTGAATGTTTAACATGTTTGACTGTTATTAAAATTAAATAAAACCATTATTGGGATTTAACAATAATACCACTCTTGCGACAGGTGACCCTAGTAATATACATTATAATGAGGTTTGTTTTCTATCCATACGTAATTAGACATGTATATCATTCAACATAATTCTTTTGCTCTCAATGTCTCATGCAACTAGATTGGTTGTTTGTTTTACGTCCCGTCGAAAATTTTTCACTACTATTGAGACGTCACCAGCTGTAGGTGAAGTACCACAAATTTATACCTATACTTAACGCTCAGGGCCGTAGCAGTGAGGGTTTTAAACGTGCCAACGCCTACCGTGACACAGGGCCTCCTTTTTTTAAAAGTTTTTGAAAGACCCATGATTCTCACTTCTAAATGCCGAGCGTTTGGCGAATGAGCAATCACTACTTATTTTTCAACTTAGGTTTGACGCGGCCATCTCACGACCTCCCGGTTACGAAGCGAACGGTCTAACCACTGAGCTACCGCGACCGGTTCATGCAACTAGAACAAATACATGAAAATACACCAATCCTATATGTAAACATGCCTGAACACATTTGATAGTAGTTCTATATTTATATTCACCTCAAGTACTACATGTGTACCGCGACGGCACATGATACGCCCGTCAGATGTAAACGTTACAAACAGATAAAAATGCATGACACAAAATGTTGTCAACTTTAACTGGTGCAAAGATTCCACCAATATTTTGCTTTTAAGTCTTAGGTAAAATGGAGATCTTTGTATTGCATTTATTGCACACTGCATAAAATGACATTTCCAGGAATGTTACAGATGATAAATTGAACTTAAGGATTTTATTAACCGTTACAGAGAGAGAGAGAGGGAGAAAGAGAGAGAGTCATAATACGTCATGTTCAAATACATCGAGTCTAAACACAAAGTTCAAAAATTTAAAATCTTAGATAGTGAAAAAAAAATTGTTATGCACTTTTAGTTTCTATTTTGAATTCAGTTTAGTATTATTATGTCATTTTTTAAGCATTTATTGCATTTTCTTTTATTGTCTTCAATGTAAAGCGGTTTAGGTTAAGTTTTGATTAGATAAAGAGCTATATTGATAATAACATCTTTAAAATCATCGATTCAACCATTTCCTACAAACAAACTGAACTTCTGTTTTCAAATATTTCTGCACAAGATATAAATACATGTGCAAATGATGTAAAAACTTTATCGAGGTATTGGCGTTTTCAGAACTTTCCTGTATAGAGGCAGTGTAGTGGCTTGATCTCTTTCCCCACATTAATTAACCCTTTGGTGAATAGCTTCAATAAACATGTCACAGTAAGGGACTTTCAAACACGCCGCAGATTACGCACTACTGAAACTACTTTACAACCTTGCATTATGCAGTGCACAAACCTGCAGAAGTTTGTTAATGTGAAGGACTTACTCTTCTCTAAAATATGACAACATAATTGAAACAAGGCTAGACACTTTATCAGTGATGTATATTGTGCTCCTGAAATTTACAAATGGTTTATCAATGGTTTATGCTAAAGGATATACTATTCATTTCATGAAATATTTAAAAACTGAAATATTACAAACCACAAATTAAAAGAAAACACAATATACCATGCTTTATTAAAGACTCACTGACTTATATTGTTGGTTTATTGTTTTCCGCCACACTCAACATTTTTTTTTCAGTTACTTGGTGGCGTCCAGTTTTTATTGGTGGGGGAGAGAAACCAGAGAGAAGAGACCATTGACCTTCCGAAAATAAACTGGCAAACTTTCTCACATATATCGGCGCGAGCGAGATTCGAACCCGCGCCGACTAGAGGTGAGGGGCCTTCTGATTTTTACAATGCTCTAACCACTCGGACACGGAGGTCCCTGACTGACTTATATAAAGGTTATTGAATGATAATACAGACAATCTTATCCTGGCATATATGCAATAGTACTAGTGTAAACAAGAAATGTTTCAGAAACACGATTGCCCTCATGGTACAAAATTGAAAAGAGGTACACACATATATACATACATATATAATTTAATAAAAAGTATTGTCATAGTGTCAAAACAATTCAAAATATTGAACAAACAATAGTTTAAGCTTCCTAATTCTCTGCAACGGATTTGACCTTTGACCATGTGACATCAAGATCAATGGAAATCATCTACTTCTTATGATGCATCAGTGCACCAATGTTGGTGTCAATCAAGCAAATATTCTTTAAATATAGATACAAAATATTACTCCGTCCTGTTTGACCACTGACCTTTGACCATGTGACTTTAAAATCAGTAGGGTCATCTACTTCTTAGGATGTACCAGTGTACCAAGTTTGATACTTTTCAAGCATAGTTTTTCAAGATATTGAGCGGTCAGTATATTCGTATGTCCAGTTTGACCCTTGACCATCTGACCTCCAAATCAAAAGGGGTCATCTACTCTTGACAATGTACAAGTTTATCATGTTTGATATCCGTCTAGGAAAGGATATTGAACGATCGGTATATACCTATGACCATTTTGACGACTGACGTTTGACTATGTCACCTCAGAATTCATATTTGTCATCTAGTGAATACAATAAACCAGCGTACCAAGTCTGATATCAATCAAGCAAAAGGCTCTCAAGATATTGAGTGGACAGTATCTTCCTATGTCCAGAGTGGATTGACCCTTGGCATTTTGACCTGAAAATCAATAGGTGTCCTCTTCTACTCTTAACCAACCCACATATGATATATCATTATCATCAAATAAATAGTTGTCAAGATATTGAGTGGACAACATGTGGTCCACAAACATACCAACCAACCAACAGGTGCAAAGCATCATGCCCATCTTCTTTGAAGGGGGCCATCAAAATGATGACAGTCAGTGGGAATATTCTAGTGGTTTCGAATGACCAAAATCTTCTATATGTAAAGCTTGATAGCCATCAATAATAGCATGCTGTATTGATATCAAATGCACTGTTGCACATCTTGTATACTCCTAGACTTTCACCTAAAAACCATTACATTTCATCTACTATTTCAAAAAAAGAGAGTTTTCACCATCTGCATGAGCTGTGGGTTTCAAAATGAAAAATTAAAAAAAACCGAAAAAAAACCAAAATAATAATAATACTAATAAAATTTCAAAAAAAACATGTAAGAACCCCCCCCCCCCCGCAAAAAAAAAAAACAAGCAGGCAATTAAACAAAAAAAATAATAAATAAATATAAGAGATTGTGACTTTGAGCTAAAACCAAAATTAAGAATGCTTAATTTGTATGAAAATATATAATAATTAGAAAATCTTTATATGTAAAAACCAGATGTAATGTTAAAGAAACCTTACCTTATAACCTCTCATAGTATCAAAGATAGTCAAGTCAAAAGATAAAAAAATTACAAGGGGTGGTATTAACTAACGTTGACAAATATCTGGAGTTCTATACAAGGCCAAACGACAAAAAAATTAAAGACTGCACATGAAGTGCCTCACAACTTTGAGATTTGACCAACAAAATAACTGGTTTTTTTCCCCTGTTGCTTTAGATTCATTCAAGATCCAAATGGAATTCACGTGTTAAGATTTTTTTATTGTGTTGCATACTGTGTTGCACATGTTTTTATTGCGTTAGGAAAATATTTTACTGTGATGGAGCCGCACAGTAAAATGTTGTTGGGGAATTCTGCATACACTGTATCCATCAAGGTTGGAACCATCCTGGAGTCAGAACTGCTACCTCGGGTATCATGAAATTTACAGTTGTGGTAGAGGCATATATGCAGTTGTAGACGCCTGGTCATACCAGATGTGGGATCATGTGCCTAGGACGAGTAAGCATCCCCTGTCGACCGGCCACACCTGCCCTGAGCTCTATATTCCGATCAGGTAAACGGAGCAATTCGTCGTCAGAATCAGTGTGTCAGGAACGGCCTCACAGTTGGTATAAAACACATCAGACAGCATTTGACTCCATGTGCTGGGAAACTAGATCATTCCGTACAAGTACTGATTGTATATTTCTCATGAAATTATCGTAAATGTTATATAAATGCACATAGCAAACATACACAAAGGAAAGTTTCATATGTACATTGCGTGTTGTAATATATATATATATATATATATATATATATATATACATATATGTATATATATATATATATATATATATATAGAGAGAGAGAGAGAGAGAAATGAATATGTAAGTGTAGAAGTATAAAAAGGTAGGCATGTTTAGTAATATATTTAGAATTTTTGACAGGTACCACTGAACAGAGTTTGCTGGAGTACTTTGGAGTATTCTAGAATACCCTGTTAAAATCCCATGCAATGTGATTCTTAATTTATTGCTATACCACTTAAGGACATATAAATTGTTGAAATGTATGTCAAAGGTATTTGTTTTAGGGATGTTTTGAACCCCACCCCCAATAAAACATTCCTGAAAGATTTGTGGCTTCCTGATCCCGGTCATTATTTTGTTTTTTAGAAAGTATTGAACGATGTAATATATTACATCAGCAATTGATTCCATCTACAAGCATCTACATGCATACGACAATAAACTGAAGGTATCCGGGGGTATGCTTTGCGATTGATCTCTCTGATGTTCCTTTTAGAGTATAAATATAAGGTCTTGTCATAATATGCACATGAAATGTGAGAGCCCTATCACTCACTATTCAGACAGATAGGCAGACCAATATACCTATTGATACAGCTTGAAAACATTTGTATTTTTATCTTGTTTTATTACTGAGTCCCTGCTACTCTCAATAAATAAATCCATTCACCGAAGTCTGGTGTATGCCAAATTTGGTATGAAGCCAACACGTAACATTGATTGTTATTGTTTTCCACTACACTCCACAATTTTTCAGTTATCTGGTGGTGTCCAGGTTTTTATTGGTGGAGGTCCATCACTTATCATTTAAAAGTTATGAACAACGTTAAAGCTTCGGACAGCCAAACAGCTGAAAGACAGAGTAAAGCCCCTCGATCGGAATAAAAAGCATACAAACATAACTGGTAGGTTGTTACAAAAAAATCATGCTATGAATAGAATGAAAAATATTAAATAATATAGATTTTATTTTCAAAAACAAAATCTTAAAATAAGATTATGAAAACAAAATCAGAAATGAAATAAAAAACGGAAAGAGATTTGTTAAAATAAAATCACACACACACACACACATATACACACACACACACACACACATATACACACACACACACACACATATATATATATATATATATATATATATATATATATATATACTAGTCTGATACTTAAAAATATGAGAAAAGTAATACAAGCTATCATCTTGATCGCAATTTCGTTTCTTACATAAGTGAAATGAAAACAGAAAAATGGTGGAACAGTCATATGCCATAATATAAAAGTTACCAGATACTAACCGTGATGCACGAAATGTACATTTCGATAAGTAATATCTCTTCAGTGATGCTGAAGTCAAAATGTTTTGAAATCTGAAATACGAACAAACTTGGAATAACTTAAAGAAACAAAACCTAACTAAAACTGGAGCTAAATCACGCTTGGGATCAAAGCTATGCTTGAGGGAGATATGTCTTAATTTTGAAATGAATTTCTTGATTTTATCACATCAATATTTTATCAGTATGATGTAATATCATTGACACGACAGCATGAGAACACTTAGACATTTACAAATGATGGTATATTAACGTTAAAGTATTGACGTAATTTATGCAGAAAAGTGTTGAAATAGTCTTTCTTTTATAACGGACGTTTGAACAACTCTCCGTTTCATTTGCAGAGCATTATGTGTATATAAGTATACAACATCTGTACACACAACCAAAGGATGTCAGTAATGAAATTACATCAACAAAAATTGATGACACACCGAGGTCAGATTTTTATTGCTTTAATTTTTGTAATAGCTGCTCAATAATTGCAGTTTAGCTATTTCCTTACAACAAAAGTAATTTTCTTAATTTAGAAACATATCATTGACTTTTCCCCGTGCTTCTCCATTTAAAACTTGCACATATGTAGAAAAATAATGAAAAGGTTAATATAACGAACAGTGATCATTCTCATAAATCCTACATAGAAAACATATTTGAGATTTTTTCAGGCATGGTCCTCTGGAGATATCAGAGGTGGGGTTAAGTGCCTGTATGGGGCTCACGACGGATGTGACCGGTCGACAGGGGATGCTTACCCCTCTTAGGCACCTTATCTCACATTTGATATATCCAGGGATCCGTTTACCTCTCTCTAAGTTTTATTTTCTATACGAATTGTGAAATTGATCACTGTTCGTTATATCAACCTTTTTAGATAAACTAATTTAATGATACCTGCATACAGCATCTCTCAGATGTAGATACAAAATCGTATTATTTGTTTGTTTTACCATACAGGGATTATCATCCGTTTATGACAAATTTATAACATGTACAATTAGTGTTGTAAAAAAAAAAAAACAACAACAAAAACGAAAGAGAACATGTTATATTATTTCATCATACAACTGTTTCATCAGTGCATTCTGCATCATCAACGTTGTATTTGTGCCATTCCTCCTAGACCGTCAGTACACGTGCTTACCTACTATGGAAAAAAATATGAACATTAAAATGATGCTTAGAAAATCTAAAACGTTTCTATTCGATATCCATTGATTTGATATAGACAATTGATTTCATACTGGAAAGTTTTAATTTTAACGCAAATAACAAATATCAAAAGCTTAAAGCCATCTTAACTTCTATTGTTAGGAACAAACTAACTATATCTAACCATTCTAATATTTTATGACTTTACCTTTGAAATCGTTTTGCCACTCTATCGTAATAATTGATATTTCAAATCATTATATTGTGACAACAACTATGAAAATCTCAAAGTTACCATTAGGTTGTATCCTACAACAAATATCTAAGGGGTACCGAGGTCTGCGATAGCAATAAAATCCTGATGGACATTGCGACCATGGTCCACAGAAGCTGACCGCCATCTCTCCATGAGGCGGACAATGATAATCGGGAGAGCCTATAAAACAATTGCATAAACAGTATCTTAATGAAGTATTTTATGTGGATAAATTTCAGTCAGAGTATCTTACATGCACGTTCGAATTTGAAATACATGCTAAAGAACGAATGTATGTGATAACTGTCTTGATTGACTCTTGGCAATATTAAATTATGTAGTACAAACATTACTGGAACACACTGACAGAATCTGAATGAGGATTTCTCTCTTAGACTTCTTGATTTTGAAAGTACTGACGGAACAGGAAAATCAAAACATAATAGTAATTCTTTGCCAATTCTGTTTTATTCCATTGGTGCTTGATAAAAAACACACACTTCTAGTGAGATATACCAATCTTTACATGCTACATTGTTTTGTGAGGTACCCGTGATGGGAGATTTAGGGGAGAGTCCCTGCTATCAGATAAGCACTTATTGGTAATAACTAAGATTAAAAAAAACTCTCGTGTAATACGTGCATGTATGTAAAGTGTATATTATTTGAGAAAATTTAAGAAAACAGAGGAAAGATCTATACATTTCAAGTTTCACAATATTAAAGTTTGTCGAGTAATTATCGTACTTCATGATAATTTCTGTAATTTTGCAAATCTCTCTTGTTTGTATCTGTAGCTCTGAATATGTCACTCGGAAATAATTTTGGATGAGTGGATAAAATGAAAATGAAGGATAAAAGTATAAAGATTGGAACATTGTCGTGGTATGAAACTATGAATCTATATTAATATATTCCAATGAAGACAAATATAAGAAATAATTGATACCATTTACTTACCTAATGCAACAGAAGCCGTGCCAAGAAGAAACAGAAAGGAAAAAATGACGACCTTCATTGTATTGAACCGTCTGATTTTTCGCCTGATGTGTCCATTTATATATGTGGTAACAGATCATTAAATCACGTGGAGTCACTTTTTGTATTACGTGAGCGTTTTAATACATTTACAAAACTGATGACAAGAAGGGATAACACACAAGAAAACTGAGATGTATATGAAAAGTGGAGGATATATACAATGGTGTTTAGAAATTCAAAACTTCCATATTTGCTTTCTTTTTGTCAAAAGGTACAGTTTTAGTAGAACATAATTTGAAAAAAAAGTTACAAAGCCCTTGATGGACTCAAACTAACGATCTATGGATCAGTAGTCAACACGTTAACCGACTACCCCGTTAGTTAATCAAATTTGAAATGAATATACAAATATTGTTAATATTTATACTTTCATTTTAGGGGCCGCTGTGGCCGTGTGGTTAGAGCATTGCACTCAAAATCACAAGGTTTATTTGGTTGTCAATGGCAACGTCATCTTGCAGTACTTCGAATGATAGAGAAAATTCTGTTTTTAAGTCGATATATTTCATTTATTACAGATTTGAGGAAAAAATAAATTATACATCTGCACCTGTATGAGGAGTGTTTATCATATCCGTCATAAAATTTTAGGCAAAGGGAAACAACTCTTACAGCAATACAATGTTCTAAAGATAGAAATTTGCTATCTTAATTTTTTTACCCGTAACATCTGACACAACGTTTAGAAATTTTATATTTAGTTGTGTTTTTAAAGGTTTTTTCAATTAACCGGAATTTTTCAGAAAACTTATAATAATAATGATAATAATAATACAATAAAAATTAAACATACACCATTTTCTCAACTACTTTACCATAGGGGCTGAAGTTAGTCCATTTAAAATTGTGTTATTTCTAGTGTTACTAATTCAAATATATTACAATATCATTGAGTAAAAGATTACAAATATTTAACATATAGTAATATCAAATGATAATTATTTCATATTTATCATTTCTTTATTTTTACAACATTTCGGAAAAGATGTATAAATCTTGTTTACATTTTTTTTTTTCAAATGTAAAAGAAATTGTTCGAAAATAGCGTACTATTATAAATGAATTCCTTCAGAATTTTATTCATAGACTGTAAGTTTTTTCATTACCATTGAGGTGTACACCACAAGAGGCCCATGGAACATATCGCTCACCTGGATCAACTTCATCCATATTTAAAGATTTTCCATGGATAATCGCATGGAAAACTATGATCCCCTATTATGATTCCACATTTTTTCAACAAACTTTAGTTTGTAACAAGTGAGGAAGTTTGAATTGAAGATTTAAGAATTATTGTTTTCTATATATATTCAAGCAAATCTTTTATCCCTTATTGCAGCGCCATACTATCCCCGGGCGCTATAATTTTAACAAACTTGAATCTACATTATGTCAGGAAGCTTCTATGAAAAGTTGAATTTTTCTAGTGCAGTAGTCCTTTCAATAACTCAACTCCAACCTATTTTTTTTGCATTTCTGTGATTATCTCCCATTTGAAAGGGTCATAACCCCTCAATTGATGAAACTTAAATCCCCTTCACTTCGGAGGATTTGCACGAAGTTTGATTGAAATTGGCCATCTGATTCTGAAGATTTTTAAAATTTCTCAGTGTATTTTCACCCCATTAGGGATGTTGTCCTTCGATTGAACTCCCTTAACGCAAGGATGATTCCTGCCAAGTGCGGATGAAATTGGCCCAATAGTTCTGAAGAAGTAGAAAATATGACACGTTTACAGATAGAGCACAATGGACAACGTGCGATCAGAAAAGCTCAACTCAGGTGAGCTAAACATCTTAACACTGGTTTATACATGTTTTATATCTATCTATCTATCTATATATCTATCTATATATATATATATATATATATATATATATATATATATATATATATATATATTTAATACACAAATGAAATTTAGAAGTTCATTGCATACAACCTGCTACAAAGTTTGAATATTTAACATGTTTTAATGTATTATTAAAATTCATAATACATTACAATTCGACCCCGTGGGGATCCGGGTTGTTAGAAAAGATTCTCAGTACCCCTTGCTTGTCGTAAGAGGCGACTAAATGGGGCGGTCCTTTGGATGAGACAGCAAAAACCGAGGTCCCATGCCATAGCAGGTGTGGCACGTAAAAGATCCCTCCCTGCTCAAAGGCCATAAGCGCCGACATAGGCCTAAATTTGATATACTCTCAATTAATTTGAAGGAAATAAAGAATATCTTATCTAATCTTATCTTATATATATATATATATATATATATATATATATATATAATACACAGATAAAAATTAGAAGTTGCATACAACCTACTACAAAGTTTGAATATTTAACATGTTTGACTGTTATTAAAATTCAATAAAACCATTATTGGGATTTAACAATAATACCACTCTTGCGACAGGTGGCATTCATCTTGTACTTATTCGTAATGCGGCTACATGTGCTTTTACGACCCTTTAGATTTTTTTAATACCATCAATATATATGTACAGTAAGATACTTGCGAAACCCTAGTAATATACATTATAATGACATTTTTTTTTCTATTCATACGTAATTATACATGTATATCAATCAAGATAACTCATTCTACTCTAACAGTCGCCGGATAGCTGAAAAATTGCTCAGGCGACTATAAATAAAAAAAACAAACAAACATTCTACTCTAACCACTGAGCTACCGCGACCGGTTTATGCAACTAGAACAAATTCATGAAAACACACCGATCCTATATGTAAACATGCCTGAACATATTTGATAATAGTTCTATATTAATATTCACCTCAAGTACCACAAGTGCAACAAAATCAACAGATGTCCAGGAAAAAATTTGAAAAGTAAATCGTGTCATCGTGTCATAAAAGAGATATAAATATGTGTCGTATTTTTAACGTTGGAAATAAAGTGCACCTGCACGGCACATGATACGCCCGTCAGATGTAAACGTTATAAACAGATAAAAATGCATGACACAAAATCTTGTCAACTTTAACTGGTGCAAAGATTCCACCAATATTTTGCTTTTAAGTCTTAGGTAAAATGGAGTTCCTTGTATTGTGTTTATTGCACACTGAATAAAATGACATTTCCGGGAATGGTTAGATAGGAAAAATTGAACATTATGGTTTAATTAACCGTTACAGCGAGAGAGAGAGAGAGAGAGAGAGAGAGAGAGAGAGAGAGAGAGAGAAGTCGTAATACGTCCTGTTCAAATACATCGAGTCGAAATACAAAGTCCAAAAAATACCAATCTTTTGTTATGCACTTTTAGTTTCTATTTTGAATTCAAATTAGTATCATTATGTCATTTTTTACGCATTAATTGCATTTTGTGTTATTGTTTTAAACGTAAAGCGATTTAGGTTAATTTTTGATTAGATAAAGAACTATATTGATAATAACATCTTTAAAATCAATTATTCAAGTCACGACAGGTTGTGAGATATGCTGAAAGCCTTGGGCGCATTTAGAACCATTTGCGACATACAAACTAAACTTCTTTTTTGAAATATTTCTGCACACGATATATAAATACATGTCCAAATCATGTAAAAACTTTATCAAATTATTAGCATATTCAGAACTTTCCTGTATAGAGACACTGTAGTGGCTTGATCTCTTTCCCCACATTAATTAACCCTTTGATGCATACCTTCAATAAACATACCACAGTAAGAACACTTTCAAACACGCTGCAGATTACGCACTACTGATACTACTCTACGACCTTGCTTTATGCAGTGCACAAACCTGCAGAACATTGTTTATGCAAAGGACTTACCCTTCTTTAAAATGTGACAACATAATTGAATCAAGGCTAGACACTTTATCAGTGATACTTAAAGTAGGATTGTTTGTATGACGGTATTTTTTTTCCAGAATCCTGACCCTCATGAACAAGATGGAATGGTCTGTGGAATTAAAATGTTTGTTAAAAAGTTGACTACCATCATTACTAATTTGAAAATTGTGAGCCGATGTCATTTGTCAATTAAATAGATTGACCACACAATCATCTGTGCGTCATTTTGTCGGTTTGATGACATGATGATAGCCCAACCCTTTGCTGTATTGAGTAAAACAACTTGCATAGCTTTCAAATATTCAATGATGTAATTCTCTCTTGATTTTGTGTGGAAACAATCATTCTGAATGTATTGTTGACAAACTCTTACCGAAAGGATAATTCTGTTAAAAGGGGGTCAAGCATAACAAAACTCATCTTTGAATTGTAACTATCCGAGATCAAATTTCAATTGAATATCTTCAGTCAATGCAGAAAAAACATCCTGAAACTGGTTCCTGCAATTCATCAAAGCACACAATTTAGTCAAAAGTAGGATAAGCGTAATTATTATACATTTATTGCCCTGCTTGGAGGGAGACATGAAGCTTTGTCCAACCCAGAAACATGTCCCCCGAGGGCGAAGGGCGAAGCCCGAGGGGGACATGATGTTTCTGGGTTGGACAAAGCTTCATGTCTCCCTCCAAGCAGGGCAATAAATTGTTTATTATACCGATAAAGAAAAAATATAATAGCGGCCAATTCCGCCTCTGTTCCGAGCTGGAATCTTCCACCCGCCGCCATTTATTTTTCTTCTGCAGACGAGAGTAAACAAAGAGCCGTAACTCTTGCAAGAAAAAAAGCGAGGCCTCCCGAGGGATGCAGTACACGACGTTCCGAGGCACATCGAGGGAGGGGTACATGAAGTTTTGTCCCCCCCCCCCCCCCCCCCCATCACGTGATCTGTTCGACCAATAGTATTTCAATAATCGTCGTGTCAATCCCTAGAGGTATAATAATAAATATTGATTGATTATATATTATTTAACACCCCGTTCTAGAATAACTTTTCACTCATTGAAACGTCACCATTGCCAGTAAAAAGCTGGGAAATTTAGTCCTATGCTCGCCGCTTATGATCCACTGTGGATCGGTGTTGTTAGAATAGATCCTCAGTATCCATTACTTGTCGTAAGAGGCGACTAAATGAGGCGGTCCTTCGGATAACAGCGCAAAAACCGGGGTCCCGTGTCATACCAAGTGTGGACTTCTGACGAGTTTGTCTCAGCGCGGGATGGACGGGGGCTCATTTTTGGACGTTTCTGAATTGTTCAATGACTCAGCGCACATCTCAGTACACATATATGTTTCTTGATAGAAATGAGTTTAATGTGTTTGACTTGCATACAACTTTGATATCACTTACGTTATTAAATATTTGAGTTGAAGTAAAATATATAATTGCATTTTTTCAATAGATGGAAATATATATATATATATATATATATATATATATATATATATATATATATGAGCCGTCCCATGCAAAAAGGGCCCTTATGGTAAAAAATTTCAAAAATCATTTTTTGATGGATTATGATAGGTAATGATATAAAAATGTTTAATTAAGATATTTCTATTGATCATCAAAAAATGGAATGTTGGTTGTTCAGAACTTTCCAAGTGAGATACAGCACTTACTATTCTTTGTTTTGTAAATAATCAAGGTTCATGCCACGTTTCTGTTTACATATAGATGACATCATTGAAAACATGTTGAAAACAAAATGAGATTTGACAAACGCTAGAAACTGTTTAACTGTGTTTAGAAGGAACTTGTAATCTGAAAAATTCAGGAGTCCAAATATCATACCTCTGTGAGATTAAGAGAGAGGGACTATGTAAGAATCTAATAAATTTAACGGTTCCAACGTAGGCGAGATAACTTTACCCCCCCCCCCCCAACCCACCCCTACACAAGAACATTGCAGTGACGGATCCAGATAAGAGGGAGGTTCGTGGGTTGGACCTCACCTTCGTCAGTTAATTTTTTCTAAAAAGTTTAAAATTAATGTATTCGCCTCTACGTTAGGGAATACAAAATATCGTAACATGAAATGATTAAGAGGGCATGCAATACCCTGGGATTTCTACCTTATAATAAGGGCGTGCATATAAAAATAAAAATAAAAAAGTGTACCTCCTCCATACAAAAGACTGTCTCCAGAGATGGATCAGGTAGTGAGGGACTCTCTTCTTCTGCTGCGAGAGAAGCAAGGAACGCTCCTCTGATCAGGATGTTGCCGCCTGTTGAGACAGGGAATATTCCTGCTATCAGGGTGTTACCGCCTTTTGAGACAGGGGATGCTCCTGTGATCATGGTGTTGCCGTCTGTTGAGACAGGGAATGCTCCCGCGATCAGGGTGTCGCTGTCTGTTGAGACAGGGAATTCTCCTGCGATCAGGGTGTTGCCGTCTGTTGAGACAGGGAATGCTCCTGTGATCAGGGTGTTGCCGTCTGTTGAGGCAGGGAATGCTCCTGTGATCAGGGTGTCGCCGTCTGTTGAGACAGGGAATGCTCCTGTAATTGGGGTGTTGCCGTCTGATGAGACAGGGAATTCTCCTGTGATCAGGGCGTTGCCCTCTGTTAAGACAGGGAATGCTCCTGTAATTGGGGTGTAGCCGTCTGTTGAGACAGGGAATTCTCCTGTGATCAGGGTGTTGCCCTCTGTTGAGACAGGGAATGCTCCTGCGGTCAGGATGTTGCCGTCTGATGAGGTTGCGGCAGCTAATAAAACAAAAAGGGAATCATTGCTGTAATGCCCCGACTTCAGACTTTATTATTGTTAGTTTGAGAGAGAAGTATATATATATATATATATATATATATATATATATATATATATATATATACTGACGGACTTTAAAAACGCACCACACTTTTTTACCCCTTTATTTGTCTTGAAAACATTACATATAAAACTTTTATTGCAAAATTTACCCAACATACATTGTACTGATTTTGAAAACCCATCTCTCGATTTCGGGATAAACAACTTTGTTGGTGAAAGCATAGACAGCACTACCAGAAAAAATTCAAAACCAAGACTATGCTGCGCTTAAGCAATGAAATGCGCAATCAGGCACTTGGATATAGTCCTCAATATCAAATGTTATCTTTCACCTACAGTGTAGAACTAGTGGGTAATTCAATGGGGTTAAAAATATAGGGATTTCAAACTGACAGGTCTTAGGAAAAGGCAATTGTTCAAGTTCAGTTCTGTGGCTTATGGACTTATTCAATAGTTACTACAGTTTGGTTCGGTATTAATTTGTGCATGTTTATAACTGGCTTACCTTTTCTCCCCATAATAAATACTGCATAGTTAACTTGTAACTTTTTATGTGTCCTGACAGTTTCCAGTTATGATCTCCATAGCCTCTGTAAAGTTCAAATAAAAGTATGTGAGTTTAAGTGTTAGTGATCTAATGAACAGCTATGAGTTCATCATGATTTCAAAAAACTTGAATTTATATTCTGTGACAGAAAGCTGACATGTAAAGAGCTGGGTGAGGTAATTATCAAAATCTGCCCTGTTTTCAAATTTCATCACATTAAATACGTAAGGTGAAATTATCCGCAAGACAAAATCTGAATACCATAAGCCAGATCTTTGAGTAAGTTAATTATTATGATAGAATTTGCCTATATTGTACTTTCATTTTTGAATGGTTAGTAATTCAAGCGTCGCTTTTCATTGCTGAAAGTTCTCTCTCTCTCTCTCTCTCTCTCTCTCTCTCTCTCTCTGGGAGAAGGGGATGGTTTGATTCAGATGCCGAAAATGGGTTGACTAACAGTGGGATATTTTGAGGGGTGCACCACCTATTAAAACCATAAATACTTTGAAAATCCGGGTCATCACTCCAGTTTCGGTAGTTAGACTTATAAGACGCACGCGCATTTTCAAAGACAAAGGTCATTTCTAGAGTGTAGTATCGATACATAAAGGGTGTTAAGAAAGTTCGTTCCATGATTTACAGCATGCCAAAAATTATTTATAAACAACTCATATACAAGTTTATATGTTTTTAATAACCAGACAGTCCATCTTTGTTTTTCAATACATTTTTAATTCTATTTGGCATTGAATGAATCAAAGAAATCAAATGTTTCTGAGGTATTTCCCTCCATGCACGGTAAAGTCGGCGTCGTAATTGGCACATTGTCGTTGGGCGCGGATCCTTGTAGGCCTCGCTGTCCAGAATACTCCATAGATTTTCGATGCAATTTAGGTCTGGGGAATTGCCTGGCCATTCTACATGGGTAATAAAGTTTGGTAGATTATTTTCTCACCAATTCTGTGTTAGCAGGGCAGTGTGAGGGGGTCACTCCATCTTGAACAAATGTGGCGTGTCCTGGATATTGAAGTAACTTTCGTTCGTCGATCCTACCACTATTCTTCTGTCGATTTAGAGCAGGTTTTAGTTCTTTTTGAAGGATATTGTTCACATAATAATCAGCATTAATAGTGACAATGTGAAGGTTGGATAATCCCTGTACTCCCATCGCACCCCATACCATGACTTTAGCGCTCGACTTGACGCAGCTTACATCTGGAACCTCATCTGACTGGGACCCCCATACAACATCGTCCTGTCGGTTCGGAACATGAAACAAATATTTCGTAGATTCATCACTAAAAATGTAGTTTCCCCAGTCTTCAGCCGTCAAATGCTTGTGATCACGAGCAAATTTTAATCTCTTTTGCCTCTGTGTTTTCGTCAGTAGTTGATTTCTCGGTCTTTTAAATGCTTTCCATTTTTTAACTTTTCGCAAATAATTAAAAACAGTTACATGACTCACATTAAAGCCTGAGTTCTTAAGTTCCTTGGTGCATTTCCTTGTTGATTTTCCTCGTTTGTATTTTATGTTTTCCACTTTTCTCTTCACTACCCCCACTATCTTCGAAGGCCGGCCGGATCTCGGTTGATCGGATAGTTGTTTATTCTGCTCTCGCCTTCGCCCCCACTTTGTTACCCATCGCTCACTTTTACATAGCTGCTTAGCCACATCCTTCACACTTAATCCTGCATCTAATAAAGCCAAAGCTTGAGCTCGTTCATTAATTGACAACACTTGTACAGGACGTCTGCTTTTTCACTGAACTCGGCATATTTATTTCATGACGTAATAGACACTTTGTTTACATCACACTATAGTAACACAAGAGAGTGCACATAGGGAAGGATAACTGCTGATATAATGAAAAAGAAGTCTATAGAGTTACCAGTAAAAAATTGAAATAAAATCATGTCGTTTTTCTATTTAATTTTTCAAATTTACAAACGGAACGAACTTTCTTAACACCCTTTACAAAGCGTATCGTGAGATATCGATATTTTAGTTGATGTATCGCAATACCTCTCGATTCGTATCACTTTTCTTTCATGTTCTTTGAAAGAGTTATTTAAACTACATAACAAGTGTGCAAGGGCAACCATTTGTAAATTACAACCATTTAAACTATTAAACATTTTCTTTAAAAACGAAACAGCAAAAAACAATGAAATAATTATACAAGCATTTCTTTGTTTAAGGAACACATTTACTTATAGATTATTGTGAGCTTTTTCACTCGAAATTTCATGACTCAGATGGAGGGGAAAACGTGTGTGCATCGGAGGACGTTAAGGAGTCGTGTATAGAGTGTGTGCAAGGCACATTGTTGAACTTGGCATATTGGCATAAGACATGGTTACATCTGAAGTATGGAAGTTTATTTTAATATCAATTGTTTATAAGATTTATAAGAATAAATCTGGAGTGCAATTGAACAATATGCATATGTAATTGCAGACTCATTTCATCTTATGTTGGAGAGAGTAGATATGGCGCTGGTGAGATTTTTTTCAATGAGTGTTGTTCATACATTGTATGCAAACTGTCGTCAGAACGTTTATTAAAACAGTTTCAGTGTTGATTTTGTTTTATCTTCGATTGAATGTTTGAATTAATTCTTTGAATTCATGTCTGTCCAATTATATGCTTAAAAAGGATTCCCCTGTCTGGTTTAGAGAATAATCATTTGGTTGTATTGATTGATTGTATATTGTTTAACGTCCTGGTCGAGAATTTTTCACTCATATGGAGACGTCACCATTGCTGTCGCAGGGCTGCAAAATTTAGGCCTATGTTCGGCGATTATTGTCTTTGAGAAGGGTGTGATTTTTATCGTGTCACACATACTGTGACACATGACCTTTGTTTTGCAGTCTCATTTGAAGGGCCGCCCAATTTAGTTGCTTGCTTGTTTGTTTGTTTGTTTCTTTATAGCCGCCTGAGCAATTTTTCAGCTATCCAGCGGCTGTCATCATTACCGGTGACAGGGCTGCAAATTTAGGCCTATGCTCGGCACTCAGGGCCTTTGAGCAGGGAGGGATCTTTATCGTGCCACACCTACTGCGACACGGGACCTCGGTTTATACGGTCTCATCCGAAAGACCGGCACCCACGTCCCACAGTGGGATTCGAACCCCCGACTCAAGGATCATCAGATCTTTGAGCCCGACGCTCTAACCACTGCGCCATGCGGGCGACTAGAACGTATTGAAATTTAAGTATAAATGAATTGTGTCTAATGTGCTGCGCAATAGGAAAGTCTGTAAACTAGTAATTGGACCATTTTGATGAAATCAGACTTAAAATTATTCTGGAATTTTTATAGTTGGAAATCTTAAGAAATATAGCTAGGAGTTCATTAGAGGTATATCAGTTTCAGTCATAGGATTTTCCTCCAGAACGAATGGGAGGTTTTCTAAATAGGATTTAAAATTTCCTCTACAAGGATTGGGGGAAGGTTTTCTGAATAGGATTTAGAAGAATTTCTGCCTGATTTTTACTTTCCAATAGTGTTGTTCCGACGATCGATTGTAATCGAAAATCAGTTGCCTTCTACAACAAGCAAGGGTATTGATGACCTATTCTAACCCGCAGCCCCACGGGACTAATCACTTGAAATTAACTTTTGTCAGGGGGAGGGAGGGCAGAGAGTGGAAGGTCTTGAAAATAACAATAACAACGTGTAAGTTAATTTAATCTAGATAAAGTAAATCTCAGATGAATCGATGTCTGATGAAGGGGAATATCTGTGTGCATTGTTATTTGTAGTACTTATATGTGTGTTTATTACTGTGTGTATTGTTTACTTGTGTGCATTCTTATTTGCAGTATTTACTTGTGGGTTTATTACTGTGTGTAGTGGTCACTTGTGTGAATTGTTATGTGTAGTATTTGTGTATGCATGTTTTATTCATTTATTTTACTTTTATTGCCCTGCTGTTGTAGAATTTCACAAAAGAATGTTCCAAATCATCACTTGCATTTTATTTCATAAATTGCGGTTTTATTCATTATGCATATATGCCATATAAATCTAAAGTTCACGTAAGTATAGCTCAGCGGTTGATCCACGATTCACGTAAGCCGGGTTTAAATGCCAGGTGAGTAGGACTTACCTGACTACACATTCCGTTGCACGCTTTAAAGGTAAACCAGGCTTACGTGATCCAACCAATAGATAGAAGGATGTCGAAAAATTCCAAGTCTCCAAATTTTACTGCTTTGGAAAAGAGTGTTTTATTGGAGCTCATTGATTCTAGGAAGGATATAATTGAAAATAAACAAAATGACGGCAAAAATGGTTTTAAAGAAAAACTCCGAATGGGAACAAATTACGAGTGAATTTAATGCTAGCCATGGTGTCCATCAAAGGAATTGTGTCCAGTTGCGGTCTCTTTGGAAAAATATGAAATCCAGGACAAAAACGGCCGTTGCAAAAGACCGAAGAGAAAAAGGAAAAACTGGTGGTGGCCCACAGGCGGATACGGGGTTAGACACCCTGCATACGGCAATTTCAAACATGCTTCCACAGCAAATTAATAGCATTGGCAATGAATTTGATGATGACGCTATTTTGCACGGTGATTTAGACACACCCCCCCCCCCCCCCAGTCCAAATAAAGAGGTGAGGTATTATAGAACATGAAATGAAAATGATGAAGTTTATTATTTGAATACAATGCAATATTATCAATATGATAAACAATAATTGATTTTAATTACTTTTTTAAATGACAACAAAGTAATTGTTTTGTTGATTTCATTCTTCGTAGGCAAGTTGCGTCTTGGAATCTACTGAAACACCACCAGCACGTCATTCTGCATCCACAACAACCCCAGTCATGAAGAGGAAGCTCCCCGGTAAACAGGAACAGGTGAAATCGAGACTGTTGGAGATGGCAGAAGCGGAACATGCTGCAAAGATGCGTGTGTATCAACTAAAGGAAGATATCCTCAGACTTAAAAAGCGTAAGCTAGAAGAATCTCTGTTGTTCAGTAATGAAGCAACTAGATCTGGCGCTAGTAATAGCGTCTCTTCTGCATGGAGACCATTTTGAATGCACTAAATAAACATTTCAAAATAAAATTTATACATATATCTATTTTATGCTTACCTTGAACTTTTTATCTGTAATTTCGAATCAGAATTGTGCGAAGTGCTCTCCCACCCTGGTTGTAGTTTTGTGGGACAGGTACAGGTACATTGTCATTTTCATCACGATCATCATCATTTGGTAGAGGAATGGAAAGCTCCACAGCTATGTTATATAGCACACAACAAGCTGTTATCACAGTAATATTTGTTCGGAGTTTTAGACGAAGCTGTTGTCTTAAACATGGAAATCGTCTTTTTAAGATACCGAAAACGTTTTCAATTTTTACGCGTATATTGCACAAAGCTAAATTGAATCTTCTTTCCTCTCTAGAGTTTGGAGTGAGGACTGGAGTTACAAGATAGGAGCGCAGTGGGTATCCATTGTCACCTAGCAAAATACCATTTATTTCTCTGCGCTCAAACTTTGCACAAATATTAGAATTTTCAAAAATTCTACTATCATGGGTACTACCAGGTCAGCGAATAACAGCATTTGTAAGTTTGAGTTCATGATCACAAATTGCCTGCATATTAATAGAAAAATAGCCTTTTCTATTTCTAAAAAGTTCAGCAATATCCCCTCCTGGAGAAGTAATTGGAATGTGGGTGCAGTCTATCAGTCCCACGACACTAGGAATGCCACTTTGTTCCATAAACGCTCTTTGGACGTCCAAAATTCTATTTGCTGTTGGAAATTGTATATGATGATGATACAGAGAAGCTAATGCACGTGAAACTTTTTTGATGATTCTCGACACAGTATATTTGTGTATTCCAAACAAATCCCCATTTACGGATAAAAAATTTCCAGTTGCATAATATCTCAGAGTTATCAGAAGCTGATTTAAAGGTGAGACTGATGAAATGTGTAGAATTCCATTGCCTAAATCCTCATCAATATCGTCTAGAATATACAAAACCGCCTCTTTGGCAAGTCGAAACCTATCAATGAAATCTGCATCATTATGATACGTGACAGGATTTAGTCTGTCTCTAACTATTCGTTCTCTTGTAATCAATCTTTCTACAAGATCACACCTGTCCACAGCATCCAAATATTCATCCATAATTCCTCACTAAAATCACTAAGCCGGGTTTAAACCACCCGTATGCCTGGTTTATTATTTACCGTAATTCTGAGTCGTTCTCACCTCTGCTCTACCTGTGTGCAACGCGTGAATCTAGATTCAAACCCTGGATCATTGATCGGAGGTTCAAACCCGAGATACGCAACCGGCCAGATGAATGGTCATTGCATTCATCTTGCAAAAAAGAACAAGGTTGTTTGGGTATTGCTATTTTAAGAAAGATAACACTTCCATACAGAATTTTTAAACCAACTTTTTTTGGGGGGGGGGGGGGGGGGGGGATTTTTTTTTTAAATTATAGATAGCTCAATTCATCTCTTTTTTTTTCTTCTTCTTTTTTCAGGTTGACTTATGCATATGAATAATGTACATGTGCATTTTCTACTTAAAGATATTGGTACAGATTTTTGAAGTTTGTTGTCATAACCCCCCCCCCCCCCCCTTTTAAAGAAATGATTGAAAGAGGTATGATGACTCAGAATATTGCTTTGTTGTATTTTAATTCATATATGGTAAACAAAAAATATCACAACAGACAAAATGGGGAGTTTACAAGCATACAATCGAAAAATGATAAAATTCTATTTTCTTTACAAAAAAAAATAAAAAATGTGCATAATGAAAAACAAGTTATTATGATCTTTACAGATGGTTCTGTAAATATGCTGTCTGGAACAGCTAGCTAAACCTCACAATGTAACTAAGTCACAAACACAGCACATAGTTCCTCATTTATTATGTATGCATGAGCGGTCCAATGAGCAGTCTGCCAGGATGAATCATAATTCAAGTACGCTAATGAGTGACTGAATCAGAATGACTGAGTCCGAGTGAGCTACTATATGAGCTACGACTACGAGTGAGCTAAGGCAATGAGCGAGTCACGTGAGCCAACGAGTGAGTCACCGAGTGAGGTAAATAACTGAAATGAATTAAAATATATCTATAAATAAACTATCAAACCTAAGAAGACAATAACAGCATTGCACAGGAGTTGCTCACTTAAACTTTACCGCAAAATGAAGTTTAAATTACTATATAGCAAGAGTAAAATAAGTTGCATAAAAAAAAACACATACTATAATTTCTCGTGACTTCAGTTAATAAAGTATCGAGTGAAAATAATTTCAAAACTTAAATATGCTATAAGTAATAACCAAAGCAACTTATAATGCAATAGATTTCATAAAAAACTTACATGGTAATAGGCCATGAATTGATACAAACATCATCACATCCTAACATGTGGAACTCTAATGGCAGACTGCTTACAACTAGCACAAGAAAATGAGGGAGATAACTCCCGCTACAAAAAAGATTTCCACTCAGGGAAGACAACCCACTAAACTTTACAAATAAAGATAACTCTGAGTGACACTGAAGGTAATATGCATATACATGTATATAAAAAAAAAAAGACAACTGTCAGCACACTCCCCGTCTGATGTTCATAACATCACATATATAAACTACACAACAATGTCACTGGGTAGTAGCAGTACCATTTCTGTAACTGGACGAACGAATGTCGATGACCGACAACCACGTTTCGCGACACGAATTTGCGCCTTACGAACTTTCCCATCATCACTGGGAAAAACTTTCACAATGACACCCATCGGCCTAAGGTTACGGTGAACATCTTTATCGCGAATTAACACAATATCACCATCTATGACGTTTCTTTCACTGCGCGTCCACTTGCGGCGGATCTGTAAGATATGAAGATACTCTTTCCTCCAACGTGTCCAGAATAAATCTGCCATATGTTGTACGCGTTTCCACTGAGCTTGATACATGTTCATCTTGTTAACAGAGAGGTCGACGATCACGGGTGTTTTCTGAGTAAGTATCATAGAAGGACTCAGAGGGTACGGTTCGTCTGCATCTTCCAATAACGGGATTAATGGTCTGGCGTTCACAATTGCTGAAACTTCGGCCATGAACGTCACCAGTACTTCATGAGTAAGCGATCCAACCGGTATCTCCAACATGACTGCATCGAGTACACGCCTGACAACACCAATGAGGCGTTCCCACACGCCACCCATGTGGGACGAGTGGGGTGGATTAAATTTCCAAGTAGTTCCTTGTTCATACAGGAATTTTCTGACTTTTCCATTCTCAAAGTCAACTCCAGCAGAATCAATTTTCAAGTCGTTAACAGCACCCACGAAATTAGTTCCTCGATCTGAACAAATTTGCGTTACTTTTCCTCGAATGGCCTCAAATCGCTTAAAGGCATTGATAAATGATGAAGACGTTAACTCCTCCACAACTTCAATGTGAATTCCTCTTGTCGTAAGACAGGTAAATAATATTGCCCATCTTTTCGAATTTGCGGATCCTCCTCTTGTCCGACGAGTAACTATGTCCCATGGACCAAAGGTATCTAAGCCAATGTAAGTGAAAGGTGGATTGGGTTCCAAACGATCGACAGGAAGGTCCGACATCTTTTGACACAAAAGTTTACCACGTAATTTTCTGCATTTGACGCACTTGTGAAGTACAGATGAGACTAGTCTCCTTGCACCAATTATCCAGAATCCAGCACTGCGAATTGCTCCAGCTGTTATATGGCGACCTTGATGTTTACAGAGTTCATGGTAGTGATGAACAATCAAAGAAGCTATGTGATGATTTCCTGGAATTATCACTGGATTTTTCTCGTTGATTGGTAATGAACTTTTATTGAGGCGTCCACCGACTCTAAGTATTCCATCTTTATCCAAAAATGGTGAAAGAGATAGAATATTGCTGTCTCTATGCAGAGGTTTTCCTTTCACTATGCTCTGAATTTCTTCTGAATACATTTCGTTTTGCACAATTCTGATGATCAGTTTCTCTGCTTCATTGAAATTTTCCACTGTTTTTGAATCTACACATACATGCCATCCACAGCATTTATGGTCTCCTTGTTGAAAGGAATGCACAATATGTTTCAGTCTGGCAATAGTTTCAACAAGTTTCCTCCACTGAGAAAAACGAGAGAATCTTTCCGATTTAAGTCGTAATCCTGAGATGTTCACCTTTAAACAAGTGATTTCTTGCCTAACGTCTCTGTCTGAATCTGGGTTAACCATCTCATAGGTCGTGCATGTATGCTGACTCTGTTTCAAGTGTAAAGGTGAAGGTCCCAACAACCAAGCACTGTTTTGTAAAGCTGTAGCAGGTACATGTCTTGTTGCTTGATCTGCTGGATTTCTGTCTGTTGGTATGTATGACCACTGTACTGGTTTGGTCACTTTGCGGATAAGCATCACTCTGTTTGCCACATACTGATAAAACCTCCTTGAATTGTTGCAAATGTATCCCAATACCACTTTGCTATCGGAATAAAACTTGAAATGTTCAATTGATATTTCCAGTTGATCAGATACCCACATAGCAATTTCTACCGCTAACACAGCACCACACAGTTCTAAACGAGGTATCGAATGTCCTTTTAAGGGTGCGAGTTTTGTTTTCCCCGAGAACAAATCCAAAGTTTCCAAGTGATTCTACATAAGCCACTGCTGATATTGCCGATTCTGAAGCATCACAAAATATGTGAATTGTTTTGTGTGTTGTCTCACACAAAGACTGTTCTAAATAAAGTCTTGGAATATGGAGATCTAGAAGATGTAACGAATCTTTCCATTTTTTCCACTGAGTAGATTGATTTTCTGGTAAAGGTTCATCCCAGTCTGTCGTTTCTTGAAGAAGCTTCCTCATGAGTGACTTGCCCTGGATGATGATTGGAGCAAGAAATCCTAGAGGGTCAAATATACTATTTATGGTAGATAATCACCTCTTCTTGTGAATGGCTTATTGTCCTTTGAAATTTCAAAGAAAAACGAATCTGAGTGCAAATCCCAATTTAGTCCAAGACCTAGTTGTGTTGGTAGATTGTCCTTAGATAAATCCAAGTCTTTTATTTCACTTGACAGATCACTTGGTGGAAATGCATTCATAACTTCCTGTTTGTTTGAAGCTATTTTGTGTAGACGTAATTTTCCATGAAGCAAGGCTTTCTGTGTTCGTTTCATTAAATCCACAGCTTCTACTACTGTCGGTTGTGATGTTAAACCATCGTCCACATAAAAATCACGTTCTACATATTGAGTCACATCAGTCCCGAATACATTTTCTACTTCCTTGACAGTCTTGCGTAATCCGTAGGTTGCAATGGCTGGCGAGGGACTGTTACCAAATACGTGAACTGTCATACGATATTCGATCAGTCTCTTCTCTGGATTGTTGTCTTCGTGCCATAAAAAGCGTAGGAAATTTCTATCAGATTCACAGACTTTAAAACAGTAAAACATCTGTTCAATATCTCTTATTAAGGCGACTTTCTCTCTGCGGAACCGTAGTAAAACACCAAGGAGACTGTTTGTCAAGTCTGGTCCAGTAAGTAATACGTCATTGAGTGAATTTCCTTCAAATTTTGCGGATGAATCAAAAACAACTCTAATTTTGTTTGGCTTCTTTTGGTTGTAGACTCCGAACAATGGTAAATACCAACACTCTTCTCCATCTAGTACAGGCGGTGCTATTTCTGCATGTCGGTTTTTGAGTAGTGCCTCCATAAACTCCACAAAATGTCTTTTCTTTGTTGCATCTTTTTGCAAGGTGTAATCTAACTGTCTTGCTCTCTTTACAGCTTGATCATAGTTGTTTACTAGTCTTTGACGATCCTTACGAAAAGGAAGTGGTGCTTGCCAATGTTCATCAGGATGTTTTGTAAACTCTGAATTCATGATGTTTAAAAACTCATGGTCATCCATAGAAAGTCCCAACTTCTCATCACTTTCTGTCTTTTGAAAAACATTTTCACCAATGTCAGTCTTAGAACACATAATGTCCATTGCGATATCACTAATGATTTTTTCCTTGACCCGCAAGTTATTGTTGCATGGTAGCATGAGAGTTGGACGTCCATCAGGTAAAACACAAGTTTTCATGGTATTGATGACATCCGGTTTATGGGTTTTACCCAAACAAGTCTCGCCAATGATAGTCCAACCAAGTGATAATTGTTGGGCGTATGGTTGATTGCCAAATCCAATGCGCTGATCTAGAACGTGATGTGCTTTAGTTACATCCCTTCCTATCAATAACATGATTTTTGCATTGGGATCAACTGGTGGTATGTGCACAGCTATGTCATGCAAGTGTTCATAATGTAGCGCGACATCTGGAGTAGGAATTTCCTCTCGAACTTCAGGAATTTCATCACACTCAATGATGGTAGGTATATCTACACAGTTTTGACCATCCAATGATGTAACGACTAATCCACGAATCTTGCGTCCTGATCTCTGAACTTTTCCTGAACAAGATGTTAACAAGTAATCTGTCATAGTTTCACGAGTGTCCATGAGATCAAAGAGTTCTGGTTTAGCGAGTGTTCTATTCGACTGATCGTCAATCACTGCATATATTTTCACGGATTTCTGTGGACGGTCCTTTGGGTACACGTGTACTAGAACGGTTTTAGCACAAAGATTTCCCTCCAAATATTTCTCCGCAGATTTGTGTACACTTATAATTCACACCTGAGTTGACATTTTCAGAGTCTAAAACACGATTGTCAGATAGATTCTCCCCGCCATAGCTTCTCAAAGGGAATGACGAGTTCACTTGCTTAGTCCTGCACACATGTAACGGTGATGTGTGAAATCTGCTTCCACATTCTCCACACTGCACATCAGATTGACATTCTTGTTGTTTATGATCCTTAGAACAACATCTGAAGCACAAATTGTTTTCTTTCAAAATCTTCCTCTTTTCATCAAATGATTTCATTCTGAAGGCTCTACATTGTTCCAAGGAATGGTTTGTTTTATGAAGAGGGCACCGATTTTCTTTTTCTGAGGCACGATGTTGCCGAGATACTTCTGTTTTCCTGCTTGAAATTTTCACAGTTTTATCCGTGGGTTTCTGTGTACTCAAGTTTTTGTCTGTGTAAGTGAAACTTGGATTGTTCTTGATACGGCTTTGTTCACGAACAAAGTTTGCAAACACATGAAATGGTGGAAACACAACATGATGTTCATTTATATATTTCACAGCTGTGTTTGTCCATTTTTCTTGAAGTTGGTATGGGAGCTTCATAACAATAGGTGTCACTCCTGTCGAAGCATCAAAGTATGCAAGTAATGACTGGTAACGGATATCCTCCTTAGCTGCTAGGATTTCATCCAAAATATCGGATAAGTCATATAGACGGCGATAATTCTTTGACGTAATAGCAGCAAATGAATTCAATTTCGTTTTTAACGCAGATTCAATCATTTCCGGACACCCAAAGCGTTCTTCTAAACGTTGCCAAATTCTCCGAAGTCCATGTACAGGATTACTTGCACTTGCAGTCTTTATGCTGATTATTTGTTGTTGTGATGATAGACTTGTATATTTGATGAGAAAGTCAATTTCCTCCTCTGGTATCACATTTAAATCCAACATAACAGATTTGAAACTCGTTTTCCACGCAGGATAGAATTCAGGTTTGTCATTGAATTTAATAAGGCGTGATAGCATCAAGTCCTTTTTGAGAAAATAACGAGTAAAATCTGAAGTTGTTCCTCTTGCGTCCAAAATTGGCAGCTGCGGAGTATATGGAATAGCTTGGGGGTTCAATGTCGATGTACAAGGAATGTAATCATAACTATGTGATGGCATATTTTCCTTCACAGTAGTTTCAGGTTCTAAACAGCTGGTTTTCTTTAGAGTTCTGATTTGAGCGTGTTGCTCCACATACGATTTCGTGTGTTCTCTGCGATCAACACTGTCTAAATGTTTGAAATATGTGTCACTGCGATCACATTGACTTCCTTCTTCCACACTCAGAATTTCCGCTTCAGCGACTGCAACTTCCTTTTTTACGGATAACAACTGTAGATCTGCTTCCAAATCATCCGTCATTTTTTGTGACTTTGCTCTTTCCAATGCTAGAAGAGATTGTTCCTTTTTCATTTGTATTTCTAGTTCTGTATACATCAGTTTCGCTCGAGCGATTTCTGCTTTCTTTTTCTTTTCAGATAACACTGAACTTTGTTTACTACGAGATGAAGATTGTGAAGCATCCTCACGTGATCTGTTTGTTGTCGTAATTGAATGAACATCATCTTCCTGTTGCTGTTTTGTTTCAAGTAGTGACGGTTGTTGCAAGGCATCATTAAGTTTTCTAAAGGCGGTGTCAAATAAAATGCTAGATCCTCTCCTTGACATCTTAATTCTTTGAAGTTCTTGAACACATTTCTCAGTACGTTCCCTCTCAAGAAATTAACAGAATTCACTAAACAAAGAGTCAAAGACATCTATTCTTGTTTCTAGTTCCGATTTCAAATGTATGATGAGTCGAGGATCTTTAGGAAATGCAAGATCTATTTCTTCAATGATAGTGTCAACGTTTTTCCATAGTTTCTGCAAACGAGCAGAATATGTGTCGATCGAATTGTTCAAAAGTTCTTGGGCCTTTTCAGTTAACTGTCTGTTACGTTTTGGCCTGGTAGAGGCCTCCAATGTGTCCCCTTCTTTATGACTCATCCTCAGATCCTAAAGTTCTGGCCAGTTGACATTTATTTACTATGCTGTCTGGAAAAGCTAGCTAAACCTCACAATGTAACTAAGTCACAAACACAGCACATAGTTCCTCATTTATTATGTATGCATGAGCGGTCCAATGAGCAGTCTGCCAGGATGAATCATAATTCAAGTACGCTAATGAGTGACTGAATCAGAATGACTGAGTCCGAGTGAGCTACTATATGAGCTACGACTACGAGTGAGCTAAGGCAATGAGCGAGTCACGTGAGCCAACGAGCGAGTCACCGAGTGAGGTAAATAACTGAAATGAATTAAAATATATCTATAAATAAACTATCAAACCTAAGAAGACAATAACAGCATTGCACAGGAGTTGCTCACTTAAACTTTACCGCAAAATGAAGTTTAAATTACTATATAGCAAGAGTAAAATAAGTTGCATAAAAAAAAACACATACTATAATTTCTCGTGACTTCAGTTAATAAAGTATCGAGTGAAAATAATTTCAAAACTTAAATATGCTATAAGTAATAACCAAAGCAACTTATAATGCAATAGATTTCATAAAAAACTTACATGGTAATAGGCCATGAATTGATACAAACATCATCACATCCTAACATGTGGAACTCTAATGGCAGACTGCTTACAACTAGCACGAGAAAATGAGGGAGATAACTCCCGCTACAAAAAAGATTTCCACTCAGGGAAGACAACCCACTAAACTTTACAAATAAAGATAACTCTGAGTGACACTGAAGGTAATATGCATATACATGTATATAAAAAAAAAAGACAACTGTCAGCACAGTAAATATACGAGGAATTGGTACAAACAATCTCGCCACGTGTATCAGTATCATTCCACCTTAAGCTGATTTACACAAACATAAATTTTCAAAGAATCGAATCACACGCATATGTTAGATAAAATATAAGATCTCAAAACAACAGAAAAATTACTTTATACATATGGATTAGATATGATTAACATTTTCCGCCATTGCGCGCATCAAAATCAATCATTGCTCTCATCAATACGTCAGTTTCTCGATAAGAACTCTTCTGTGTTGGAGGTGCGTTTATTCAAACTTTAAATGTTGAAGTGGGACAGGGTGAACCTAAATTCGGTCAATGAGGAAGACGATAAAATATTAGACACGGTTTCTCTCTAGATATATAAACATAGAAAATACAAAATATCGAATGAAAAGATTTACTAAAATGTAAGCATAAAACGAATGTCGTATTTGCATTTCATATACTGGATATGATACGTACGACCCATGAAAAAACGTGATAACTGATATAAAAAAAAAAAAAATCACTGTATTTGATAACTATCCCCTGAATACTTATCACTCACCCTGTATATCAGTTGAATTCGTGTGATGAAACTGCGTATGAGAAATCTACAGGGCACATTCACTTGTCCCATTCCCGCATGTAAACATTGTTTCGCGAGTTCTCCAAAAAGAAATAACCCGGACGTATCTCAAAACAGCGTTATTAAATTGTCGAGCAAATTAATTCAATTAATGTGCAATAATTGAATTGAAGCGCATTAGATTCAATTGATGAGAGAAATAATTTATTTTATGCACACATTATTTCAATTGATGAGAATAACTTTAGTTCTGATATCTTTAATAAGTAACGATATCTTTAATTTTCTAAGGTTCTGTTACTTTGGCGCTCCATATATGACCCCTCCCTACTTCAATTTTCGTGCCCCGGGGGTTCTTGAGGAAAAGATTTTGAAATTACCCCACCTTAATTTTTTGCCGTTTTGTGATTATTTCCGTATTTGAATGGGCATGACCCTTCATTAGAACAAAATTGAAGTCTCTTTACCCAAGGATGCTATGTACTAAATTTGTCGAAATTGACCCAGTGACTAAAATGTGAACAGTTTACAGACAGACGGACAAAACACACAAATGCTCACTTACAAGTGAGCTTAAAAAATTAAACACTAAAATCAATAACTTATATAATGCATACCTTAAGTGCCATCTCCATCTTGAATTAGCTAGCTGTCTTTAGATCATTCAATGTCGGAAGTTCCGGTGTTCTTCACAGTATTATGAACTCTAATTAAAGAAGAGTGTTCTGGTTACTTCGAAGTTTGACATGTTCCAAAATTATTATACGAGTTCTTTAATATGCTATTGCACTTAAAAAAAATCCAATCTAATGCAATTTAAAATACGTAAATCAAGCTATTTAACGTGGCTTTATAAATCTATATGGTTAAATATACAGAGTGTACTGGAGTCGCAAATACCGTGGAGATTATCAAATGCAGAACTCTTTAATTGCTGTAAAAATTCTTCGAAAACACAGAAAAAATGCATTGCTCCATCATTGTCGCTTAACATTGTCGCGGATTTAGAAATCATGTGATTACTGACTAGTTTTAACCATGTTTACACACATAATACGCCACTATATAATCCGTCGGTAGATTGGTTTTAATACATTACATTTGTATGGGAAAACCCTGCATACAACGTACTTAACGTCCATACGAAACACGTAGTTCACAAACTTCACATACGCCAAATTACCTTAATCTGATTGTTTCTATAATGAGACGTCACGAGCTGTAGGTGTTGCCCTATAATTAGCGTTCAAGTTCGTAGAAGTGACGGTTCTTTAACGTGCCAACGCCTGCCGCGACACGGGACTTCCGCTTTTAAGGTCTTATCATTAAGGGCCGTTAATCTCAATTTTAGATTGCGAGCGTTTGGTGAAGGAGTAATCACTACCTATCTTTAAATCTTAGGTTTGACGCGGACATGGCATGAGTGGGGCTCGAACTCACGACCTACCAGTTACAAAGAGAATGCTCTAACCACTGAACTTAATGCTTAAAAAGATTACTTCAATTAAATATAATGCATTAAACTATTACCTATTCTTATGGTAAAAAAGTTGATAAACTTTACCGGTCTACACCACCCTGTATACGTGTCTTCATAATACTGCGTCTTTCCATCTTGATAATCTTGACAATGTGTGCAGGTGTGGGCCCCGATATGAACACAAATCACTCTCAGGTAACTTTCTACTCAGTCACGTGATATTCAAACAAGATGAATCCAACATTATAAACCTGAACAACAAATGGGTGGATCAAAGCAGATATCCGAATTTTGATCAATAAATAGATATAAATACGGAAAAAAAAACCCAGGGTAAACCTCTCTCTATATCAATATATATATAGACAGAGCCCCCCCCCCCCCCCCCCATTTATTTCTATTTATATATTGATTAAAATTCAGATACCTGTGATCCAAGATCCTACACCCAGCTACATATATTATCCAGGGATAAAACTGGACCATTTCCAGGCATTTCATTCAACTCAATCTAATAAAGATAATGTTTTCACAATAGCATATACATGTGTGGAATCACGGGACTTGTTTGAATTCACTAAATAACGTATTGAATGCCTAAGATCAGGATTAACAAAAAGTAGATAAGAATGTTACTGTGACAAATATTTACATTTATAAGACGGAGGCTGTATGCACTGGGGTATTGCTAAACGTGGATTTTATCCACTCGTCGGTCGTATCGATAACTGAAATGATCTGAACACCATTAGTCAGATCTAGGAACAAGTTAATTATTATGATAGAATTTGCCTTTAGGGTATTTTCACTTTTACATGATGAGCAAGCGTCGCGAATTATGCAGAGCGTCGGTTTTTTAGTGCTGAAGGTGGAAAGTCCTCTCTCTCTCTCTCTCTCTCTCTCTCTCTCTCTCTCTCTCTCTCTCTCTCCATTCCTAAAGAGAAGGGGATAGTTCTAATCAGATTTGCCGAAAATGGGTTGATTAACAATGAGATATTTTGAGGGGATGCACCACCTATTAAAACCATATGTTCTTTGAAAATCTGGGTCATTAGTCCAGTTTCGGTACTTTATATATATATATATATATATATATATATATATATATATCTATATCTGTGTGTGTGTGTGTGTGTGTGTGTTTGTAAGCGCCTGCTGAACCCCACTACGAGAATATGAATACACACGTCTTATCCCACTACATTTTTCTATCCCACTACATACACCCGTGTAGTGGGATAGAAAATTGTTCGGAAATTATTATTTTCATCATTCTCAATTCAGAAAATGTAAAATTGCACAATATGCGGGTTTCCGGTGTGTATACGAATTTGTCACACACATTTTGGAGTCCATATCGGCATGTTAGATACTTTGCCTCGGTAGTTGAATCGACGCATGCGTGGAAGATTATTTCCTGTTTAAAGATGGCGGCAGACTTCGAGGAAGTGTATCATTTGTATTGTTTATTTTGTTTTGTTCTTTTTTTATAGACACGGTATAGATTGTCATCAATGATAAATTATTTTAAGCTTGGATAGTTAGTTTATACGCATCCACATCTAAATTCCCGATAGAGAATGGGGGGGGGGGGGATAACTACTGGTGCCATTTGAACTGTAAACAGAATTGCAGTTTTGATCACAATCGACAAATTGTTCCTAATTTAGATTTTTTACTGTTTAAGTATTGATGTAGAAATGTATTTCACAACAAGATTTTTTAAAATCATTACCGTAACGTTATTTACTAACTAATTCAGGAGGATATATGTGCAATTATTTCTACAACATATCACTGGTTTGAGTGAAGGTTACTGAGTAAAACTAAGATAAATCTATAAAAACTGTTTTATTTTGCCAATGTAGAATCTAGATTTTACACAGGTTAGGAAATGTTGTTCACACATGTAATCGGTAACACCCCCCCCCCCCCCCCCCCCCCCCGAAATAACTGAGAAGCAAAATTAAAAAGAAAGAGAAGCTATTATTAAGTAGCTTATTTTGTATATTAGGTACCCAAAGAGAGATGCCAGACACTATTTAAATTCCTTCTATTACACATACAGAACTGACTAAATAATTAGTACAAAGGAATTAATACTATTTTTTTTAATTAACATTTTATATCACAAATCAGACAGAATATAATTATAACAAAGAATAGTTTTTTTTGTTTTTGATAATTCCTCTCATGCCCATAAACACACACATACACACACACACACACACACACACACACATACACACATACACACACACACACACACACACTTTTATGCATAGTCTATATGCTGGTATCCTTATTTTAAATTTGTATAAATATGATATAAGCAGATAAAAAGAGTTGAAATTCAAAAATATTTTTCCATAATGACCATAATTTTTCAAATCTATGTACATCACTGTTTTGGATAGCAATATGCTTTTCAATGTTGAATTTGAGTTTCAAATGAGATAATAACCCATATATATTTGGTAGTTTGTTCTGTTTCAGGCTAGAAAAAATATACTGTTTTGTGTAAAGGATCAAAACATTTATCACTTTGTTTCTTTTGTGCGTGGAAGATCACCAAATAACACATTTTGCAAGTTAAACCCAACTCTTTCTTTGGTTTTTACATACATATGTAGACTGAAACTATTCCATAATGACATAATTTTTTCACAATCAATAAAAATATGTTGTATAGTTTCAGCAGCTTGTTTACAAAAAGTACAGGAGTCAGAACTTATAATGTTAATTTTCTTTAGATAATAATTAACAGGAAGGATTCTATGAAGAATTCTATATTGTAGCCACTGAACTGTAGAATCAGTTGTTATTTTGAAGCAAACCTTAAAAACATCTTTAACCAACAGTTTTTGTATTCTATGAGGTGATAATTTAGAGTTCCACTTTGAAATTGAGTTAGGCTCTGTATAGTTCTCATTCAGAAGCCTATATATGACTTTTGTACATTTTTATATGATACAACTGATTCATAGTAAAAATATATAAAAGGCTTGCATACTATTTTGACACAGTTTCTTTTAATAGACATTGTTTTCGTAAATTTTCATATGAAGTTGGTCATTGTTTAGATGCAGTTGGGGGAACATTCATCGGTTCTACTACTAATGTTGTAAAATAATTGTTATCATTTCTTAATTTAAGCCACAACATCAACTGGAGATGAGAAGCCTCGCAAAGCATTCAGATATATACATATATAACAAGCAGATCATCAGATGACAGGAGCCAATGATGTTGATGAATCTTATACCATTATTGCTGTTGATGATCCAGGTATGCATATATAGGATATTGTGATATAAAGTGAACTGTTTATTATATCTCCCCTGTTCCAGGGGTAGAAATATTATTTTTAGTCTCTCTGTCTGTCCATCTGTCCGTGAATCACAAAATCTTGTGAACTCCTACATATCTTATCAGATAGACTTTAAATTTTGTACAGTGTTTCACTGCCTTTTGTATTTTCCTAAAAGTTATAATGGATCTAAGAGGAGTAGAAGATGCAAAATAGATTATGAATGCTTCTTCTCCTATATGGCTGATCAGGTAGATTTGAAACTTTGTACATTGCTTCATTGCCATTTGTATATATTGTCGGGACAGGAAGATTCAATTTTATCCATAAATCTATAAAGATATAATAGATCTCTGAGGGATGGAGGGTGGAAAATAACTTGTGAATACTTCTCACATATGGCTCATCAGAGTTCATATTTTCTATAATGTTCCTGCTCATGCTTTCTCCTCCATACCATGCAGTACATTAAGGGAAGGAAATTTAATTTAGAGCACTTTCAATTTGGGGAGCAGGAGAAAAAATTGTTTTTCGCAAAAAACTATCACTGGTTATTACAGTGTGTATGTACTGAGATTCCTGTTACACACTGTGTGTGACACATGTCATGGGAAGTCATAAGTGTTTAATCATTCAAGTACAGATGTTGCAAATTGATAATCGGAATAGTTTTTAATGCTCCCCGAAAATTTATAGGGGAGCATATAATCATCATTATGCCTGTCTTTCTGTCTGTCAATGTCCAAGCTCATATCACCTAAATTTGATCATATATTTTCCTTGGGTCAGGGATTTTCAACCAAGATAAGTTGGGAAAGATCAAGGCCTCTCAGAAAGTATACCTCATTTCAGGAAAAAAATTATTTATTTTAACAGTTTTTAAACAGGTATTGATCGTATATCTCATAAGTAAGTTACAGGTAAATGACTTTCAGACAAAGATCACGCAAGATCAATTTGTAAAGTCAGTGTCCCTCACCTCATCAAATATGTTATTTATATATGAAAAAAAAATTCAACAATATTTCAACAGTTATTGATCACTGCAAGTCATTTGTCATATTATGTTGTTCATTGTTTAGGTGCAGTTGGGGGAACATTCATCAGTTCTACTACTATTCTTGTGAAATAATTGTTATCATTTCTTAATTTCAGCCACAACATCAACTGGAGATGAGAAGCCTCACAAAGCATTCAGATATGTACATATATAACAAGCAGATCATCAGATGATAGGAGCCAATGATGTTGATGAATCGGATACCATTATTGCTGTTGATGATCCAGGTATGTATAGATAGGCTTCTGTGTTATAAGGCCATCCTTAAAATATGTTTGTTTGGAATTGCTGTGTGGGGATTTCAGACCCAGGAGGGAGGAAGGGAATTTATTTTTTTTTCTTTGAAATTAAACTTCATACAACCAACCATCATTAAAGTTGATTTTGAAATTAATTATAAAAATCACAATATAAAATTGTGCACATATTTATTTTTCAGATTTTTTTCCCCTTTGATTTCTGAAACAAACAAGCCAAAAATGACTGTTCAAAATTTTGTGATAAAACACTCAAAACTTTCAATTCAAAACTTTTGACAAAGGTGACTGTTCTAATCAATAATTTGTTCCATATTTTGTAGATCTCTTTCAACATATTTTGAATATTAAAACTGTAAATTATGGTATTGACTTTCACCTCATTATCTATGCAATACACAAAGGAATGGACACTTTCAGGATTCTCATTAAGAGCCCTGGCACTAGGCGATTTCTCGCCTCCTACTTCAAGTAAAAAAGCTGCCTGCTTTCTATAGCTAAAACAAAAAACATCATTCTATATTAATTCAATGAAACACTCCACAGTTGCAGTTGGCAAGTAAGCCATTCTAAAGAGAATGGTTTCCTTTTTTTTTTCAGTAAAGTTATCACATATTGGTCTGACATTTACTTGTCAATGACGATCTTATAAATGCTATATTACAGATAGCAAGAAAAAGATGTTTTACTGATCTGACTGGTTAAATCAATGTTGATGTCAAACCCAATGTTAAACAGATGAGTAATTCGTCATGCGAAGAAAATCAAAATCTGTTTAACCGATGGAGCAATAAAATAAAATATATAAATGATTTTGTCAATAATTTTTTCCAGCGGAAATAATTTTAATGAGGCGGGCGGCAATTCCAAACAAACTATAATGTTATTTTGGTCTAAAGTGTTTATTATTACAGTGTTATTTTGGCCTAAAGTGAAATGTTTATTATTACAGTGTGTATGTAGTGAGGTTCCTGTTACACACATGTAGTGGGATGTCATAAGTGTTTAATCATTCAAGTACACATGTAGTAAATTGGTATTTGAACATGTTAGAGTAGTGTTTTATGCTCCTTGAAATTTTTTTGGGGGGGAGGGGGGTATAGTTGCCATTTTGTCTCTCCATTTATCCAAGCTCACAGCTCCTAAACCTTTCATAAAAAAATTATGATATATAGTTTTTGCCACAATGACTCTTGAACCAAGGTAATTTTGAAAAGGTAAAGGTCCCTGAACATATACCCTATATAAGAAAAATTACTTTATTTCAACAGTTTTTTAAACAGGTATTGATCATATATCATATATCTGACTTTCAGACAAAGATCACTGAACGTCATTATGGAAAAGTCAACGTCTCTCAACAGATATAATATAAATATGGAAAAAAGAACTTCATTTCACCAATATTTCAACAGTTATTGATCATTGTGTAAGTCATTTGTCATATGAAGTTGGTCATTGTTTAAGTGCAGTTAGGGGAACATCCATCAGTTCTACTATTATTCTTGTGAAATAATTGTTATTCCTCAATATGAGATATCTGAATTAAGAAAAATTGGAACTCTTCAGAAAAAGAAATAACGAAAATTATGCTTCTCTTGGGCAACTCTTGTATACAAAAGTGATGGCTAAAGTCGATTCATTTCTAATACAAATATATCTGCCCAATTTAAAGATTATTTTTCAGAAATGTAGCAAGCGACTATCCTAGTTCCAGAAACAAAGCTATTAGATTAAATTTCTGATGTTAGTTTATGGAGGAATGATACAAGTAACTTGCAGTATCAACAGTGCACTTCCTCTGATATATATGTGAATATTTACTCAGTTTGTTAGATTTTCTTGAGTTATTGTTAAATGCAAACATCATAATGTTCTATTACCTGCTTATTTTTAATAGTTGTGATAAAAGATAGTGAAAATGCAAGATGAATTGAACTTGTGTACTTAAGGATACCACTCCACCTCCACCCCCCGAATTTGGGCTTTGGGCAGAACTACTTATCTTACTAACTAAAAATTTTCAGACAAATATGAAAGCAACTTTAATCTCCATTTGTACCTCCCCTTTCCACAGCCAAAAAGACACTTAATGCCTGAGTTCATTATATCTGATACATGTAGTGTGCTTATTTACTGAAAAGTTGCCCAAGTTGACACAGAAAACGAGATCTCGTTGGTCATACTAAATATTAAAACCACGATGGAATCGGAGGTAAAATAGTAGTTCCGATATTCCGTATTGCAGTCATGGTATCAACGGGAGGTGAGAAGCCTCGCAAAGCATTCAGATATGCACATATACAACATACATACTGAAATTTTGCATATTTTATCTGACTCAAATTTACTGAATTCATCTAATTGATCATGCTATACTATGCATGTAAGCAATTATATTCATTTAAATGTTTTAGCAGATCTTTGACAAGATTTCATCCCACTCCATGAGTGTGTGTGTGTAACTGTACTGTAATCTCACTGCATACACATACTCATGCAACATACATTTCATCTGATTCAAATTTAATTGATTTTGTATAACTGATCATGCCACACTGTGCATTTAAGTAATTATAAGTGTTAGAATTTAGATTAATCTCACTACATGAGTATGTTGTGTAACTGTACTATAATCTCACTACATGAGTGTGTTGTGTAACTGTACTATAATCTCACTACATGAGTGTGCTGTGTAACTGTACTATAATCTCACTACATGAGTGTTGTGTACTGTACTATAATCTCACTACATGAGTATGTTGTGTAACTGTACTATAATCTCACTACATGAGTGTGTTATATAACTGTACTATAATCTCACTACATGAGTGTGTTATATAACTGTACTATAATCTCACTACATGAGTGTGTTTTGTAACTGTACTATAATCTCACTACATGAGTGTGTTGTGTAACTGTACTATAATCTCACTACATGAGTGTGTTGTGTAACTGTACTATAATCTCACTACATGAGTGTGTTGTGTACTGTACTATAATCTCACTACATGACTGTTGTGTAACTGTACTATAATCTCACTACATGAGTGTGTTGTGTACTGTACTATAATCTCACTACATGAGTGTTGTGTACTGTACTATAATCTCACTACATGAGTGTGTTGTGTAACTGTACTATAATCTCACTACATGAGTGTGTTGTGTAACTGTACTATAATCTCACTACATGAGTATGTTGTGTAACTGTACTATAATCTCACTACATGAGTGTGTTGTGTAACTGTACTATAAACTCACTACATGAGTGTGTTGTGTAACTGTACTATAATCTCACTACATGAGTGTGTTATATAACTGTACTATAATCTCACTACATGAGTGAGTTGTGTTACTGTACTATAATCTCACTACATGAGTGTGTTGTGTAACTGTACTATAATCTCACTACATGAGTGTGCTGTGTAACTGTACTATAATCTCACTACATGAGTGTTGTGTAACTGTACTATAATCTCACTACATGAGTGTGTTGTGTAACTGTACTATAATCTCACTACATGAGTGTGTTGTGTACTGTACTATAATCTCACTACATGAGTGTTGTGTAACTGTACTATAATCTCACTACATGAGTGTGTTGTGTAACTGTACTATAATCTCACTACATGAGTGTGTTGTGTAACTGTACTATAATCTCACTACATGAGTGTGTTGTGTAACTGTACTATAATCTCACTACATGAGTGTGTTATATAACTGTACTATAATCTCACTACATGAGTGTTTTGTGTAACTGTACTATAATCTCACTACATGAGTGAGTTGTGTAACTGTACTATAATCTCACTACATGAGTGTGTTGTGTACTGTACTATAATCTCAATACATGACTGTGTTGTGTAACTGTACTATAATCTCACTACATGAGTGTGCTGTGTAACTGTACTATAATCTCACTACATGAGTGTGTTGTGTACTGTACTATAATCTCACTACATGAGTGTGTTGTGTACTGTACTATAATCTCACTACATGAGTGTTGTGTAACTGTACTATAATCTCACTACATGAGTGTTGTGTACTGTACTATAATCTCACTACATGAGTGTGTTGTGTAACTGTACTATAATCTCACTACATGAGTGTTTTGTGTAACTGTACTATAATCTCACTACATGAGTGAGTTGTGTAACTGTATTATAATCTCACTACATGAGTGTGTTGTGTAACTGTACTATAATCTCACTACCTGAGTGTGTTGTGTAACTGTACTATAATCTCACTACATGAGTGTTGTGTACTGTACTATAATCTCACTACATGAGTATGTTGTGTAACTGTACTATAATCTCACTACATGAGTGTGCTGTGTAACTGTACTATAATCTCACTACATGAGTGTGTTATGTAACTGTACTAAAATCTCACTACATGAGTGTGTTATATAACTGTACTATAATCTCACTACATGACTGTGTTATGTAACTGTACTATAATCTCACTACATGAGTGTGTTGTGTAACTGTACTATAATCTCACTACATGAGTGTGCTATATAACTGTACTATAATCTCACTATATGAGTGAGTTGTGTTACTGTACTACAATCTCACTACTTGAGTGTGCTGTGTAACTGTACTATAATCTCACTACATGAGTGTGTTGTGTAACTGTACTATAATCTCACTACATGAGTGTGTTGTGTGACTGTACTATAATCTCACTACATGAGTGTGTTGTGTGACTGTACTATAATCTCACTACATGAGTGTGCTGTGTGACTGTACTATAATCTCACTACATGAGTGTGTTGTGTAACTGTACTATAATCTCACTACATGAGTGTGTTGTGTAACTGTACTATAATCTCACTACATGAGTGTGCTGTGTAACTGTACTATAATCTCACTACATGACTGTGTTGTGTAACTGTACTATAATCTCACTACATGAGTGTGTTATGTAACTGTACTATAATCTCACTACATGAGTGTGTTGTGTAACTGTACTATAATCTCACTACATGAGTGTGTTATGTAACTGTACTATAATCTCACTACATGAGTGTGTTGTGTAATTGTACTATAATCTCACTACATGAGTGTGTTGTGTACTGTACTATATTCTCACTACATGAGTGTGTTGTGTAACTGTACTATAATCTCACTACATGAGTGTGTTGTGTAACTGTACTATAATCTCACTACATGAGTGTGTTGTGTAACTGTACTATAATCTCACTACATCAGTGTGTTGTGTACTGTACTATAATCTCACTACATGAGTGTGTTGTGTAACTGTACTATAATCTCACTACATGAGTGTGTTGTGTAACTGTACTATAATCTCACTACATGAGTGTTTTGTGTAACTGTACTATAATCTCACTACATGAGTGTGTTGTGTAACTGTACTATAATCTCACTACATGAGTGTGTTGTGTAACTGTACTATAATCTCACTACATGAGTGTGTTGTGTACTGTACTATAATCTCACTACATGAGTGTGTTGTGTAACTGTACTATAATCTCACTACATGAGTGTGCTGTGTAACTGTACTATAATCTCACTACATGAGTGTGTTGTGTAACTGTACTATAATCTCACTACATGAGTGTGCTGTGCGACTGTACTATAATCTCACTACCTGAGTGTGTTGTGTAACTGTACTATAATCTCACTACATGAGTGTGTTGTGTACTGTACTATAATCTCACTACATGAGTGTGTTGTGTAACTGTACTATAATCTCACTACATGAGTGTGTTGTGTACTGTACTATAATCTCACTACATGAGTGTGCTGTGTAACTGTACTATAATCTCACTACATGAGTGTGTTGTGTTACTGTACTATAATCTCACTACATGAGTATGTTGTGTAACTGTACTATAATCTCACTACATGAGTGTGTTGTGTAACTGTACTATAATCTCACTACATGAGTGTGTTGTGTAACTGTACTATAATCTCACTACATGAGTGTTTTGTGTAACTGTACTATAATCTCACTACATGAGTGAGTTGTGGAACTGTATTATAATCTCACTACATGAGTGTATTGTGTAACTGTACTATAATCTCACTACATGAGTGTGTTCTGTAACTGTACTATAATCTCACTACATACACAAATTTAATTGAATTTGCCTAATTGATCATGCTTTAGTATACATTTAAGCAATTGTAACTGTAACTGTGTAACTGTACTGTAATTTCACTAAGTACTCATCATCATGCAACATATATATAGAAATTTGGCATATTTTATCTCATTCAAAATTTAATTGAATTTGTCTAATTGGTCACGCTATGGTATGCATGTAAGTAATTATGATTGTTGAAATTTAGATAGATTGTTGACAAGATTGAATCCCACTATTTGGTTGTGAATGAGTGTGAATTACTAAAGGTTGCTTAGTTATAACTGTTTTTCTCTAACTGTTAATCTGATATTGAGATTATTCTTCTTCTTTATCAGCTCTAGCTCCGATACATCAGTAAACATCTGAGGAAAAAGCTGCACTATGGAGGCAATTCTTTGGAAAAAAAACTATGGGCCAGCTGAGTTGTTTAAATGTCATGCAGAAAGAACCTGATCTTAAAAACTTTAAGTGGAAACAAATCTTTGCTGTGAAAAATTTAATTGCCACTCATAAAAGACTAACAAGAACAAAGTAAATTTGAAAGATATCATCATCACTACTAGTCACTCAATTTCGCAGACTTGTCAGATCTTTATGTAGACTTGCCAGATATTAAAGATGTTAATGTCATCATTAAATCTGACAAGTGGACATGATGAAGGTCTGACAAATTAACATTCTGAAAAGTTATAATAAAGTGATATTTATGTCAACTTGTTAGGCACTATGTTGACTTGTCAGCACATTAAGTCAATTAGTCAGGCATTTTTGCTGACTTGTCATACCTTTATGTTGATTTGCCAGAAAATATGTAAGTGGATGGATTACTTGGGTATAAACAAATTTTCATGTTTATCATGTTTATTTATACAAGTGACAAATAGAGAAAACAGAGTTGACAAGTTAAGTAATTATTTGACAAGTTGGCATAATACCATGCCATCATAAATTTGAACCATTTATTTAATCACTTAAGCAGAAGGCCCAAGTAGACTTTTCTTATCAAAATCTGTCCATTGTCTATCATTGTTTTTGTAAACTTTTCACAGTTTCATCTTCTTTAGATCCCTGGACCAATTTCAACCAAACTTTGCAAATAGCATCATTGGCTGAAGGGATTTAAATGAAGGGTCATATTTCTTTCTAAGGGTAGATAATGATGGAGTGAAAATAGGATGACAACATTTCATGAGTTGTTTTTTTTATCTGAACCAATGTTCTGGTATAATAAAATTTTTACTTAAGTTTGTTCAAAGTTTGGAAATGATGCTTAAGTGAGCATATTGGCCCAGGAGCCTCTTCTTATTAAGTAACACTCATGTGGTGGGGACAGTAGGATATGGAATTTTGTTTTTTAACCAAAAAAACACTTGGCATGACATAGTTTCTATTGAATTTATAAATATATGTATGCTTTATCTTAGAAATTTATTAATATTGCAGTTGGTCTGCTTCCATTGTCTGTAAACTTACAGTTTAGCTTGTTGATTATTATTAATTATTATTATTTTAACTACCTTTCTAATTCTTTTCGAATTTTGTATGAAGCATCATTGAGACAATGGGAACATAAATTGTAAATTTCAAGACTCCTGCACCTCTGGGGCAGGGCAAAAACTGATAAATTTTCTACAAATCTTTACAACCACACGTATCAGAAAAACTAAATATACATTGGTGTGGAGTAGGAAGGCTTCCATCAAAATTGTAGATTTCATAATCCCCGAGGTTCTGACACCAGGGTGGGACCAAACTTGGTATATATACATGTAAAAAAAAATATCTTCTTTAATGCTATTGATACAAAATTAAAACTAAGTAGATATTTAGAAGGAGTAGGCATCCATTACCAAAATTATAAATTCCATGATCCCAGGGGGTAAGGGTTTAATGGTTTCAGGGTGGAGTCAAAATTATTACAGTGATTATTGTCTTTATCATTTGAAAGATTTCTTTAAGTTTGCTGATACAAACTAAATGCATATTTGGGAAAATCAGAAAATGTGAATGTTTTGATTCAAGGACGGGTCATAGATAGCCATATGCTAATGTTACATATATTATGTGAAGGTTTTCATCAGTATAGACACATTTTGAGGGCATTGAGGTTTTTAGAACACATTTTGTTTTATACTTTGCTGAATATTAGAATTTACTTTAGATATTCAGAGCAGAATTTCTTTGTAGATTTCATAGCCCTTGGGACTAATGATAAATATTTTTAACTAATACTCAGGTGACTGATAAGGCCTGTGGACCTCTTATTTTACATAGCTACAGTTAATAATGTATCAATTAACATTCTGTGTAAATTATTCTGAAAATTGCATTGACCTTTGTTGTGTATGATAGGAATTGTGTTAAAATGAAAATATATCCAAGGAATTGTGTTGTGCTTCAATAGCTGATATAATGCAAGTTAGTGAGACATTGTAAAGATGCATTTTGAAATCTATTTACCTTTGTGATATGTTATCTCTAGATATTTTAGGGTTTACTACTAAAACATCTGAGGATGATGCATTTTTTTTTACCTTTTAGATGTTTAAGTTATGTGAATTGTTTAGCCCTTGTGAGTTGTTTGAGCTATATGTATTAAGGTTTTACTGCATGCACATTACACGTGATTACATATGAACAAGGTAAAGCTCAACGGAGCTTCAGTGTTGTTCTGTTCTTTTAGGTTCGATAGATTTATTTAATACCAAAACTCTGGACATAATGAATTCCTTTTCTTACAATATATCATGACTTGAATTGCTTTGGACATAAGTTCAGGATCAATTGTTTGGTAATCATCGTGGATGATTATAAGTAAAATTGGGTGTAGTTCTCTAAATTATGTTTGTAAATACCTTAAAAGCACATATTCCAATGTGTTTTGAAAAACTTGAGATTCAATGATTTTCCAGGTGGAGTAGTTATCTGGAAATTTATAAATTTTCACCAAATTACATACAAAAAACTCTAGATCTTTTCAAAGATAAGTAAATAAGCTTTTTTTTGTAGTTTGCACAATAAATACTATGCTTACGGAAATGTAAACAGGTGATTTTGTTCACACATGTACCGGTTTACCCCAATCGATTTGTCACGATTTCAGTTCTTTGTGCATTCATATCCTAATTTCAGGTAATGCAAGTGATTTGTCATGATACATGTAATAAAAATTGTATCTGTGCTATTTTTTTCAGTTGTCAGATTTGTGAAAGTAATGTTGCTTAAAATAAAATATTTGAAGTAAGCTATGTCTTATGTTTCATTTTTGAATAAAATCATTTTTAGGCAATGTTTATATATATAATGTACGATAATCATTAGCTAGTAATTCATCTATACCCGTATGATGATGACATTATTTGAATAGCTACCACTTATAATTAATTAGGAATTTGGATTTATCCCTGATTATATATTCTGTATATTTCATTTCTGTGGTCTGTAGAGAAGTCCTCTGATTATACCCCTTGCTTGTAAAAAAGGAGATGAGATGTAAATGTAGAAGTCCATTGGATGAATGAGGCAGGTGTGCACAATAACCTCATAGTGAGCAGTGCTTATAGCACCTCTTGTTACAGACATGATATTATGTGCTTGGGACCAGATTATCTAACGAGAGCTGCATGTAGCACCAAATTAACATAAATTCAAATAATTGAAGACATCTTTAATTATTCAAAGATGTATATGATCAATGCGTTTAATGTGCGCAACAGTTCAATTGAAGATATTTTTAAATAATGAATGATGTATTCAATTCTGAATTATTGCCTCATTACTGAATTGATGGTGGCATTGATTATTTCATTGAATTGAATTGATGCTCTCTTTCAATGAATTAATAACAATGAATGAATTTATGTGCGCTACAATTCAGTTGAAGAGAACAATAATTATTAATCTTTTCAACTGATGAAAAAAGATGAGTTCCTTTGCAACAAGGAGAACAAGCAACAGTTCATTCACTTGCTTACAGGCAAACTGGAACAAAGTGAGTGTGAGGTGCATCAGGCACATGGAGATGCAGATGTCCTCATTGTCAAGACAGCTGTTGCTTCTGCAGATACACAGAAAACAGTTTTGATTGGAGATGATATGGACCTCCTTGTGTTGCTTTGTTTTCATGCCAAAGATACACAGTACAATATCTTTTTCAGACCCGAGCCACAGAAACACTCCCAAAGACCATCAAGATGCTGGAACATCAAAGCAATCCGTGCTCAGCTTGGTGACATTGTCTGTAACAATATTCTTTTCATCCATGCTATCCTGGGGTGTGACACCACTTCAAGGGTTTTTGGCATTGGTAAATCAGTCACATCGACCAAGATCAGAAAGGAGTTGCACTTTCCTGAACTAGGACAGGTGTTCATGAGAGGTACCTCATCAAAAGAGGAAGTAATCAAGGTAGGAGAGCAGGCTCTTGTATGCCTGTACAATGGCCAGGTTGGAGAGGATGTTAACAAGATGAGGCTGTGCAGATTCTATGACAAGACAATATCAAGCACAGTAACTGTTCAGCCACATACACTTCACCAACAGCCAGTGCAACAAAATACCATAGCATGCATGTTTACCATCAAATTCAGACATGGAAAAATGAAAGGCCTGATATAATAGCTGAGCAGTGGGGCTGGAAAATCAGCCATGGCAAAATGATGCCCATATTGACAGACCTTCCCCCAGCACCTCAAGCTCTGCTTGAGTTCATCAGATGCAAGTGCAAATCAGGATGCCATACAGTGCGCTGCATCTGTCGCAAGAATGGAATGGACTGTTCAATGTACAGAGTGCAGAGGGATATGTTCTAACACACCCTTGTTGTCAAGAGGGTCAGACTCTGATGATGATCCTGTGACAGAATAAACTGACTACGTGCCATTTACACTTGTCTTACAGATCAACCCAAATATTGGTGGCCACTAAACATTTGAGTGAACGTGAAAATCCGAGTGAGCTTTCAAATATGATTTTTATGCACCTTTTGACCTAATTTTGACCTAAAAATTTGTCATAACTTTAACTTAATTGATATCATGTAAACTGGACCTCTAGAAGTTTAAAATGAGGGGTCATTTGCCTTTATATGTTACACAGATCAAAAGATATGCTTTCCCTTTATTGCTGTTACAGTAGTGATTGTAAACTTCACGGTTTCCGTCATTGACATGGTTGTACTTAGCTGCAAATTTGGACCTCTTCCACTAAATATATTTACCTATATATTTAGAATGTCATTACCACATATTTTAGGAACAAAATAAAACAGAAATGAAAACATTTGCAATTTGTCCTACCTTCAGCCAATTTTGACCATAGAATGCCTGGACTATGAATGCTACATGTATATTTTACTATAGGGTATAAAACCACGTGTTGAAAATACCCAGCGCAAAGTGCACATGGACCTCGTGCGCCGCATACCGTGATACCGTTTGAGAGAGGAATGATGACACAGGTTGTGTGTAAAAAATCGTGCAATTTCATAATCACGTTAAAAAGTTATAGGCTTACTCTACGAAAATGTCCCTCGTATGTATACTGATCATTTCCTGGGAAATGGCAACTTGCAAAACAGATAATCGTATAAAATTATTACTTTATAAAAATTGGGAATAAGTGGAACTCTGACTTATGTATATGTATGTTTCTGGAAAACAATGATTTACATATACCCCTAATTTGTCAGTATAAAAAGTTGAAATTGGTAAGATAATGAACGGATTTGGGTGAGTCGACCTCCAACATGGTGGACAAAGGGAAGCAACTTTCACCAAAATATCTATCGAAAACTATCTACTATGTCTTCCCTCTTCCAGGTGAGACATGTTGTTTTTATACTTTCTGTCTGTCACAAAATCTTGCGAACACTTCTCCTACTGTACGGTTTATTGGATAAACTTGAAACTTTGTACAATGCTTCATTGCCATTTGCAGATGTACATATTGTTGTGACAGGAGGATCCAATTGTTATCCTTAAAGTGATAGTGTATCCAAGAGGGGTGGAAGGTGTAAAATAATTTAGAATACTTCACCTCCTATGGAGCGTCTTGGATAGCCTTCAAACTTTGTACAATTTATCATTAATATCATTTAATGATGTTCACTTTTTCTGACACAGGGATCCTACAATTTACAGTGGATCAAAGAGGAATGTTCTAGAAATTTTTTTCATGTACATTAAGGTATGTTCACTTTCCTACCATCTCTTGAGCAGAACAGTCATTATTTCTGTATTATATACATCAGTGACATTGCTTGGTCACAATGATGTTAATAAATCTTTTCTCCATCTTTTTCCTCAATGCACACAGTGCAGTTCATAATGTATATGTCCCTGCTTCTGCTCCATACCATGCAGTACATTAAAATAAGGAAGGTGTAATTTAGAGCTCTTTCAAATTGGAAAGTTGGGGGAGATATTTGTCTTTAACAAAAACAAATTATATTTCATAATTTATTTCGTTACAGTAGAAAAAAAACCAATCATTATAAAGTCCTTGAGAAACTTATTGAACTTCAACAAGACTAGCCAAAAACATACACATAAATTTATGTACATAGGGTAAATTGTTCAAGTTATCTTTGGGAATTTCTCCATGGAAGAAACATTGTACTAGCAACTTTAAATTATTATAAGGCTACCCTTACACATGTACAAAACAATATCACAGTCAGCTTTGATGTGTGGAATAAAGAATGTATAAATATGAACACAGCACTACTTTTAAAACAGGGTGCACATTGGGTTCTCATGGCAGTGTCAAGAATTGAAGTTCCACAAACCACCACTTTAGTGTGTGAATAAAACAAAATGAACACAGTTTACAAACACTGATGTCAGTTTAGAGATATAAAAAAAAAATGAAACATTAAGGCTAAGAAAATAAATCTCTTGGTGCCAAGACATGGTGGCAAATCGGGTGCCTCCACCTATGGCAGTAACAGACTGAGCACCCCAGCATTACAGCTGTGAAAATGACAATAAACAGAATTTCAAAAAACAAACACAATACTGCTTGTTGCATTAAATGTTGAAACTTTTGTCTGAGAATTGAAGGCTTGTTTATTCCAAGCCTTAAAGTTTAGTACGAGTGATGGATCTGCTTTGATTTGTAGTCTTTGTCTTTCATTGTTATTAGAAAGACACTCTTTTAATTCTAGTCCTTTGTCTTCCTCTGTTGTTAAAAAGGTAAGACATTTTTTTTATCTTCTAGTCTTTTCTATCTGGGGAAGCTGTAGGTTTTTCTTTTGTATCCTCTTTTTCACTTCTCTTACTCTGACGGGAGACTTTATTAGAATAAATCTCTCCTGGGTGAGGGGATATATTCCCCGAGTTAGTTCCATCTTTGACTTGTGAATTTACCGCATTTAAATCTGAATTTACAGCATTTAAGTCCTGGACAATTATTCCCGCTGCAACACTTGACGTCTTCCTTCCTTCTCGAGTCTGCGGAACTTCCTCTCTTGGGATGAGAGATTTATCAAAGAAATTAAAATCGAAAATTCGGATCCTGTTTCCATTTCCACTGGCGATCCGCAGGTCATCAAAGTATATGCATTTGACATTGCCCTTTTGACCTTTGGTTTGAATACTCTCTTTCCTGAAAAAGATAATGAAGTATAATATTGATTATGATAGTAAATGATAAAAGTTCTGTCAATGTATTGGAATGAAGGCATACAATTGTGGATCATATAAATTCGTAAGGCCCTATTTTCATGCATTGTTGGGATTTTTGCAGTTTTAGTGGGATGTAATTTCATGAATGTTGTTTCTATTCAATGAAAGATTGTATAAATTGAATATCATGGTGTGGTTTCACAATCATGTGATAAGAGTATCCATGAAAAGTAAGTGCCTCCCTCCACCCCCCCTAAATCTGATCTTTTCAGAGTACTTGATGTAGTTGGATGTAGATTGCAAGGGACATAACTCTAACCTTTGAAGATCCCAATACTTGACTAAACCATCTTTGCCGGAACTGACAACTGTTCCTGACATTTTGTCTTTGTCCGTGACTTTTAACCTCACTGTTTCTATCCTGTAATATAAATAAATATAGATATATTTTAAAATCGTTCATAAAACATGTTTCTGTTTCACTTCCGAATCAAGCAAATTTAGTAAAATATGTCGACATGTTCACATCATGTACCACATTCCACAGGCAAACTTGTCAGGAATTAAGATATTCCAAGGATTTAGCATTTTATCAGAGATACCTCTTCATATGTCCTTCAAATGTCCTGATGAGTTTACATCTATCTGTGTTATAAAGACAGATGGTCTCCCCGTAACTGCAAGCAATGAGTCCTTTGCTATAGCTGACGGACATGATGGAGGTGGAGGGACTGGCCCATATTGTCTGCCTCTTCACGCCGGTTTCTCTCTCCCAGATCCGAACCGTCTACAACAGGAAGAAATCGACAACATTCATTTCTCTCCCAGATCCAAATGTTTACAACATCATGAAGTATACATGTAATTCTAAATCACCAATTTTTCAGATCCGAACTGTCTACAAGAGGAATAATTCAAAATCATTGAATCTTTCTTCCATGCAGATCTGGAATGTCTATGACTGGAATAATTCTAAATTATCTCTCTCACAGATCTGGAATGTCTATAACAAGATTATTTCTAAATTATCTCTCTCACAGATCTGGAATGTCTATAACAAGATTATTTCTAAATTATCTCTCTCACAGATCCGGAATGTCTATAACAAGATTATTTCTAAATTATCTCTCTCACAGATCCAGAATGACTCTAACAATATTATTTCTAAATTATCTCTCTCGCAGATCCGGAATGTCTATAACAAGATTATTCCTAAATTATCTCTCTCACAGATATGGAATGTCTATAACAAGATTATTTCTAAATTATCTCTCTCACAGATCTGGAATGTCTATAACAAGATTATTTCTAAATTATCTCTCTCACAGATCTGGAATGTCTATAACAAGATTATTTCTAAATTATCTCTCTCACAGATCCGGAATGTTTATAACAAGATTATTTCTAAATCATTTCTCCCACAGACCTGGATTGTCTATGACTAAATTATTTCTAAATCATTTAATTTCTGTTCAATTTATGACCCCTGATGTAATTCTGCATTGCTGTACATTAATTTTCAGTAGTATGTGTATACATAGTATCTGTTTATTGGGTCTGTAGTATTCCTCACCCTATCAGCTGATCCTGTGATGACCAGAGATCCATCTTCCGACATGTCTACTGCAAAGATGGCTGCATTGTGTCCTGTGAGAGTGGTCAGCAGAAGACATCGGGATATATCCCAGACTTTGGCCTGCAAGAAAATGCTAACATGAAGTATGGAATACTTATATAAGGAATAGTGTACACCTCAATGCCATAGTGTACACCTCAATATCATACTGTACACCTCAATGTCATACTGTACACCTCAATGCCATAGTGTACACCCCAATGCCATAGTGTACACCCCAATGCCATAGTGTACACCTCGATATCATACTGTACACCTCAATGCCATACTGTACACCTCAATGTCATACTGTACACCTCAATGTCATACTGTACACCTCAATGCCATAGTGTACACCCCAATGCCATAGTGTACACCTCGATATCATACTGTACACCTCAATGCCATACTGTACACCTCAATGTCATACTGTACACCTCAATGCCATAGTGTACACCTCAATGCCATAGTGTACACCTCAATACCATACTGTACACCTCAATGTCATACTGCACAATTCAAAATCATAATGTACACCTCAATGTCATGATCTGTTTTTATATACCTCATTTCACTTATTTTATTGTTGTTTAAATAGCGTTTAGAGCAGTATGGACTTTACGCTTTACAAAATAAATTTATTATTATTATTATATACACCTCAATGTCATAATAATATATACCTCAATGTCATAACAGTGTACACCTCAATGTCATAACAGTGTACACCTCAATGTCATAATAGTGTATACCTCAATATCATAATGTACACCTCAATGTCATAAAATGTGTACACCTTATGTTCATAATGAATCGAGTGTAATTATCATGACAAATAAAATGCAACTTAATGTCACAACAGAATGAGTTTAATGTAATTCATACTCACCGTCCTGTCCTGGGAGGTGGACACCAGCACATTCTCATGTCGGACCATAGCCCAAACTGGACCTTCATGGGCAATCAATGTTCTAAGACAGGACCCTGTCTTCATGTTCCACACCTCACAAAGAAAACAGACCACATGTTTATGTTACGTATGTTGAATGACTCACTATGATCAAAATGTCAAGACACAGTTCATGTACATGTATAATAGACTGTAGACCTCTCCAATTTTTTCAAATGACATTTTCGGGATCCTCTCTCAAAACAAAACAAAAAAATTACTGCAGTGACATCATCTTTAAATGTAGTAAATTATGGTATCTTTTTTGCTCTTATAAAGGTCAACAAAGGTACACAAACTTCAGGAAGTGATGAACTCAGGACCCAGTGATCAGCCATACCCAGGATTCAATGCTTTTACTTCACTGGACAAAACATACATTCCCCGAGATTAAAAAGCATAGTAAGCTAAACTCAATGCAGCCTGATAGGATGTTACTCACCTTGATGGTTCCATCATATGATCCACTGACCAGCAGGGCCTTGGTAAAGAAGTTGAGACACCACACCCCTCTGTCGTGCCCCTTAAGGGTTTGAATGAGTTTGCCCGTCTTCATGTCCCACAGCTTGATCAGCTTATCCTGAGCCCCACTGGCCAAGATTCTACCATCAAAAATGATCTCCTCCACTCTATAATCACACAACTATTCATTTCAAAATACAAGTAATAGTTGCTTTTCCTGATATTTTTTTTTTTTTTGAGAGGCAAAGCAATATTCATCTTACAGTATTAACTCAGAAATAGCATTGTTGTGTGAACACTGCTAGTTTTCACTATGTAAACAAGACTATATATTTATCATATATTTACATTCGAATCCAACGTTTTTACCTTAGATATCTTTACAAACAGTAATGATCCGCCATTTCCTTATGAATGTGATGCAGTTATGAATAATGCATGCACATATGAATCTTGATAAATATAATTTGATTCCAACAGATATGAAAGTAGAACGTACATGTAATTTTTTGTCCCTTTTTAAATCACAAGGTATGACCTGTGACACTTCCCTCCGGATTAACATTGCTTATAAAGTTATAAATACTGGCATCAATCATTGCAGGTCATACTGTCGCGCAATTTCAAAACTGAACTTTGTTCATTTAAGATCATTCTTTAAAAAGTGTAGAGTATGAAACTGAATTTAAGATATTTAGCATTAATGCAGTTTTAAATTTTCATATACAAGTATGGAGAAGAGAAATTACATTATTTACTAGAATTTGCAATATGTTGAACTGGAAGAGAAAAGGGTCGGTTAGACTGGGGCTCAAACCTTGGACCTTTTGTTTACAATGCAGGTGCCCTACCACTGAGTTCCCAAGCCGATGTAACCATAACCCTTGCTCAATACACATGTATATAACTTACTGATCACTGTGACCCTTAAGGTCAAGGACACGACACGCCCCACTCTCCCAGTTCTTTGCTAAGTAAACATTATCCCGGTACACCATTTTCCAGTTTGGACTGGTAGGAACCGGAACTTTAATCTCAATGTCCTTGCATTTGTCCTTCCACACTTCATTCTTATTGGCAAGAGTGTACCAATTCTTACTGACCTATAACAGAAAATAAGCCACAATACATATGTACCAATTCTTACTGATCTGTAACAGAAAATAAGCCACAATACATATGTACCAATTCTTACTGATCTGTAACAGAAAATAAGCCACAATACATATGTACCAATTCTTACTGATCTGTAACAGAAAATAAGCCACAATACATATGTACCAATTCTTACTGATCTGTAACAGAAAATGACTCACAATAAACAGGTATATTTTCCTTGAAATCAGTGACTTTTGATGGAACTGGTGATTGTTGTTATAATTGCTGATTGTTGTTATAATTGCGGATTGTTGTTATAATTGCCGATTGTTGTTATAATTGCTGATTGTTGTTATAATTGCTGATTGTTGTTATAATTGCGGATTGTTGTTATAATTGCGGATTGTTGTTATAATTGCCGATTGTTGTTATAATTGCTGATTGTTGTTATAATTGCTGATTGTTGTTATAATTGCCGATTGTTGTTATAATTGCCGATTGTTGTTATAATTGCCGATTGTTGTTATAATTGCCGATTGTTGTTATAATTGCCGATTGTTGTTATAATTGCCGATTGTTGTTATAATTGCCGATTGTTGTTATAATTGCCGATTGTTGTTATAATTGCGGATTGTTGTTATAATTGCGGATTGTTGTTATAATTGCTGATTGTTGTTATAATTGCTGATTGTTGTTATAATTGCGGATTGTTGTTATAATTGCTGATTGTTGTTATAATTGCTGATTGTTGTTATAATTGCTGATTGTTGTTATAATTGCCGATTGTTGTTATAATTGCTGATTGTTGTTATAATTGCCGATTGTTGTTATAATTGCTGATTGTTGTTATAATTGCTGATTGTTGTTATAATTGCGGATTGTTGTTATAGTTGCGGATTGTTGTTATAATTGCGGATTGTTGTTATAATTGCCGATTGTTGTTATAATTGCTGATTGTTGTTATAATTGCTGATTGTTGTTATAATTGCTGATTGTTGTTATAATTGCTGATTGTTGTTATAATTGCGGATTGTTGTTATAATTGCTGATTGTTGTTATAATTGCTGATTGTTGTTATAATTGCCGATTGTTGTTATAATTGCGGATTGTTGTTATAATTGCTGATTGTTGTTATAATTGCGGATTGTTGTTATAATTGCCGATTGTTGTTATAATTGCCGATTGTTGTTATAATTGCCGATTGTTGTTATAATTGCGGATTGTTGTTATAATTGCTGATTGTTGTTATAATTGCTGATTGTTGTTATAATTCATTCTGAGAGAGATGATTGACAAATCTGCAGCCTCATTTTCATAAGCATCCAAGGCATGATGCTGGAGTTTTGTTTTCATATTTTAGATAAATGACATATTCGGGTATACTGATACATATAGACTATTTCATTCAACTTGATAGAAATTGTCACAGATTTGCTGCAATCTAATGCAAGTAATTACACAAGTAATCTTCCCTAAGAAATTATTTTGTCTCATACTTTATCCAAGTCTTGCTTAAATAGGAGACAAAATAATTTCATCAAATTTTGCTTCATGACTTATAGTAATTTTCTCACTAGTCACGATAGCTCAGTGGTTAGAGCATTCGCTTCGTAACCAGGAGGTCGTGAGTTCAAGCCCCACTAGTGCCATGGCAGCGTCAAATCTAAGATGTAAAAATAGGTAATGATGGCTCCTTCGCCAAATGCTTAGCATTTAAAAGTGAGAATCACGGGTCTTTCAAATATGACCTTAAAAACGGAGGTCCCGTGTTGAGGTAGACATTGGCACATTAAAGAACCCTCACTGCTACGCCCCTGAGCACTAGGCATAGGTTTAAATTTGTGGTGATTCACCTGCAGCTGTTGACGTCTCAGTATGAGTGAAAGGTTCTCGACGGGACTTAAAATAATCAATCAAACAATCAATAGTAATTTCCTGTAGAGATTGATAATGATCAATCATTTTAAGCACTTTTTTACAAACAGCTTTCATTTGCAAGCTTTATTTTATTTTATGTCAAAAACATATATCCTTCATTGGGTTCAATGTTAAACCAATGATAAATTAGACACATTTTGAAAGTATGTGAATTCTTTTTCAAAGATGTGCTGGAGAAATCTTTTCTATGTTGATTACCGTGTAAACTTTATCTCCTATCATGGCACCACCCTACCCCTATGTAAATCCAAGTTTATGTTATCTACTTTTATAAAATGTTGATTTTTGTTGTTTTTTGGATAATCATGTACCTTAATTTGTCTATGATGAATAATATTAAATAGATTAAATTAATAAAATTTGACATCAGTGTACTTTTTACAATTTACAAAAATTGATGAACATTTTGTAGACACTTTGGTCTTGTCTATCAAAGAAATCTAGAATAGTTATCCTCAATAGGGTTATTCAAGAAGTCAAGACAGATACTTGTCACATAATTTCTGATACACACACACACACACACACACACACACACACTCACACACACACACACACACACACACACACACACACACACACACATACATATATATATATATATATATATATATATATATATATATATATACATGTACAATACTTACATGGGAACACACAAGTATATCTGATATATACAACACTTACACATGAGCATGTGAGTATTTCAAATGGCGTAAGGTATTTGAGAATCTTTAGGGCCACTTTTTCTGGTAACAAGGCCAAGAAATCACGATGTTGTCGCACCTGCAAAACGAGATTAGTGCACTCTTAGAAACATTGTGCATATTTACTTTAAGTCACTTGTAAGCTTTGGCAGAGATAAATCATATCTGTAAAACTGTTTGGTCTTACAGCGATATAAATTAGTCAACAATACTACATGCCGTAAAATTTATTTAAAATCTCCTGATTTGGTTGTTGACAATGCTGGGTACATTTATTTTAAAATTTGAGATCTGGCAAATGACTAATTGCATTTTAATCATCAAGGTCAAATTTATTCTGGCAATTCTTTAAACGCCTTGTCCATTCAATGCAGATACCCCAAACAGGGTTAGAACAAAGGAACCAGGTGACCCTCACATACCGATAGAAAACTAGATATGAAATACTGTTGTCTGGCGTCCAACTTTAGGATAACCTTGTGAAGAAATTCGTTTCTTTTCACATCTGCAAAAAAACAAATATCATTAAATTATCAAAATGGAAAAATAAGTGCCATCTTGTCAAAGAAACTACTCCAGACTGTTTGATACCATATCAACAAAAGTTTGTATGATTTATCATAAGTAAACAGAACTCTCTGATAAAAGAATTATACCTGAACTCATTGAAAAGACGAAGAGTTACACAAAACGAATTCAAAAGTGATTTATTGCGGGGCAAGGGTAGGAAACATTTTGGGTGATAATCCTATGGTGTTTCTGATTGGTAAAGAGAAGATTACAAGATCAATCTCGAGTAATTCTGGTTTCCAGGATGTACTGTACAAGATTTCAATTTTCAAAGTGCAAAATAATTTCACCTATCAAATTAAATATCGTACTGAGCAATAAATGTTTTGGAGTGATACTTAACATTTAAGTGTTGAAAGTCAATGAATGCATACACACTGAAAAAGTCTGATATAACACTGCTCTTCAAAATATACATATTGCTTTAAACATCCAAATTTCAGAAATGTTAAAATGACTAATTAACTGATAATATTCAATCTTCCAGGTATGAGATATCTTAATTGTCCACATTGTAATTTATCTGACAGACCACATTTTTTTAACTCTGTATTTTGATGACCAGACATACAGGGAAGGTCTGTGGTGGAGTAAAACGTTTAAAGAGGTAAAAGTATTCAGCATTTTCGACAACTGATGCTACGTCATTATTGATATTTTCTGCTTTTGCTACAATAGTCACCAAGCCTGGAGGACAATGTGAAGCATAGCAACTGAGAAAATGTCAACAATTGTTTTTTATATGATTGAATAATTCAAAACATAAATAAAATATCAAAACTGGCTCCTAAAACTTAGAAAATGTTACCTAGTAAATTACCTTTATATACAGCTCCAAGCAACATACCACAGCAACATATACTACAGTAACCTATTACAGTAACTTACTACAGCAACATACTACAGCAACATATTACAGCAACATATTACAGCAACATACTACTGCAACATACTGCAGTAACATACTACAGCAACATACTGCAGCTACATACTACAGCAACATACTACTGCAACATACTACAGTGACATACTACAACAACATACTACAGCAACATACTACAGCAACATATTGCAGCAACATACTACTGCAACATACTACTGCAACATATTGCAGTAACATACTACAGTGATATACTACAGTGACATACTACAGTGATATACTATAGCAGGGGTCTCCGTGGCTGAGTGGTTAGAGCATCGGGTTCACCATCACAAAGCTTCTCACCTCTGTCGGCGCGTGTTCGAATCTAGGCCGCGGCGTTATGTGAGCAAGTTTGCCAGTTTACTAGTGGAAGGTTGGTGGTCTCTTCCCAGATACATTGTATCTGGGTTCTCTCCTCCACCAACAAAAACTGGATGCCACCAGATAACTGAAAAATTGTTGAGTGTGGCGGAAAGCAATAAATAATCAATCAATCATGTACTATAGCAACATACCGTAACATACCACAGCAACATACTACAATGGCATACTACAGTGGCACATTACAGCAACATACTACAGAAACATACTACAGCAACATACTACAACACTATACTACAGCAACATACTACAGTGACATACTACAGCAACATACTGCAGCAACATACTACAGCACTATACTACAGCAACATACTACAGAAACATACTACAGCAACATACTACAGCACTATACTACAGCAACATACTACAGTGACATACTACAGCAACATACTACCTTGACACATTACAGCGGCATACTACAGCAACATAGTTTAAGACAATTTACGAGGTTCTGCGAGATTTTCATTATATAACAAAATAATTTAAACCACCAAACGAGCTACTAAAACGTAGAACTTAACAAACAATGCATGACTAGTCATCTTTACGTTGGGCCCAGTGTTGCTATATTGCAATTGTTGCTCCAGTTTATGATAAAATAAAGTTGCCTTTATTTTGCAATTTTAGTGCAAGAGAGTCAAAAGTGAATACAGATGCATGCTTTGTTTGTTTGTTTGTTTGTTTTTTTTTATTTATAGCCGCCTGAGCAATTTTTCAGCTATCCGGCGACTGTAGATGCATGCTTTCAATGAGTAACCAAGAAATAAAATGAATAAATTATGTCAGTTTTGAACTTTATAATTATGTACCTCATTCAGCATTCAATAATTACCTGACCTGTCATTCAGCATTCAATAATTACCTGACCTGTCAATCAGCACTCAATAATTACCTGACCTGTCAATCAGAACTCAGTAATTACCTGACCTGTCAATCAGAATCCAATAGTTACCTGACCTGTCAATCAGAATTCAATAGTTACCTGACCTGTCAATCAGAATCCAATAGTTACCGGACCTGTCAATCAGAACTCAGTAATTACCTGACCTGTCGTTCAGCATTCAATAATTACCTGCCCAGTCGTTCATGTACCAGTTAATAACAGTCCTAGCATTGTCATCTAAGTCGGATGGTTTTTCGTCCCCAGCCTGTGAAGAAGAAGGTTTTTCTTTAGGTTGTAATCTAATTTCAAATTAATTAAACTAAATTATTCAAACAATATTCATGATCAAGTCTAGTAATCTATGTCGTACATGTAAATTTTTGGCACATTTTTCAGGAAGAATACTGAGTGAGACGTGCTTAACTGTTGGCACTTCGGATTTGTCGATGAAATTGAGGCTCTGTGTAGAATTACTGAGGCTCTGAGGGTTGCTTTCATTCTGAATGTGGCGTTTAACAGGCATTTCTAGGAACCTGAACAAAGATTCAAATCACAATGTGGTTACAATACATTGCATTCATAAAAGCAAATATCTAATACATTTTGTTTAAAATTTGGTATCATTCATTTCCATTTACAATTTCAATTTTGAAGACTAATATATGCACTGTGTAACCAGAAGTGAGAAAATGCAACAGACCAGACAGGGATTTGAATCAAATTTGCATTCATTAATCAATGAAAATCAAAGAGGACTTTCAAGTTTAAAATCTTAGAAGTCATTAAAACTCTTGAGCTCATTCTGTGTTAGAGTAAGTTACTTACCTAAGCACTGCATGACTAGAATGGAGCTTCTCTGGGTGGTGTGTGAGTAGAGGGTGCTGATCTACCTTTCTGCCAATCCTTTGTGGTCTGCCTGGTTGTTTAATGTTCGGGAGAGGGGTCTTTGACCTTGACCCAAGGAGTGAGCTGTAGATGGTAGGATACAAAAAAACAGTCAGTCAAGTTTTACTCATTAGGAGGGTCAATCTGGCATAATTTATACAAAATTAAACAAACTTCAATCAAATCAAACAAAATTCAACCAAAATCAAACAATAGTCAAACAAAATCAAACATGATTCAATCAAAATCAAATATAATTCAATCAAACAAAAGCAACACATACCCAGATCTTACAACTTCATGTTTCGTTCTACTGAAATTGTTAGAAAGAAGACCATGTTACAATAATGGAGGTAAAACGTTACAAGTATGAGGCAACACAAAATGAAGGACAACATCATGTATAAATCATTTATTATTCAGGAGAGAGGGGTTAAAGTTCAGAGGTGTGAGGAAAATGACTAGGAGTGTAGGAGCTTGATATTTCATGTAGAAGATTGGTTTGATCTGTCTTCCTCCTGGAGGATTTCTAAGGTATACCATCCATACACAAAAATGACCCAAACCTTCCCCGTGTGAAAATTACTGCCCCAACAAAAATTAACTCCCATTAAATTTAATGATTTTACAGATTGAGAAACTAATTAATCAAAATTATCTGCACTACTGATGTACATTTGTATTAGATAAATGTACTGAGGTACAAATTGGATTGAAAAATGAGTTTTTCATATGTACTACACAACTTTCAACAGTGACATTGTTGGAGGGGGGGGGGGGGAATTGTGACCTGAACATATCCTGTATGTTTGCAATCAGCGTGTACCTGGCTTACAGAATTACCTCCCCTAATGGATGCTCTTACCTGTACTCTGTATAAACTTTCTGCAGTTTTGCATCCTTCTCAATGGGAATTTCTGGAAATCTCACTGTTGACGTCTCTTTTGCCTGATTTTTTACCTCATCATCTGAGCGGAAATAACCTGACTTCACGCGGTAAAAGTTGTCTTGTCTGTGAAGTATCAATTTTTGCTAAAAAAGGTGAAAAATATGGCCAAGATAATTTGTGGACATTTAATTTTTTGTCCAATAATAATTATTAAGTTCAGCTGCAATCTACTACCCCTTTCAGTCATTGGATATCTAACAATGTGGAAGTACATTGGGAACTTCATTCAACATCAGTATCCTTCGTTAATTTTTCACATCTTTTTGCAACATCACATAGAATTTCAAATAGATTTTTAGTGTATTTTGACATACGTGGATACAAAATTTGACAACAACTCAGTTCAATCACCTAGCATTTAAATGATACAGTCATTGAAGTAAAACTTCAAAATAATAAACTTTGAATGGAAAACAAAGATTTTTCTCATAAAGATGTTCTACTGTTCTAAAATAAAAGTGTGTTATTATGGGATTAAACAATTTACAAACATGTAGAGCTATGTTATCAGCAGGCATGCCATTCCAATATCATTACCAGAAATAATTTGAAGCAATTAAACTCCTTGAAACTTCATTTGAAATGAAAACAAACATCATGATCTTTCAATTTTAGTCCATTATATGGAGATCATATACTCAACAGCTTAGGAGAAATGTTTAAAGTGGCTTGATTTTAATATCGATGAATGAGAGATTTCAATTCAATAGACTCGTTGGAGACTATATACAAGAGAAAACAATTAACATGTTTCTGGCTTAGGGATAAAATTACCTGAAAATAAAATACAAACATATTTCTTATCACTAAGAACTTGATAAATTGAATGACACTATTTTATAATCAGTGGAGATAATGTGGCAAAATTGACCATTATCTGGTTTGCCTCTTTCTATCCCTGTTCTCTCTCTCTCTCTCTCTCTCTCTCTCTCTCTCTCTCTCTCTCTCTCTCTCTCTCTCTCTCTCATATCCTCCCTATCTTTTCAGTAATTAAGTTGTAGGGGTCAATCCTTTACAAGTGAAATTATCTGTCTATATCTGTTTCTGTCTCTCATTCTCTGTCTGTCTGTTTCTGTCTCTCATTCTCTGTCTGTCTGTTTCTGTCTCTCTCATTCTCTGTCTGTCTGTTTCTGTCTCTCATTCTCTGTCTGTCTGTTTCTGTCTCTCTAATTCTCCATCTATTTGTTTCTGTCTCTCTCATTGTCTGTCTATTTGTTTTTCTCTCATTCTCTGCCTATCTCTGTTTCTGTCTGTCTTTTATTCTCACTATCAATGTCTGTTTCTCTGTCTATTTCTCTATCTAATATTTCTGTCTCTCATTCTCTGTCTCTCTCTCTGTCTCTCTCTCTCTCTCTCAAAAAAAAAAAAAAAATAATGGAAATTTCATTTTGCAACTCTCTTTGGAATCAGTTCTTGCTTAATCAATATCAGGCATTCTAATCAATTCTTTAAAAATCATATAACCTCAGCAAAACCATATCAAATGTACCTAATGTTCATTTGGAAAAAAAAATCTGCTAGACATTTAGACATTTATTGAATAGTATTGATTCTGTGAAGTTGTAAGATATTCTATTATGCAGTAACATTAATGAATATTTCAAAAATCAGCGTAGCAAATAACTTGAAATGAATTCTCATGGAAAAGTCTCAGTCATGTAGAATGAATTCATAACATATTGTAATAACAAGCATTAAACCTAGCAGACGGTCGATCATCTCCACACGAAATTCTTTATGGTTTAGTGGTGTCTCTCACTAATTCAGAAATTCGTTATTGGGGAGGTTCTAATTTGTCTTTTTTTCTAATTATTTTTTGGTGGAAGGTGTGTGTGTGTGTATGTGTGTGTGTGTGTGGGGGGGGGGGGGGGGGGGGGTTATATGCATACTATGAATTTATTATGATTATTTCTGTAACAGCAAATAAATATTAATCTTCTCTGTTGTTCATTACAAACTTTCAGCTTAGTTAATTTCATGAATTTAATGAAGATTTAAAACAAGCAAACAGGACACACACACCCCCCCATCCAACCAACCCCCAACCCCCCACCCTATCACATGTCTGACTTTGATGAAATACCTGGAGCTCTCTACTGGTGTATGTGCTGAAAGGTTTGAACTCCATGGAGGGGTACATGCTTTGAGCGGTGTACATGAAGTCGCGGTGGAGATGTGGCTGCATGACGGTGTACAGGAACTGGAACTGAGTGTGGTTGCTCCGCCTCAAAATCCACTCCAGCAGGTGACATCTCTACAGAAAAAAAAATTACTCTGAAATGGGCAGTAACTCCGACATTGTGGCAAAACATTAATGAAAAATGCTGTAGTTTATGGTTTCAGGTTTGTTTATATTTAGGGGGAGGGGACGGTTAAGTACTTAAAGTTTAACTTAGATTTGCAGAATTCCTCTTTTACACATCATATGCTTGACAACTAAAAGAGTTTGGTGTTTGAATGGTAAAAGGATTCCTTCAGAAAGCTAGCTGAGGTCACACTCAGGAAAATTGGCCTTCATCACAAAGTTACGGCCCTTAGTGCTAAGCATAGGTCTAAATTTATGGTACTTCACCTACAGCTGGTGACGTCTCAGTGTTAGTGAAAAATTCTCAATGGGACATAAAACCAACAAGCAATCAAACATAAAAGGAACATATTTTTTTGATCACGAGTTGTTTTTTTTTATTTAAACTTCAAAAATTATCTGAGACTTGTGCAGCTTTGACCCTGCAACACACGTAGTCTGAGTTTTCAGCATCCATGGAACTGTCTGACTATAATGTTCTACATTTATATTTAAGAAATAATTCCATTTGTGAAAATACATGAGGGTATGAACTGCAAGACTTCACACTGACATACTTTATGAAGTATGCTAATGATGTATGTGAAAAATATGCCAGTATGAAGCATTGCTGTTCATATCCTAACTTACATTCTATTACTTTTCTGTCAGAATTCCCAGCTGTTATGATGAATGTATTTAATATAAAGATCCACACATGCTACCACTTCCTTAAAAACACTTGCTGTATGTGTTATTATATAAATGTCCAGAAAACAATTATTGTAAAGTATACATAAATATTTATGTCATTATGATGAATTTTCATCAACCAGGAATTTTAATCTGTAATTAATCAAAAACATTTTTGCAAGGAATTCAATCTATTGTTTTTCTCTCCCTTTAGTTGCATTTATAGCTTTTTATGGGGCATAGAATATATGACCTTCTTGAAATTAGATAAAAAAATATTCAATCAAAAGTTGTTTTTTTTTTCCTCCATGGAAGAGTAAAAAAGATCAATGTGGTAGTTTTATTCAGTTAAAAAAATCTGCTGATGTACAAAATATTGACAGAGTGATGGCTGACAAATCATACACCAGCGGCCCCACTCGAGATCAAGGCACCTTGCGTACTAATCAATGATTATCACTGATATTATGTTAGTTTTTGACTTGTTTAAATAAATCACAAATCTGCCATTGAACAACTTGTCATTGTTGGCTAATTTGAGAGGTTTTACCAATCAATGAAGGTCTTTTTCAGAGCATGCTAAAATTATTGAGAACTCCATGATGATTCAGTTTCTGCCAAACTGTTGATCTAAAACTTACAAAACCTCTAATTAACATTAGTCCAGTTTGAATTATACACCTTTAGAATAAAACTATAAGGATCTCATGAAACAGTTATCACTCAATCTCAGCACTGCTCTCACAGCTCCACCATTTAAAAGCTTGAATCCTTCACTCAGTGGGATATGCTCACTCAGTGAGATATGCTCACTCAGTGGGAAATGCTCACTCAGTGAGATATGCTTACTCAGTGGGATATATTTTTAATTAGTGGATACCTTCACTCATTCAATGGGAAACCTTCACTCAGTGAGTACCTGCCTGTCTCCCCATCTGGCTGTTTTGCAGTTTTGAATTTTACCAGCACTTTTCTATAAATCTCTAGGGTAAAACACTTAAAGTTGATTTCGCATTAGACAGAACCTTAGATATGAAGATTATAACTTATTCAAATAAATTCTTTACATCAATTCAACGGCGTGTTATGAAGGTAGAGGCTGTCTTCAATATCACGACGCGTTATGAAGGTAGGGGTTCTGTCTTCAATATCACGACGCGTTATGAAGGTAGAGGCTGTCTTCAATATCACGACGCGTTATGAAGGTAGAGGCTGTCTTCAATATCACGACGCATTATGAAGGTAGAGGCTGTCTTCAATATCACGACGCGTTATGAAGGTAGAGGCTGTCTTCAATATCACGACGCGTTATGAAGGTAGAGGCTGTCTTCCATACCCTGTCTTTGCCCCTTCAGTAGTAGGCGATGTCTACTCCCTTTGTTGTGAAATCATTACATGGTACATATGATAAATATGTCAGCCATCAGTCATTTTAAATAATCTATATATTGAAATTAAAAATCCAACACTTCAAGATTTTGATCCCGTAAGACATTAGTTTTGATCACCAAGTTAAATTTTCAGACCATGCTGTTTTATCAAACGAACGAGATCAGACATTTAAATTGAGTGCAAGCATTCAGGATATATGTTTTCATGATCCTAAATATTATCGCTGATATGGACTAATAAAAGTTTAATTCTTCTTCAATTAATGTTTAATAAAAGTGTCACAAGCTACTTCAAACTAGTTAAATGATCAGTGACGCGTGTGTAAACAATTTTTGGAGTTTAGAATATACTATAATATTTTTTTTCTAAATTTTGAAATGATTTAGGTCAAATTTCTCCTTTAGGTTAAAAGATAACCATCTATATTGAAAAAATAACTTGGTAAAAAAAAATCTTGAGCCCTATTACGATGGTATTCGATAACTAGCACAATGTTCCGTACTAATCAACAGCTGACATGTAAATTGCGGTAATGTTTGCGTTCCTATGTTCATTATTTTCCCGATAAGACCATGTGAAGTAGGACATTAATCGTTTTAACTATTTATGAAAATGAAATGGGAAATGTGTTGTGATCATTAGTACCAAAAATCTTAACTTAATTCAAATAGATCTACCATTTGATGGGGGAAAAATTGATCAAAGTAATACAAAAGTTTGATATAAAGTACTTCAAGCGGCGAAGAAAATAATTTACCCTCTCTAAAATTCTATTCAACCCTTATTTTCTTTTTCTGCAAACGATTAGGACCTGAAACATACCCTGCTTACACACACACACACACACAGACATACACACACACAGACACACACACACACACAATACACACACTCACACAATACACACACACACACAATACACACACAGACACACACACAGACATAAACACACATACACATAGACATACACACACAGAGACATACACACAAACACACACACACACACACAGACACACACACACACACACACACATATATATATATATATATATATATATATATATATATAGTCATAATCAACAGCGTCAATGACTGTATTTTGTAACAAAGTACGTTGCAGACAAACTATATATCACACCTAGGGCTCTGGAAATAATTTGTTTTCGCAAAACTTTAAAAAAAAAAAGTGATAAGAGAGAGATCAAACGCCATTGCTGTATTGTTCAGCTCAATAAAATAAGCCTTAATTCTTACATTTAAATCTTTTGTTATCCGACCAAGCTTAATCTTTCATCTGGCATTAAGACTTTTAAAAAATGTTTTTCAATTCAGACTTAATCAGCCCTGTATCGTTGCGACTCGTGGGGGTGTCAAGAACAATATTAATTTTAATATGGCCACAAACTTTCAGTTTTATGGTTCATCTGATTAAGATATTTCAGAAAAGTCTTCACTTATGTCATTTTATTGATTTGACAACTGGATGTAAAGCTACGCTGTTTTAAAGGATTCGTGTAATTCGTGTGTATATTCTTAAAAATATTTTTAAATTCTTAAAGAAAAAAGAACCTGAAAATAAACTTCGATATATAAGAGAAAGGAGGTAAATTATATGCGGAACGTTTTCATGATTCCCACTTATAAAAAAAATCCATTGTCCAAATTTCAAATATTTGAAACTGAATTAACTTTAAGGACATGTTTTCCCTAATTTTAATTTTAATTTTAATTTGTAACCCTACGGATAGTCCTACAAATTTTGCCACCATTGTTCAGTTGGTTCAACACCATTTTTTGGGTTATGAATATGATTTATATATTGTTATGAATATGATTTATATATTGTTATGAATATGATTTATATATCGAAGAAGGTAAATTTACCTGCGTATGATCCCAACTTTCTATCCAGAGCGAAATTTTGTCCAATTGTCTGTCAAATTCCACGCTGCTGTAGGTGGGATGTCGACCCCCGTGTCCGCGCCAGCTCGGCGCGTGGGTCCGGTCATCCGACCCCCGGGTCTCCTCAACGACCCGCTTTTTCCTATATCTAGGAAAAAGGATTGGTTTAGCTTCCGCATCGTCAAAAACCGGTATAGGAATATTCAACTCCGGTACTTTCCTAGTGTCCACACTTGTCATAATTTTGTAATACCTCCCCCTTTTTTTCTCTTCACAGTGATACAGTCCAAGATTTCGGCAGTGTTTTTGTTAAGTATAAGCATTCAAGAACAATATATATATATATATTCATTATCAATTTATCGTCTGTTATAATACATAGCGCACGTTAAATTGTAAAACGAACCGCCAGATCTCCACTGCTCTAACCTACTTGGCGATTCGCCGTACTATAAGTGTTACTTTTAAACCGTTTGGCAGAACAGGCAGTTCGTTAGTTGCCCGTATCGATAATTACTGATATTGATTTGTGTCGATCATGAATTACATTAAACAGATGGTTTTAGGGTAGGGAGCGGCAAAAATTGTTAAGAGCCTATCAGGAAAAAGCTATATCCTCGATTTATAAAAGTTCGTAAAATTATATAGGCGTAAACACTAGTACTTTAAATACTGTACTTGTGAAGTTGAATTTTGAGTTACTAGCGAATGGTAGCCATCAAAGAGTTAATGTCTCTTAGGGTCAGTGATGTTTACAGCTAAAAAATTCCGCGTAATTCACAGTTATGTACAGTCCATGTAAAATATGGAGTACATATACTGTATAGGTTAATTAATTATGTGTCAAATCTGATTTTTAAAAACTCCCACCTACAATACACATAAATACTAAATGTTAAAACCTTAGTATAGGTTACCCCCCCCCCCCCCCCTTTCCTCCTTCCCCTAAATAAAGGTGTCATATGGGAATCCCACCTCCAGCCCCGCTCACCCTGCCAGGACAGAGATACAGACTCGTTAATTATTCTGTGAATAACAGAAGGCTGTAGTATAGATTTTTTTTTCTTTCACTGTACCTATACAGATTTTATATCAAAGAAACTTGGTAAAGAACTCCAATCTTGTTCAGATTGGTTGGTTGACGACAAATTATGAAACAGAGTGTATGGTAATTAACGAAAACAGAGTGTTTGTTATTTGGCCCTAAAAGAAAACTAAGTAAAGCTGCCGATTTCTTCATTGTATGTAAAGAGAATGCTATTAAAGCTTCTCAGCAAATAAAATATCTTGGTTTGTATATTGATGCTAAATTCTTTGGTGAAAGTATTGTATCTACTACTGTTCAAAAGATCAAGTGTAGATTTTTTTTTTAAATTTGTATACACAAGCAAGATTTTTGGATTAAAAGAGCGAATTTTCAATATGTTCAGCACTTATTCTCTCTCATTGAAAATATTCAAACAGTTCACGGTACTCTGGGTTGTCCATATCTCTGAAAACGTAAATTATAATTTGTCAAAACAAGATTATTCGATTCATATTATATTTACCCATTGCTCTCGATGAATTCCAGTGATACTGTGAAGATGTTGAGTGTGGACAGAAGAGAGAAACAAATGAGACTGCATCAGACTGTTAATGCTGTACGTAATAAAGCCCCTGTTTATCTTAGAACAAACTTTACAAGTATTTGTGATCAATATTGTAACACTAGATCTGCAAATAGTCTCAATTTTAGATTTATCATTAATTAAACTTTGTCAAGGTCAGGCCTTTTATTACAATTGCTATCAAGGATTGGAATTATTTACCAACTGAAATCAAACATTTGCAAATACGAAACAAAACATTCTTTTAGCATTCAGTTAAAAAAAACCCACCTAATGGAGGATTTACAATGTTGTAAAGAAAGTACTTTTGTATAATTTTGATTTTTAACAAATATAATTGTGATATATTAATTTTGATACTTAATTGATACAGGAATATTTTTATATCTACCATATCTATATGAGGTGCGTAGATTTTACGTACAAATTTGCCAAAATTTTGTCCACATCATTTTACTTATATCATTTGGGGGGTGGGGGGTGGGGGTGGGGGTATAATTTGTTACTAAAAAAAACCCCATTGCAAATTAGCAACTGTGCTTTTATGGGTTATCCTTAGTTGATAATCAATACATGATACTGTGAGAATTTATATCTTCATTTACTTTAAAGTTCTAATCTCATATTGCACAATTCTTTAAGATCATACTGGATATGGATGTATTTATATTACATTGTGTCTGTTGATGGACCGACCAAAAATTATATGCCACTAAATCTACGATTATGGGGGTGTAAAATTAAATGGTTTTATATGACATTGTTTCTTGTCAGTTCATTAGTAATTTACATCACTCCGTGCTAGACATTGATTTTAACCTGAATAGTTTTATTACTACCACGACGATGGATTGCATGCATATGATAAATTTCATATACAATGTGAATTCATTTGATGCATTTATTTGTTTGTCTTTTATTTACAGAAAAAAGATGCTCTCGTGATTGGGATAGTTACTGTACGCATTTGTAGTCGACGGCACCGTGGAAAATCCGGGTTCATTCACTCTCCAGGTACAATGCATATACCCCCTCTTTTTTGTTTTATTTTCTTTCAATATCATTTGTTAATGAAGTGCAAATTACATACATATATCATCAATGCAATGTCTATTTCATTATTTAAAAAAAAAAATGAAAAAAAAAAAAAAATAAATAAAACCCTGCCTGAAAATTAAAACAGAGAGAAAAAAAAAATCACTTAAGATTTTGAAATTATTCAACATCTTAGGACTGTCTCTTCCTCGTGAATGTTAAGTTTCTCTATTCTGCTCACTTGGATCCGCCTGGAAAAAACAATTCCCGCCATTTTATAATAGTTGTCGTAAAGAATGATAATATGACTCTGAACATTGATAAAGATTAAATTCAAATATGGTATTAGAAATAATAATTACGTGATTTCCGACATTTTAATTGTACATTGTAATTTGAATACGTTCCAATAGTCTACGCGTCAATTTTTTGTGAAAGATTTGTGACTTGTCGTAAACCGTTGTAACTAGTTCGAAAAATCTCAGATCATGTTTATTTCATGATTATGGCTACAGTTGTGTTAGATAATGGAGCGGGGACAGCTAAAGCAGGATTTGCATCTGATAAAGAACCAAGGTATTTGATTTTACTTTTATCATGGTCTATCCGTAATTTACCGAATTGATACAGCATAAAGCATGGGTAACTTGAATTTCCTCTGTTCTAACAACGAATTTCTTAATATCAAATCAAATAATCTTTATTTCAAGTAGGACAACTCAAAATATTAACTCTAAAGAGCTATTTACCGACAAGGTAAATTCTTTGATAGTCAATTCGAATGACTGCTGTCAACGAAATTTAAACAAAGATTATGTTGTTTTTCAGAATAATTCCTAATTGTGTCACGAAAGCTAAGAATGTGAGGACCAGGATATTTATTGGAGATCAAATTGATGAATGCAAAGATTTATCCGGCTTGTATTATCTTTTGCCATTTCAAAAGGTTAGTTAACATCTGAACATCACATGCCGATGTTGAAAAACATGACTTCAAATTCACATTTAATAACAAATAAAACTACTGTAACTGGAAAGGGAAAATGCAACGGAGCAGATTGGGATTTGGGTCCATAGAATTTCTTTCAACTGAACTACTTGGTCACTGCTGATCGAACCTGTCTGACCACCACACTCCCACAACTTTATATATGAAACCCTCAACCACAGGATCTTTATCCCCTGGCAAGCATTTTCACAGTTCTGTCAGTTTTAGGGCCTGGTCTATGGCATCGGATGTAACGGGGAGAAAGTGTAGCAGATCAGACTGGGATTTTAACCCAGGACCTTTGGTGCTCTAGCTACCATGTATATTAATAATCAAAGATACCAAGTTCAAAATTTCCAAATCCTATTGCTAAAACACTCAAAATCACTATTTTCATAAGCTGTAATAAAAGTGAAATCTCAAAAGACAACATAACTAACTTAGCCAAATAAGCGAGATTCAGGAAATTTTAATGATTTTTTTTTTCTAAGATGATGTATTTTAGATATTTTCACATTTTACTATTTAAATTAATTCAGAAATACAAATCCATGCATAATGCAGTAATAAAGCATTTAGGTGACCCAAAATTCAGAATTGGAAAGTTCAAAATTTAAACAGTAAAAAAAGACAGAAGAAACAAAGAAGCAAGGTATCATTTTAATTTAACAGAAAAAAATAAGTCAACATGTATTAATTTAGGGTTCAAAAGAGGAAACACAATTTCTGTTTTGCCTTACATTGCAACACCCTTGTCCAAGGGAGATAATAGCAAAAAAAAAAAAGTGAGAGGAAAACAAAAAACCTGACAAATTTGGAAAATCTTCTTCTGAAGAAACAGCAAGCCATTGTCCATCAAACTTGATACAAATCATCCTTGGGTGAAGGGAATTTAAGTTTGTTCAAATGAAGGGCCATGCCCCCTCCAATGGGGAGATAATCACAAAAATGCAAAAATAAGGTGGTGGTCATTTAAAAATCTTCCCAAGAACCACGGGGCCAGTAAATTTAAAGTTGCACAGAAGCTTCCTCACATCACGCAGATACAAGTTTGTTAGAATCATGGCCCTTGGGGGTAGGGTGGGACCGCAATAGGGGATCAAAGTTTTACATGTGAATATAAAGGGTAAATCTTTAATAGGACTCAGGTGAGCGATGTGGCCTATGGTCCTCTTGTATGTTGACAGAGTTGCTTTGTTCTAGGAATTATATTTGATGTTTTGACCTCTGACTCCATTTTTGACAGGGTTACCTAGTGAACTGGGATATAGAAAGACAGGTGTGGGACTTCATCTTTGGAAAAGATGCTCTGAAGGTAACCATGGTAACAGTTACACAAATACAGAAGATTCATCAAGATGTGGTTGTCAGGAATTATGTGCATCATTAACCGTTCCAAGTTAATTGCTAATTAGAGTAATCCCAATCATTAATAATGAATAAATATAAATGTGACAATGGTTGTCTTCTTAGTGCTTTTTATTTTTTTATTTCAAATTTTATTTGGATGGAAAAGACAGTAAGCTCACTTTTCCCAATATATCAAAACATGACAATGATTTTTCCAGTTAAAGGAGATCTGATCCCTGTATCAAAAAGTGCTGTGATGGCTCTGTTAGCGAATGTTGCCCTTTCAGTGGAGTCCTCTTACTTCAATCATACTCATTAGTGCATTTGATACATTTTTAATGTTGTATGTTAAGTCATGATATTTAAGAAATCAGTTTCACTCTTTGAAAACACATGAGGATATGAGCTATGAAGCTTCAGGCTGGCGTACTTTTCATGAAGCGCTAATGTGCATTGGAAATGTAAATACAAACAATTATATTTCAGGTGGATTTCAACGACACAAACATCATCGTAACAGAACCTTATTTCAACTTCAGCTCCGTCCAGGAGGCCATGAATGAAATCTTCTTTGAGGAATATGCCTTCAAATCTGTGCTAAAAACTACCTGTAAGTGACTAGTGCAAATGTATTGTATGCTACGTTTAAACGCATTATATTACATGTATATGTTCTTGTATAAAACACGAAATGAAAATGAATTTAGTCATACTCACTTTATTACTTGTTGATTTTTTGATAGAGGAATAGATTAATCACATCATGTATTATGTTGTGCATAATGTAAAATGCAGTTGGTAAGCAAAAAATAAAATTTGTTTGTTTCTTTTTACCAAGATTTCTCCTTCTCCAAATGATTGGCATTTACATGTAGGTGTGAGAATGCATAGTCTTTTAGATATGATCTTATAAACAGAGGTCCAGCTTCATGGAAATGATTTTTTTTCCCCAGGAAATTTGGTTGGACAAAATCTAGGTTGGCAACATTAAGTCCAAGTAATTTGGATAACAGGAAACAGACATTTATATATGTTTAGTTTTTGGCCTTAAATACAGATTTAGACTAAAATTACATTAAAATGTTATGAGAATTAAGCTGAACATGTATATGAATGTACCATGCAAACTAAATGAGTAGGTTAATTGAAATAAAAGAGTAATGAAAAGATGTATAAAACAGACTGAGACACTTTTTTCCAGCCTGAGAATTCTAGTAAATGTCTGATCACTTATGTCCTCCTAAGGGAAGTATGTAACAATTAAAAACACTCTATTCCGCAAATTTTCAGCCACTTGGCCTTTATCAAGTGTAAAAAAAACAACAAATTTTTGCAAAATTTTGTGGGTTTTTAAAATTTTTTTTTTACACTTGATAAAGGCCAAGTGGCTGAAACTTTGGGGAATAATTGGTAGTAAATGTGTTTCCAGCTTCATTCCTGTGTCAGTACAAATACGCTAAGGAGAAGAACGCTCCGCCTCTGTGTAGTGTAGTGCTGGACACCGGCTATTCCTTCTCACACATAGTGCCGTACTTCAGAGGCAAGAAAATGTCACAAGCAGTCAAAAGGTAAAAGTTAACAAAACAGAAACAAATTACTGTAAAGCACGGTTATAGTGAACCTCCAGGGCCAGCAAAAAACAGTTTGATTTAACCAACCTTTGTTATATCCAATAAAAGTTTCTGTATTTTCCTCCTCAGGGGAATAGATATTACTTCACAATAAGCATGAATCTGTTAAAAGCATGAATCTGTTATAAGCATGAATCTGTTAAAAGCATGAATCCGTTATAAGCATGAATCTGTTAAAAGCATGAATCCGTTATAAGCATGAACTTGTTATAATCATGAATTTATTATAAGTATGAATTCGTTATAATTATGAATTCGTTATAATCATGAATTCATTATAGTCAAGAATTTGTTATAAGAGTGTTCATTATAAGCATGTTTTACTGTATTTGTCTTTTTGCGTGCATGCACAATTATGTCACGATACTTTGATCAATCACCTTGTGCTTTCTAGAGAGAACTTTATCACAAAATAAATAAGATTTTTTGCAGTGGTCTTTCATCATTCATTATTCAAAAAATACATAATAATTAAATAAGTAGTCTACAAGTAATTGAGAGTTTGAGCCCAGAGTTTGTTTTTTCTTTCAGAGTAAATGTTGGTGGCAAGGTTTTGACGAATCATCTGAAGGAAGTCATATCATACCGGTAATCTACAGGGACGACATATTTTATTTCGTGCGCTACATTTTCCTTGTGTTACATGAATATTTAATTTAACAATGTTGGGATTTGATAGAAAAAAAAAAAAAGTCAATACATGTAGCTTCATTAGTAATTCAGAATCACTATCAGTCGAAATTCTTGAAATTTAAATCATTGATCTTTTTATACCCCTGTCAACAAAGTTGTGGAGGGATATATTGGAATCTGTCCGTTCGTCTGTAGACACATTGGTTTTTGGGCTTTAATGTGTTATCCATTTCCTGTAGATTCAACATAGCATACATGCAGACTCCCCATGGGATGAAGATGATCCCTTTTGACCTAGAGTCGCCATATCGTACATACGGACTACCCATGGGATAGGGATGAAACGACAGACCCCCTTCACGATATGATATACATTGTAATCCAAGATTCAACATTTTCAATACGATATATTTTACAGAAAAAAATGAAGAAAAAATCAATTACGAAGATTCACAGTCACAAATTTTATACACAAAATGTTTCCTAATTGCCGAATGGTTAGTTGTGTGTTGGCTCTGTAATTTAACTGATTAAATTCATTATTGTTTTCATAAGACTCGAGGCTAACAACAATCTGACTGTTAACGGACACCGTTTTGTCTCTCACACACATAAAAATAATATGCCCGATGTATTTTACCGAACCCGATATTGAAAAGCGTATCGAACTGAAGATCACGGCAATGAATCGAACATTGAATCGAGCGTTGATTTTGAACAGTATTGATATTTTGGTGGATTGTTTTAGCCATACCATGGGACAGAGGTAATCCCTATAGAATTTGGGGTCAAAGTTCAAGTGTACTGGACTTTTCCACTTAGAGTCACCATATCACACATATGGACAACCTATGAAACAAAAATGATCCCTATCATTTTTGAAGTGAAAAAGGTCAAAGATCAAGTGTACTGTATGTTGAAATAGCAAAATGGTTTCCGGGCTCTCGCATGTTATCTGTTTCACCTAGAGTCATGATATCACACATATGGACTATCCATGGGACACAGATGATCCCTTCTGATTTGGGGGTCAAAAGGTTGAAGGAACACCCTTTGGGTTTGGCAGATTGGGTGAGCGGGGATATTTGTAGTATGTTGAGATGTTGAGGTGCTCACAGTACCTCTTGTTTTTTTTTTGTTTTTTTTTTGCATTCCTCAGAACATCTTTTGCGGAGCATTTGTGTGAAGTTGTCAGTTTTCAATCAATATTTTGTATGTTGCACAGACAGCTGATGGTGATGGATGAAACATATGTCATCAATCAGGTGAAAGAGGATGTTTGTTACGTATCTACACAGTTTACGAGAGATATGGATATTGCCAAGTAAGTTAGAGACAGGGGCTTGTCACATAGTTTTGTATATTATAGCCAGCATGTGCATGTGGTCTAGCTGGCCTCTGACTTAGATGTCAAACCATTAAATTTGAGCAGGAAAGATAATTATGCCAGATTAACCCAAAATGTCTGATTCGTCACTCAAGATGTCCGATTCGTCACTGGAAACTGTCGCATACAACATTATGGGTTTTTATCAAAATGCTTATGTCTTTGTGATAGAGTACGAGGAGATGGTGTGAATGTATGCGTCAATAATACCGGGTCGTTAATTGTTTTATAGTCCTGACCAAGCGTGTGTGGATGTTTTGCAGAGCTCTCCTGTGTCAAAACCCTGTGGGATGCCTAGGATATTATATATTTATTGGGTTTTGTTTGATTGTAATAAGTAAAAGTATGAAATTCCTTAAAATTAGGGACTTGTAAAATTTCAGTGATGTTTAAAAGTTGAGATGATACATATTATTACCCCCCCCCCCCCCCCCCCCCCCCCCCCCCCCCCATTATGTAATTCTGTATATACTTGTAAATTTCTCCCACTATTTTAGACTTCACTGAGAAATCATGGGAATGGATTACATTTCTTATGGTAAATTGTATTCATTTTACATAAAAAAATATAGATATTGTTTTCATTTTCATCATTTAGAAAACGGAATTGTTTGTATAAGCATTGTTAGATGTGGGGGTGATATGGAGATAACACTGCATTTGTGTATTGTAAGAAGTTCTGGTAATATAAATGGTATTCATCAGTGTATACAATTTCAGCTGTTGTCATGGTATCAACACGAACACAAATTCTCTACAGTCATCATAACAAGATGTTGAACTGTTATGCAACAGAAACTCTCCAACCAGAAAACATAAAATAAGAAGTTTGTTTTTATCATCTCAAGTATGAATATGACTGATTCATTAATGTTATTATCCAACAGGAAAAGAGGAAAAGAGAACACGATAGCACGGGACTACGTCCTGCCGGATTACACGCACATTAAGAGAGGCTATATCCGACCCCTGGAGGAGACCACGGGGAAGGCAAAGGATGGCGAACAGGTGGGTAGGGTGGAAGGAAGAGTCAAAATAATCTTATTCTCAGATGGGAAGCTTTATGGCAGGTTTTGATAAAAATGAAAAGTGAGAAGCATTGTTAGAAACAATAAAACACGTCTATCTCTTTCATTACCACAGTTAATGTATCAGCCATTCTCAACCAAAAGGGCCCTTATGTAATTTAGTGCTAACGTAGGAACTATACAGAACAATCTCTCAATATATTACAGCAATATTCATTGTCATTAAGGTGTTACAGTCAATCAAAGAATGACAACTAGCTGGGCATTGGAAATCATCATATCTTTCTTTACAAGTATACAAAAAAAAATGTCGTCATATTTTTTCATTATGAGATTTTAATATGTTGGATAAAATAAGGGACTTATTGGCAAGGAATATATATGATGAACTTTGGCTACTATAGTGAACACTGATAGCTACTTTCTGTATTCTCTTACCTAGATAATTCGCATGAACAACGAGAGGTTCGCTGTACCAGAGCTTCTCTTTCACCCATCAGATGTAGGGGTCCAGGAGATGGGCGTGGCTGAGGCCCTGGTGTATGCCATCAGCACCCTCCCCGAAGGTCAGGTCCATTCACACAGAAAGCTGTTGTTAAGGAATGAAAGTACTTTTTGCTCATTTCATATGTTACAAAGGAATTTGAGGCTATTTAAGAATTATAAACTGAAGCTGATTATAAGAGTGTGAATTGTCCCAACTTCATATTGTATAATTCTTATAATTCAATTCAGGAAAAACAGATTTGATGCAAGTTAATAAACAATTATAAAGAAAATTATGAATTTTTATGATGCAAAGCAATATTTTTGTAAAAACAAAATGGAAACAGAATAGTCAAGCATACAGTGACGTCAATCACAGGATGTTTTATGGCACGACTGAAGGGCAACTGAAATGCGAGATAAAGAATGTTAGCAGAGTCAAGTACACTGATGAAATTTTGTTTTACAAGTGAAATTAAATTACTTGTTTTTTTAGTCAGTTAGGTAGAATTGCAGTTGTATTACCTGGTAGTTTTAATGTCAATGTGTATCCTGCATTTGAGTCTTGCTCTGAGTTACACTGTCTGTGTCGTGTATACTATGTAGGCCGGGAAATGTTTTATGTAAAGAATATATATATAATATACGTTTTCTGTTGAATGGTCAGTGATGTCACAGATGATAGGATTATTACTGCAATTGTTACAAATGTAAATGTAAATAATTTACTTCTTATATATTGTAATCTCTGATTGGTTGGATTCAAACTGAGGAACACAGATTATTTTTGTATAACCTGGTTTGGTATAGCGCCCCCCCCCCCCTTGACATCCGGCTCCCGGAACTACTCCCACCCCACCCCACCCCACCCCATTAATTACATTGCAGGACTATTTTGGGCTGTCTATGGAATATAAATTCAACGCGTGCAATAAGATACTTTGGTTTAATAGACAGATTACTGGTATTTTCTTGTTGTCAAGCAAAACGATAGAGTCAGCTTAGTGCACAATCACTGTTGTAAAACATCAATACATTCATTGAAGATAATGTTCAAATAATAGATTAAAACAAAGATATATTTGAATAAATGATTTCTCAAGAATTTGTAAACATTACCTCATTTATTTTGAAATATATTTGTCAATGGGAAAGGGGGTGGTTTGTTGGTTGCTTCATCCGTCTCGTCAAAACAAAATAAAAACTTGTGTGTCACATTTTATCGGATGACATCACTTCACATTGACATGTGTATTGCAATTAGTCACTTTGCCTATGTATTGTAATGTGTCGGATTTAATATCAGCGACATTGTTACATGCAAGGGTGAGTTTTTATGTAGTAGAAATCTTTATAAGTTTAAAACTGCAATTTATTGCATTTTCTGAAATTTGAAGACTTGCTTTAGGTAGGCCGTCAACAGTGCAATTTCTTGTATTTTCACAATCTGTTGGAATGACATTAAAGTCGATTTTTAAAGGGCAGCAAAATATGTATTTCATGCATAACCTACACATATTTTCTGTCATGAAGTTCGTAGTAAAATTCACCTTCAATAATTACATTTCCAATTTTGATAAATAGGCTTCATAGAACTAAATTAGCTGCCTTGAACACAGCTATATGTTAGTGTTTGTTGTGGTTGTTAAGTGAATCATTGTGCAGTTCAATTGATTTGTATTTTTCAGTATTTATGTACATTTTCATAGACAAATATTAGTACTTTTGCCTTTTTAGCATTAAATTATAAGGAATGACTTTAATTTTGGGGCAAATTATATGAGTATAACCTGGGTTGGGTCAGTTTATGTCGTATAATCCACAAAGCAGATTATACAGCATAAACTGACCCAACCCAGGTTATACTCGTATAAATAAAGTCATTCCTTAAATATTACATAACTTTAAAAGATCTGGCCTAATGACCATAAACTGAGAATTGTTTTATAACTTATAATTTAGGATTTATCTAACACAAATTAAAAAAAAATTCTGATGTATTAAAAATATTAAGTATAAGCATACACTTAATATTATTTATTTATCAAAATTATTTCAAAAGTTTGTTGGATTTGAAATTTAGACATTACGATCTTGAGACTTGTCAACATTTGAAGCATTAAGTATTTTTACTTTGTTCCAAATCAACATTTATTTATAGGTCCTGTCCAGTGCAACAGCTTGATATTGATATCATTTCTTGTATAAGAAACAGTTACAGCACAAAATGAATTAGGACTAGCTTAAGAATTAGAATGTTTAATTTTCAGAGATGCGGCCTCACATGTATTCTAACATTGTACTGACTGGCGGGAACTGCTTGTTACCAGGGTTCGCTGAGAGATTGTAGGTATTAAATGTTGGAGAATGTGAACTAGTCATTTGCTATCCAGGATAGCATAAAACATTTCATTTGATATCAAATTCATCAAAAAACATTCTGTACTACATAAGAGTGGTGGATTTATTTGCATTTATTAAAAGGCCAGTTTTGAATTTGCCCACTTAGGTTATGGGTGAATTTGGCAAAAATAAAAAAGGAGAAAATTTCTCTTGTAATCTTAATAGAAATGGCTGAGCCAATCAAATTATTTGTTGCAAGTGATATTGAAATATTGCATAGGAATCAAAATATTTTGCAGTTTTGTTCATAAAGCATGCCTCATAAAGTTTCAGAATTTAATTTCGTTTCTGACAGTTATGCTGATGTAAGAAGCGTGGCCCCAGAAGATTATGACATCACCATTAAAATGCCAAGCAAGTAAGTCATTGATGCCATATGTACCAAGTATATTGCAGGTCTGGAAATTCCTAGGATAGATACCAGGTATTTAGTATCAAGCATACCAGAACCATGCTTATAATGAATTCACACTTATTGCATTGCAAATTATCCCCCTATGTGAGGGAACTAATGAACAGTTTATTGAATATAATGGAGAATTATTTTTGGCTGGCTCTGGAGATTCGTTATAACCCTGTTTTACTGCATAGTGAAGTTTGGTTATCACCAACTATTTTATGCCAGGAGGTTCCCTATGAATGTGTTTTACTGAATATATTGTGTACATACCACTAATGTTAATTTTCAAGTTCTGTGAATTGTGATACAAATCAATATCATTAAAAATACACAGGGAGTTTTTGTTTGAAATGCTAACTTTTAAGTTTATGTAAAACACAAGCTGCCTTTTAATGTAGTACATGTACATGAATCTGATAATGATATTTTTTTTTTACTGAAATCCATTTTTCTAAATGTAATCAACCTATTTCAATTTCAAACAAAAGTAAAAATCAGGTAGGAAATGCAGTAGGACACGCATACAAATAAGGTATTCAGTTATAAGGAAGTAAAATTTATTCCCTTCAAGATATTTTTTCATGTGTGGACCCAGGTTACAATAAATCATCAGTACTCCTGGCTTGTAGTATTGATTGATTGTTTGTTTGTTTTCCGCCACACTCAACAATTTTTCAGTTATCTGGTGGTGTCCAGTTTTTGTAGGTGGAGAAGAGAAACCAGATACAATGTATCTGGGAAGAGACCACCAACCTTCGGAAAGTAAACTGGCAAACTTTCTCACATATATCGGCGCGAGCGAGATTCGAACCTGTGCCGACTAGAGGTGAGAGGCCTTATGATTTTGAGCGCAATGCTTTAACCACTTGGCCACGGAGGTCCCTGGCTTGTAGTAAGAGGTGACTAAATTATCCTTTAGATGAGACTGCAAAAAATCAAGGCCCCTTGATATAGCAAGTATGATCCAATAAAGATCCCTCCCTGCTCAAAGCGCCGAGCATAGGCCAAAATTTTACAGCCCTTTTCTGGCAATGGTGACATCTCCATATGAGAGAAAATTTCTCGAGCAGGATGTTGAACAAATATACAACAAACCAATATCAAGATGATTTATCTCATCAGTATATAGGTGTAAGGTAATTAATCTATATATAGATGTGAGAAATTAGGAAACATTGTTTAAATGAACTTTGATAATTAAATGTCATTATGACCCCTTGAATTATAAATTTCAGGGACCAAAGATCAATTTTTAGGGTCAAATTTATATTTACATTTCATAACACCACCATAATTATCATACCATTGATAATGAGCAAACACTTACGTGTTATTGCAGGCTATGCAAGAGCGCAGTCTGTTCTCATATGGGTTTTCAAAATGTACTGCGGGATTAATGTTTAATGTATTTTTTATGATTTCCCTCCAAATTAATGTAATATATGTACTTAATCAGGGATTGAAGTTATGTCATTCGAGTTGTATAATCTGTAGTTGATTTTTTGTTATAAATATTGCTTGTTTCAGAGCAAATGCCTGATTTAGTGGTATTTTTGTCAAAGACAAAACCATATTGAACTCTCTATTCCAATCTTTAATTCATTTGACAGAAGATGCTGAGACGACTGTTTGGTTTATTTGGACATCTAATTTTGCTAAGAATTGATATGTAGATTGTTCCAGAATTTTCGTAACAAATGTAGGATTTGATTCAGGGGTGATTCTGGTGCAGATATTTTTTTCATCAGCTATTTTTTAAAAATTTTATGCACAGTATTAATTCATTGACATAGACGTTGTGTAGATATCCCCAGGAATTCCGTATCAGACAGTTTTACTGTATCTTCTTTCATTACTCGTCTTCATTAGGACAACGTGGCAGAGTATATTAATTTGAAATACACTCTAATACACTGCATTACACTCCAATACACTGCATTACACTCTTATACACTGCATTACACTCTTATACACTGCATTACACTCTTATACACTGCATTACACTCTAATACACTGCATTACACTCTTATACACTGCATTACACTCTAATACACTGCATTGCACTCTAATACACTGCATTACACTCTAATACACTGCATTACACTCTAACACACTGCATTACACTCTAACACACTGCATTACACTCTTATACACTGCATTACACTCTTATACACTGCATTACATTCAAATACACTGTATTACACTCTAATACACTGCATTACACTCTAATACACTGCATTACACTCTAACACACTGCATTGCACTCTAATACACTGCATTACACTCTTATACACTGCATTACACTCTTATACACTGCATTACACTCTAATACACTGCATTACACTCTAATACACTGCATTACTCTCTAATACACTGCATTACACTCTTATACACTGCATTCCACTCTAATACACTGCATTACACTCTAATACACTGCATTACACTCTTATACACTGCATTACACTCAAATACACTGTATTACACTCTAATACACTGCATTACACTCTAATACACTGCATTACACTCTAATACACTGCATTACACTCTTATACACTGCATTCCACTCTTATACACTGCATTACACTCTAATACACTGCATTACACTCTAATACACTGCATTACACTCTTATACACTGCATTACACTCAAATACACTGTATTACACTCTAATACACTGCATTACACTCTAATACACTGCATTACACTCTAATACACTGCATTACACTCTAATACACTGCATTACACTCTTATACACTGCATTACACTCAAATACACTGTATTACACTCTAATACACTGTAATACACTCTAATACACTGCATTACACTCTAATACACTGTAATTCACTCTAATACACTGTATTAGACTCTGATACACTGTAAACCAACTTTTTATTCTCCACGACTTATGAACTGGTTTGCGGAGACTAATTTTCGTGACAGAGATTGTCTTAAACATTCTATAGACATTAATGAACTGGTTTCTGGTGAAAACTATTCACAGTAGTGAGATTCTTGTAAACCTAAAAATTTCTCTGTAAATGTTGTCATTTTTGAAGAAATAAAAATCCTGACATTTTACAGCCCTGTAACGTATGCCTGGGATGGAGGTTGCTTGCTGGCAAACACAGAGGACTACAAGAAAATGGCCGTCACCCGGGACCAGTATGAAGAATATGGACATAGTATTTGTTCAGAGACTTTTGATGTCTGATGGTGAAAACTTTAGACTCTGAAGATGGAAACTTGATGTACTAATACGTAGCTGGCGGAGTTTATTAGTGGAAGAATCCACTCATGAACGCCAAAACTGACTGAAAACTTTTCCAGTGATGTCAAGCATGTCAAAATATGTGTTCATTAATTCTTGTTTTCTTAGAGGTAGGAAATGTTGCAGGGATCATTGAAAGTATTGGCAGGGATCTAATAAACACACAAAGGGTGGATGTAATGTTGTATAGTTTTCATTGTGTAGAGGAGCAGTAGTCTGAAGGTCAGTACATGGGAGTAAGATCATTATCATAGAATTCAGAAAATGTAGAAACACCAGTGTTGTATTTTTAGCATGCCTGAATTAAAGGCAGATATGAGCTTTTCTGATAAAAAAAAAAAGAAAAGCTATTTGTTATAATTGTCTATTTGAATTTTGTAAGCCCTTTTTCAGTGTCACTGACAGGTCCAAATGTGTTGCATATCAAGATGTTACAATTGTGGCTCTTTAGAGGCACTTCTATCGTAAAATTCCAGAAACTAAATTGATTTCGTACCAGGTTCTTGACTGGCAAAGATACCAGTGATCCTATAGATATAGTCTTCTGGAAGTTTTGTTACAAATGCTAATATGGCTACCATGATGTCTGATGACACAATGATGAAAACAGGTTGTGAGATATGACACAAACTGTACACAAGCTGTACAAAGTGTATATTAATTGTACACAAACTATATGCAAGCTGTACAAAAAGTGCACAAGAGTTGTACAGAAAGTGTACTCAAGCTTTAAACTGTACACAAATTGTACACAAACAGTACACAGTCTGTATATTAGCTGTCAACAAACTATACATAAGCTATATACAAACTACATGAGCTGTACAGAAACTGTGCATGAGCTGTACACCAACTGTACATGATCTGTACAGAAACTGTACACGAGCTGTACAGAAACTGTACACGAGCTGTACAGAAACTGTACACGAGCTGTACAGAAACTGTACATGGAATGTACATGAGCTGTAGAATGTAGAATATATAGGAAAAAATCTTTCAAAATCTTCTCAAAAACTACTGGGCCAGGAAATGTTTTGACATTGCAGCTTCTTGACATAGTGCAGATTTAAGTTTATTAAAATCATGGCCCACAGGGTTGGATGGGGCCTCATTAGGGAATCAGAATTTTACATGCAAATATATAGAGTATATGTAGCATGGCTAAATTGTTTTTCTGTTTACGTATGCTCCACCATCCTCACTGGTGTACAGAAGCCATAAAACAAATATGTGAAAAAGGCAGCTATTTATGATTTCATCAAGTATACTGCTGTCACAGAAAATTTGTTTGCCAATAAAGTAATGGACAATGGTCAGCTCTCTGTTGTTCCGTGTTTCTGAAGTAACCTCTAAGAATTCAGTGGCTACGATTTGGTACACATAGTATGATAGATAGGAAGAAGGTAAGTTGAGTGGGGGTATATGTGATCTGTTAATACAGATGGTCAGCTGAGCCAAGGTACATATTAGGAGAGTTCTCCCTCGGTAATGTTTCTAGGCTGAAAGTCGAAGAGTCTGATAACTGAAGTTTTTCTTGAATATTTTTGTATATTCTTTGCCGTGCACCTGACCTGAAAAATGAAGATTTCAATTCTGATAACCATGTCAATTATGAAGAGGATAAATTTTAAAAAAGTATATATAAATTCAAAAAGTTACATACATTCAGAAAAGGAATATGACTTCAGAAAAAAATCATATAAATTCAGAAAATGGTACATAAATTCTAAACAGGGATATAAATTCAGAAGAAAGGCATATATATTTAGAAAAGGAGATATTAATTCTGTACAAGGTACCTAAATTCTGTAAAACGGTTTATGAGTTTTGAAAAGGAATATAAATTCTGTAAAAGCATATCAATTTTGTAAAAGGCATATCAGTTCTCTAAAAAGACATGTAAAACTTGTAAAAAGGAATGAAAAGGCATTAGGAGTGAATATAACTTCTATAAAAAGGCCTAACATGTATGAGAAAAGCAGACATTATGTTTGTGAAAACATTAAACCATGCAAGTTAAGAAAGCATCACAGCAGAATCAGGAAACAAGAATTGTTCTTGACAGAATTCTGATCATGTATAAGGTGTGTGTGCTGCGCTTTAACCTTGACCATAGCCAAGGTCAGTGGAAGAAAGTATCCTCTGGTCATGATCTGTATGCTATAAGGTATAGAAACTTTACCTTCACTCACATTTTATCAAGAATACTTCATTTATAGCAAATGTTTAAAAGCTACAAGGAGATGGACAGAGACAATATGATAATGTTACATTTTGTGATGTCAGGGGACATAGTACTGGAACGTTCATTTCCCTCAGTATCCACTACAATCTACTTCATATGCATTGAAATTCAGGGGACAGAGTTACTAGGACAGTAATAACTGACCTTATATAACAGACACAATAATTAGGACAGTAATAACTGACCTTATATAACAGACACAATAATTAGGACAGTAATAACTGACCTTATATGACAGACACAATAATTAGGACAGTAATAAGTGACCTTATATAACAGACACAATAATTAGGACAGTAATAACTGACCTTATATAACAGACACAATAATTAGGACAGTAATAACTGACCTTATATAACAGACACAATAATTAGGACAGTAATAACTGACCTTATATAACAGACACAGTAATTAGGACAGTAATAAGTGACCTTATATAACAGACACAGTAATTAGGACAGTAATAACTGACCTTATATAACAGACACAGTAATTAGGACAGTAATAACTGACCTTATATAACAGACACAGTAATTAGGACAGTAATAACTGACCTTATATAACAGACACAATAATTAGGACAGTAATAACTGACCTTATATAACAGACACAGTAATTAGGACAGTAATAAGTGACCTTATATAACAGACACAGTAATTAGGACAGTAATAACTGACCTTATATAACAGACACAGTAACTAGACAGTAATAACTGACCTTATATAACAGACACAGTAATTAGGACAGTAATAACTGACCTTATATAACAGACACAATAATTAGGACAGTAATAACTGACCTTATATAACAGACACAATAATTAGGACAGTAATAACTGACCTTATATGACAGACACAGTAACTAGACAGTAATAACTGACCTTCTGACTCTCCGAATAAAGACTCCGGCCATGATGATCAATATGGCTGCTATGAGGGACACTCCTATCACTGCGTACAGTACGGTGTTTTGTACGGCTCTCTCCTGAGCTGAAGAAGAATGTGTTGTTTGTGTTCTCATTTTAACGTACTCAAAGTTTTAACGCGGTAAACGCATCCTTGTGGAGAACGATAAATATTGAGATAAATTGAAAGGGATTAGGACGTGCTGTGTTTATTCGTCCTATGAGTTTAAAAATTTGCCATATAATTTGATGCAAGTACCTCGTGCCGACAGTTTGATGTAGATACCTCGTGCCGACAATTTGATGTAAGTACCCCGTGCCGACAATTTGATGTACATACCTCGTGCCGACAATTTGATGTACATACCTCGTGCCGACAATTTGATGTAAGTACCTCGTGCCGACAATTTGATGTAGATACCTCGTGCCGACAATTTGATGTAAGTACCCCGTGCCGACAATTTGATGTACATACCTCGTGCCGACAATTTGATGTACATACCTCGTGCCGACAATTTGATGTAGATACCTCGTGCCGACAATTTGATGTACATACCTCGTGCAGACAGTTTGATGTACATACCTCGTGCCGACAATTTGATGTAGATACCTCGTGCAGACAGTTTGATGTACATACCTCGTGCCGACAATTTGATGTAGATACCTCGTGCAGACAGTTTGATGTACATACCTCGCTCAGACAGTTTGATGTACGTACCTCGTGCCGACAATTTGATGTACATACCTCGTGCAGACAGTTTGATGTAGATACCTCGTGCCGACAGTTTGATGTAAGTACCCCGTGCCGACAATTTGATGTACATACCTCGTGCCGACAATTTGATGTAGACACCTCGTGCAGACAGTTTGATGTACATACCTCGCTCAGACAGTTTGATGTACGTACCTCGTGCCGACAATTTGATGTACATACCTCGTGCAGACAGTTTGATGTAGATACCTCGTGCCGACAATTTGATGTAAGTACCCCGTGCCGACAATTTGATGTACATACCTCGCTCAGACAGTTTGATGTACGTACCTCGTGCAGACAGTTTGATGTACATACCTCGCTCAGACAGTTTGATGTACGTACCTCGTGCAGATGGACCACTATTGTGAATATCAGGGTCGTGCTTCTTTTCACCTGGAAAGATTCATAAACTATCGCCTTCAACACACCTAAAGAACACCATTAGGTGGGAGGGGGCGTGGAATAGATCTTTTGGGGGGGGGGGGGTGGGGGGTGGTGAGGTGACATATTCGAAAATAAATTTTTTTGTCTAAAATAAGATGAAATAAAACGTGGGAAATATACACAAACCAGTTTTTAGAATAAATAAATAAGAAGATAGGATCAAGCTGTTCTATTTCAACATTATTAGATTTCTTTATTGCAGAAATATTAGCTTTAAAATTCAGGATTAATAATCAAATACAATGTATCATATAGCACATCTTCGCAAGCCGTGGGATTTCGGTCCATTCCGCTCCCTGAAATCCGTGGCTTGCGATGTTGATTTAGGAAGAAATTCAAATGAAACGATATATATCGAACATACAAATGATGCAAGTTTAGCTTTGAAAGATACATCTTCATTAGAAAAATCTATTGAAACAATTCCAACTTTTTTTTTTACCATGGATCTAAGATAAATCAAAATGAATCACAAAGTATACTTGGAGGGGGGGGGGGGGGACTAAAAGATTCAGAGGTGTACGTTATCGATGTTACCGGCAATATTGTTCGCTGTATAGGTTAATAAGAATATTGTAACAGATTAAATTGAATCGAAGTGTATGAGGATATGGGGATAAATAAAATTAACGATACTTGGAATTTTTTTTATTCATTTACATTTTTATTTATTTATTTTTAATTATTATTATTATTATATTTATTTTGAGTTCCTGGTTGACCTCTACCCGACACAATTGAATATTGTAAAAGAGTAATGTTTTGAACTTCCAAATAAAAGATGAAAAAGTCATAATATTGCAGATATTTTGTGTCGTATAGCTCCGTATATATCTAAGCAAATTTCTTTAAAATTTATAATTCGCTTAACATTTAACAAAGATATATAGCTGTAAATGAAAAAACCACAATCGCGACGATCTCCGATGACTTTAGGGTAACGTTTTGGTCGATGGTCGATCCCACATTCTTGTCACTGTCCATTTCCAAATCGTATCATAATTATTATTTCAAATAAGTTTGCCCTTACGAATGCTATCTGGCGTATTTCATAACAATTTTTGATTGCGAATTACCTCTGGTATGTCCAGGAGTCCGTGTTCAGCTTTCTCTTAATTTTTTGTATTCTATGTAGAATTTAGAGATTGATCACAGTTCTTTCTTGCAAATATTAAAATTCTGGTGGTTTGAGTGTCGTGTAACAATAAAACGTAATTCTGATTATCACTCAGGTCATCACTCAGCTCATCACTCAGGTCATCAGACAGCTCATCACTCAGGTCATCAGTCAGCTCATCACTCAGCTCATTACTCTGGTCATCACTCTGGTCATCACTCAGCTCATCACTTTGGTCATCACTCAGGTCATCACTCAGCTCATCACTCTGGTCATCAGTCAGGTCATCACTCAGGTCATCAGTCAGCTCATAACTCAGGTCATCACTCTGGTCATCACTCAGGTCATCACTCTGGTCATCACTCAGCTCATCACTCTGGTCATCAGTCAGATCATCACTCACTTCATCAGTCAGATCATCACTCACTTCATCACTCAGCTCATCACTCTGGTCATCAGTCAGGTCATCACTCAGGTCATCAGTCAGCTCATCACTCAGGTCATCACTCTGGTCATCACTCAGCTCATCACTCTGGTCATCAGACAGCTCATCACTCAGGTCATCAGTCAGGTCATCACTCAGCTCATCACTCAGCTCATTACTCTGGTCATCACTCTGGTCATCACTCAGGTCATCACTCAGCTCATCACTCTGGTCATCACTCAGGTCATCACTCAGCTCATCACTCTGGTCATCACTCAGGTCATCAGTCAGGTCATCACTCAGCTCATCAGTCAGCTCATTACTCTGGTCATCACTCAGCTCATCACTCTGGTCATCAGTCAGCTCATCACTCAGGTCATCAGTCAGGTCATCAGACAGCTCATCACTCAGCTCATCACTCTGGTCATCACTCAGGTCATCACTCAGCTCATCACTCTGGTCATCACTCAGGTCATCAGTCAGCTCATCACTCTGGTCATCACTCAGGTCATCAGTCAGGTCATCAGTCAGCTCATCACTCAGCTCATTACTCTGGTCATCACTCTGGTCATCACTCAGGTCATCACTCAGCTCATCACTCTGGTCATCACTCAGGTCATCACTCAGCTCATCACTTTGGTCATCAGTCAGGTCATCACTCAGGTCATCAGTCAGCTCATAACTCAGGTCATCACTCTGGTCATCACTCATGTCATCACTCTGGTCATCACTCAGCTCATCACTCTGGTCATCAGTCAGATCATCACTCACTTCATCACTCAGCTCATCACTCTGGTCATCAGTCAGGTCATCACTCAGGTCATCAGTCAGCTCATCACTCAGGTCATCACTCTGGTCATCACTCAGCTCATCACTCTGGTCATCACTCAGCTCATCACTCTGGTCATCAGACAGCTCATCACTCAGGTCATCAGTCAGGTCATCACTCAGCTCATCACTCAGCTCATTACTCTGGTCATCACTCTGGTCATCACTCAGGTCATCACTCAGCTCATCACTCTGGTCATCACTCAGGTCACCACTCAGCTCATCACTCTGGTCATCACTCAGGTCATCAGTCAGGTCATCACTCAGGTCATCAGTCAGCTCATTACTCTGGTCATCACTCAGCTCATCACTCTGGTCATCACTCAGGTCATCAGTCAGCTCATCACTCAGGTCATCAGTCAGGTCATCAGACAGCTCATCACTCAGCTCATCACTCTGGTCATCACTCAGGTCATCAGTCAGCTCATCACTCTGGTCATAACTCAGGTCATCAGTCAGGTCATCACTCAGGTCATCACTCAGCTCATCACTCTGGTCATCACTCAGGTCATCACTCAGGTCATCACTCTGGTCATCAGTCAGGTCATCACTCAGCTCATCACTCTGGTCATCACTCAGCTCATCACTCAGGTCATCACTCTGGTCATCACTCAGGTCATCACTGGTCATCACTGAGCTCATCACTCTGGTCATCAGTCAGGTCATCACTCTGGTCATCACTCAGGTCATCACTCTGGTCATCACTCAGCTCATCACTCTGGTCATCAGTCAGGTCATCACTCTGGTCATCAGTCAGGTCATCACTCTGGTCATCACTCAGGTCATTAGTCAGGTCATCACTCAGCTCATCACTCTGGTCATCACTCTTGTCATCACTCAGGTCATCACTCAGGTCATCAGTCAGGTCATCACTCAGCTCATCAGTCAGGTCATCACTCAGGTCATCACTTTGGTCATCACTCAGGTCATCACTCAGCTCATTACTCAGGTCATCACTCAGCTCATCAGTCAGGTCATCACTCTGGTCATCACTCAGATCATCACTCAGCTCATTACTCAGGTCATCACTCAGCTCATCAGTCAGGTCATCACTCAGCTCATTACTCAGATCATCACTCAGCTCATTACTCAGGTCATCACCCAGATCATCACGCAGGTCCTATCATTTACAGAGGTCCTGAACTATTCAAATCTATCTAATGACCTACATAGGCTTAGGTTTCGTAAAGCTTACGGCATCAATGTCTTTGTTATGCCGAGTTTTGACAGGTTGCATCACACCTCTAATAATAACAACAAGATTTAGTTCCTTCGATTCTATGGGGAACAGTTTTTTTTTCTTTTTAGAATTTCAGGAGTATTCTGGTAAAAAGAAATTAAATAACTGGCGCCTGGAAATAAAAACAAGATGAAAGCATGTGATAATATGAATATAATCAGACATTTCAATTTTTTTTTTTGGGGGGGGGCAGTTGTTGGAGTCCAGTTCACTATTGCATGTTAATTCCTGACAAGCAAAAAAAAAAAACCAAATAAATATAGCAAAACCGAAAACTCCATATTCTAAATCGCGGGGGTGGGGGAATAGGTTGATCCTTCAATTAAATTCGTCTGTTCCTACCCCGTGCGGATCCGGGTTGTTATAATAGATCCTCAGTGCCCCTTGCTTGTCGTAAGAGGCGACTAAATGGGGCGGTCCTTCAGATGAGACCGCAAAAACCGAGGTCCCATGTCACAGCAGGTGTGGCACGTAAAAGATCCCTCCATGCTCAAAGGTCATAAGCGCCGAGCATAGGCGTAAATTTGCAGCCCTACACAGGCAATGGTGACGTCTCCATATGAGTGAGAGATTTTCGAGCGGGACGTTAAACAATATATAATCAATCAATCAATCAATCATCTGTTCCTTAAATTTTAAATTCCAATTTCATTGAATACTACTATTTAAAAAGGAAGGAAGGGGAGGGGGATGCAGATCAGAGTTTGATCATGAAATTAAACATCTTTATAATGATGATAACGACACAATCCCTCTATTGCTACCTGTTTGATATTTATTTTTGTGTACATTTGAGTAAATTGATTGACACAATTTACATACATTTTCAAAACATTGAATCACACGTGAGTAGACAGGTTTCAACAGGAAGATTACATTAGAGATAATTCCGTTCAGTGTTACTGGATGTACATAATTTTGCTCGCAGTGTGAAATGATTAAAAATCAATTTTAATCAATGCGCTATCTCCACATGTAATTTCTGGCATATTTACTGTGTTTTGGTCGTCAAAAGTACTGATAAAAAGAAATGAGGAAGAATTGCTGATATGCTAGAGACATCCTTGTAAACCTTGATCTAAAAATGTGGAGGACTGTGAAAAATTACACAAGAAACACACACACACACACACACACACACACACATATATATATATATATATATATATATATATATATATATATATTCAATGACTAAAATTATTATATAGTCATATCATTTGTCAGTAATTACAATTATTTTTTACAAAAAAATGTTAACGATGGAATGAGTTGAGTTGTTATGCGCCCTCTGTATTCAGGGGGAAATAACTCGTGCTGCACTGTGAAATTATTTGCTGTTCCAGTGCGCTTCATAGTCATATACCAAATGTAGAAAAAGTGAGTGCAGTAGAAATCCTACAATATGAAGAATGACTTTTAGAGAATCACATGTATTACTTTCAAGAAGGTGTAATTTTTGTGGTTTGAGAATAAACATCTCTATGAAGAGTCTGGGGAGTAAATGTTTTCGCGGAAGTATCATTTTCGTGGTTCGTGAATAAATATATTCGTGAGGAAACTATGAATATTTGACTTTGCGGACGTATTATTGAATAGATATCGCGAGGAGTCTGCGGAATTATTACTGAATAAACATCAATAGGAGTCTGAGGACGAATTATTTCCTGGACATTATACTTGTGGTTTGAAAATAAACATCTTCGTGAGGAGTCGGAGGACTATTTGTTTCCTCGACGTATTATTGTCGTCAAATTTTAGTCCTATTTCTCTCACTCGTTAAAGATTTAATTTTGGGGACATCAAAAGAAATAGATAAATTACCCGGGGATTTCGTTTTCACTCCGGGGGAGAACGTTGTTTTGTTTTTCTCTGTTGCTTTATTTCCGTGATCTCCAGATGTTGTTGACTGCATTGTTGTTGTTGTTGTTGTTGTTGTTGTGGTTGAGAGTCGTGGGTTGCATTCAATTTCAAACTCTCCTTTGCTAACTACACAATCAATAGAAAACATAAGTAGATGAAACAATGGTATCGTGGTATGCTTAAAAATCAAGTACAAACTGATATTTATTAACACAATAAAATATGTGGAATGCAAAAAGATGTTTTGGTATCAAAAACAGAAAACTCTAAAGGTATTTATGTTGCTACAAAACAATTTCACTGATTTTCAAAACATCATGACCATGTGATCATATTCGATGGACCGTAACAGAGCAGATATTGGAAACGGCGTACGTACTTGTACACACGTTATGCAAATCAAGCGCTAAAATAAAAATATCGCTAACATAAGTAGTCTTTAAAGCGTAGTAATACTGCACCTGTTACCAGTAACCAGACGCTTTGTGGTTCGTCCGTTCCTCCCCCAGAATATGAAATGTTGATCCAATTTCCGGTGGATGAGTAAAGTGGTGTAAATTCACCAATGAAGGTACTATTTTCACACTCATAGTGGTAAGGGTGACTTCCTCCGCTAAATGTTAATTTGTGCGTTGTGTTTGTGCACTCTCCCGTACGGTTTTGTTCAATGGGGTCACGTGGTTGCAAACGCACATCAACGGCAAAAACATTAATAGTTGAGTTTTTAAAAGACTTAATAGAACACTCGCACATGCTTGAAATATCATAGTTTGGACTTCCGTCTAGATACAAGGATCCGTTTGTTGAGGTCAGTTTCTGGTAGCTGCAGAAGTTCTTGATGTCTGATTCTGTGAAAGATTTAATGTAGTGATTATTAATGTCCGGGAAAATAAATCCTTCGTCAAACCATGTGATGATATTCACGCAAGAAGAACCCCATCACTCCATATGCATGGAAAAGTGAGAATATCGAACAGTGACCCATCTCAAAATTCCTATAAGGACTACAAAATCAAGAGTAGAGCAAATATGGACCCCTGGACATACCAAACTTGGGATCAGTTGAAATGAACATCCCCTGTTGACCGTTTACACCTTGATCAGGTAAACGGAGTAACCTATGGTCAAAATCAATGTGTAACGAAAGGCTTACCAGTGAGTATAGATTCAACACGTCAGACAGCATTCAACCTAAAGACAGGATGTATTTGTAAATTAGGTCGTTTTAACGACCATAGAATTTGCAAAATGCTGACTTTAAATGAGACAATTGAAACCCCTGAAACATCAACTTATTTCTCAATAGCCTACTTCAATTTAAAAACTAATCATACGCAGAATATACTCTTGTATCTCAAATCAGTTGAAAGACATAAACACAATATGCAGATCATAATGGATTATTGGTACATGAATATGGAAAGCTGATGACGGAGAAGCTAAAGGCATTCCGTTTGTCATAAAGTAGAGTTGTTGGGTAGTTTGCAGTTAATATCAAATATTCTAGTTTGAAACAGATGTTGAGGACTGTGGTATCTTTTATTTTGGGTTCACTAGTATATATCAAATTAACATACGAATGAAGATGAGTACTGTTGAGGGATGAAGTATCATCGATATACTAGTATCTAATTGTAGAGTGGAAGACCACAGCATGAGATTTTTTCTTCTCGTGTAGAAGTTATGAATAAAGTTTGCTTCGTAAGAATATGAAAACAGGTCAGGTAATAAAGGAGCACATTTCGTGCTCATGGGAATTCCAAAGAGACTTTGGAAGACCTGATCATCAAAGACCTCGTAGATATTATCAATGAGGAAATCCAACATCTTTTTATATATCAACTTCAGAGTACTTGTGCGTAGAATCAGAGTGGTGTTTAACAACACGACTTATCACTAGATATAAAGGTTTCCTTTTTCTCTATTTGAGGAAGTAGCTGTGTATCATGTCATAAAGCCCAGTCTTCAATTTATCGTGAGGAACGATCTTGTTAGGTGTTGAAAAAGTTTGATGTTGTTGATTTCGGAAAAGTTTTGTGATTTCAAATTTATTAAAAAATGGTGTGGAAAACAAATACGAATAAACAACACAATTTGTGTTGATAAAAAACTCGCTTCTATCATAACGTATCATTGGAAGTCAGTCTTGATGTATATATATATATATATATATATATATATATATATATATATATATATTACCCCGTGGGGATTCGGGTTATTTGGATATTAGAATAGATCATCAGGACCCTTTGCTTGTCGTAAGAGGCGACTAAATGGGGCGGTCTTTCGGATGAGACCGCAAAAACCGAGGTTCCGTGTCACAGCAGGTGTGGCACGTTAAAGATCCCTGCCTGCTCAAAGGCAATAAGCGCCGAGTATAGGCCTAAATTTGCAGCACTTCACCGGCAATGGTGACGTCTCCATATGAGTGCACGATTCTCGATATAGATATATATATTCAAAATATCACAAAGCTCATTGAGTATATACTCGATTAGTTTCTTCAATTCTTCAGATATATACTGCACTCGGCAAACCTCGGTCGATTCCGGTTCCGGTAAACTTAATCTAACCTCGGCTGTATGATAGTGTTTAATATGCGCATACGCCTGTGCATTTTGTGATCGGTCACTTCTTTACTCATTCGGAAAATTTAACGCAATCCAAATTAAGTACCTGGATATGACGTCTTTTGTTAACGTCGGCTCGTCCGATAGTAGACCTGTACGATATGCTTCCTCGTTATCTTTTATTTACACAATGAAACAATTTTCAAATATAGTGTGTCTACACGCCGACTACAACTGTTGCAATAATTGTTGTTTTTTCTAATCCGTTAGTTTACGTCAAAATAATTCATCTTTAATATAGTCAAACAACATCCGACAAATAACTTACCTTTGATGCAGTCAAAGGTCACCCGAACGTAGTTTGAAAACGTCCTGTTCCCACAGTTCATCCGGGTCCATGGAGTCGCAGTGTTTTGTGATATGCTTGGGAGTCTAGACATACGGGAAAAGTACAAATATCTGTCATTGTAGTCTGTTATGTTCTCTAGACAGTCACCGTTCTCAAAAGAACAACAGGTATCGTTATGCGACTTCTCGAGCTGAAGATGACAGTCTTCATTGACGTATGATTTTGCACCGTACTGTAGTTGTCTGATGGCAATGACTCCAACTGTACACATCGAATTCATGTAATTGTTGCCATGACATTTAGACGTCTGGTGCTCGCTCAGGGCTGCAAAAGAAGAGATGTCTTACTAAACAGTTCCCTACAGTCTATGATTTCAAATCAAGCTTCCAGGTGACATTGACTTAGATCCACATGACGTCTGAGTGTCTGCCTGTTCCACGCATGTATGATCTTCTAATGTCTGCCACAGTTATTGTGTTCTTCGGTTAAACGGGATATGAAGGTAGCAAATATTGTACAGAAAAATGCATAACCCGCATTAGCATAAACTAAAGCGAGCAAACCTATTTTCAGGAATTTCAACAATGCCGCAACTATGAGCAAATATCTCTATGTTACAAAGCTATGACTCATTTTGCATATTTCCAATTTAATGCAGTGTGACCTTTACCGTGGGTAAATAAACTTGATTAAGAGATACCAAAAACCATACACACCATCAAGTTACAACCACACACAATCATTTGCCTTTTGATTGCCCCTTTACATTGTACATGTACTTTTGTTTTCGGATGTCTCATTCAATGATCCCCCCCCCCCCCACTAATTTAGCGGAAAATCTGCTGTCATTGAAGTGCCCTATATTTCGACTTATGCATGGTGCTCAAGGCCCTAGCAGTGTCTGAACTTTGTCATGTCAGCATCTGGGTCTTTCGGATATAATCTTAAAAATGAGGGACCGTGTGGCGGCAGTCGTTGGCACGTTAAAGAACGCTCACTGCTACAAACATAATCGCTAAATATAGATCTAAATTAGTGGTATTTTACCTACAGCTGATGACATCTCCATATGAGTGAAAAATTCTTGAGGGAACGTAAAACAAATTAACAAATAACCAACATATGGTGACAAAGAACCTGGGTTTTAAAGATTTTATCCGAAAAACCATTACTTTCACTTTTAATGTCAGAGGTTTGGTGAAGGGGCAGTCACTACCTATTTTTAACGTTTTAGCTTTTCAAATCCACGGCAATGAGGCCGAGAATCGATCATGTGACCTCACAGTTGAGTGTCCTTATCATTAGGTATCACAAACCTTTAAGGTACTTATAACTTGACGATGTGTAGCCTATAACTTGATGGTGTGTAGTCTGTAACCTGATGGCGTGTAGTCTGTAACTTGATGGTGTGTAGCCTATAACCTGATGGTGTGTAGTCTGTAACTTGACGGTGTGTAGTCTGTAACTTGATGGTGTGTAGTCTGTAACTTGACGCTGTGTAGCCTATAACCTGATGGCGTGTAGTCTGTAACTTGATGGTGTGTAGCCTATAACTTGATGGTGTGTAGTCTGTAACTTGACGCTGTGTAGCCTATAACTTGACGGTGTGTAGTTTGTAACTTGATGGTGTGTAGTCTGTAACTTGATGGTGTGTAGTCTGTAACTTGGCTGTGTGTAGCCTATAACCTGATGGTGTGTAGTCTGTAACTTGATGGTGTGTAGCCTATAACTTGACGCTGTGTAGCCTATAACTTGACGGTGTGTAGTCTGTAACTTGGCTGTGTGTAGCCTATAACTTGACGGTGTGTAGTCTGTAACTTGGCTGTGTGTAGCCTATAACCTGACGGTGTGTAGTCTGTAACTTGATGGTGTGTAGCCTATAACTTGACGCTGTGTAGCCTATAACTTGACGGTGTGTAGTCTGTAACTTGGCTGTATGTAGCCTATAACCTGACGGTGTGTAGTCTGTAACTTGATGGTGTGTAGCCTATAACTTGACGGTGTGTAGTCTGTAACTTGACGGTGTGTAGTTTGTAACTTGATGGTGTGTAGTCTGTAACTTGATGGTGTGTAGTCTGTAACTTGGCTGTGTGTAGCCTATAACCTGATGGTGTGTAGTCTGTAACTTGATGGTGTGTAGCCTATAACTTGATGGCGTGTAGTCTGTAACTTGATGGTGTGTAGTCTGTAACTTGATGGTGTGTAGTCTGTAACTTGATGGTGTGTAGTCTATAACTTGACGGTGTGTAGTCTGTAACTTGATGGTGTGTAGTCTGTAACTTGATGGTGTGTAGCCTATAATTTGATGGTGTGTAGTCTGTAACTTGATGGTGTGTAGTCTGTAACTTGGCTGTGTGTAGCCTATAACCTGATGGTGTGTAGTCTGTAACTTGATGGTGTGTAACCTATAACTTGATGGTGTGTAGTCTGTAACTTGATGGTGTGTAGTCTGTAACTTGGCTGTGTGTAGCCTATAACCTGATGGTGTGTAGTCTGTAACTTGACGGTGTGTAGTCTGTAACTTGATGGCGTGTAGTCTGTAACTTGATGGTGTGTAGTCTGTAACCTGATGGTGTGTAGTCTGTAACTTGACGGTGTGTAGTTTGTAACTTGATGGTGTGTAGTCTGTAACCTGATGGCGTGTAGTCTGTAACTTGATGGTGTGTAGTCTGTAACCGGATGGTGTGTATGGTTGTAACTTGATGGTGTGTAGTCTGTAACTTGATGGTGTGTAGCCTATAACTTGATGGTGTGTAGTCTGTAACATGACGGTGTGTAGTCTGTAACTTGATGGCGTGTAGTCTGTAACTTGATGGTGTGTAGTCTGTAACCTGATGGTGTGTAGTCTGTAACTTGACGGTGTGTAGTTTGTAACTTGATGGTGTGTAGTCTGTAACCTGATGGCGTGTAGTCTGTAACTTGATGGTGTGTAGTCTGTAACCTGATGGTGTGTAGTCTGTAACCTGATGGTGTGTAGTCTGTAACTTGATGGTGTGTAGTCTGTAACCTGATGGTGTGTAGTCTGTAACTTGATGGTGTGTAGCCTATAACCTGATGGTGTGTAGTCTGTAACTTGATGGTTTGTAGCCTATAACTTGATGGTGTGTAGTCTGTGACCTGATGGTGTGTAGTCTGTAACTTGACGGTGTGTAGCCTATAACTTGATGGTGTGTAGTCTGTAACTTGGCGGTGTGTAGCCTATAACCTGATGGTGTGTAGTCTGTAACTTGATGGTGTGTAGCCTATAACTTGACGGTGTGTAGTCTGTAACTTGATGGTGTGTAGTCTGTAACTTGACGGTGTGTAACCTATAACCTGATGGTGTGTATGGTTGTAACTTGATGGTGTGTAGTCTGTAACTTGACGGTGTGTAGCCTATAACTTGATGGTGTGTAGTCTGTAACTTGATGGTGTGTAGTCTGTAACTTGGCGGTGTGTAGCCTATAACTTGATGGTGTGTAGTCTGTAACTTGATGGTGTGTAGCCTATAACTTGACGGTGTGTAGTCTGTAACTTGATGGTGTGTAGCCTATAACTTGACGGTGTGTAGTCTGTAACTTGATGGTGTGTAGTCTGTAACCTGATGGTGTGTAGTCTGTAACCTGATGGTGTGTAGTCTGTAACTTGACGGTGTGTAGTCTGTAACCTGATGCTGTGTAGTCTGTAACTTGATGGTGTGTAAATTGTAACTTGATGGTGTGTGGGTTGTAACTTGATGAAGTGTATGATTGTAACGTGATGAAGTGTATGATTGTTACGTGGTGACGTGTATGATTGTAACTTAATGAGTTGTATGGTTGTAAGTCCATTTATCGGCTACAATCAGCCGTCAAACATCGTCTACTGCTTCTCAAATGCGAAAAATCCTTGAACAGTGGACGGAAGTTGACATAATTATGCAAATGAGAATTCCCTAGCTGATGTACCCTCTGACGTTTCTGTGAGGGAAAAGGGGGCGGCACTGAATGCAGGTTATTGTGCAGCCCTGCAAACAATAAAATTCGGGCACTTTGGGTAGTTTTGGAGCAGGCAGGAGCACGGGAATTATATTAACCTTATTGGGATCCCATAATAACATTGGAAATGGTAATGACCCCTCCTTTTTTTAATTTTGGTTTGATTCGACTCCAACCCCAATAAGTTTTGTCACGCATTGTAACAACACTCAAAATAAACAGACGTTCTGCTGTATAAACGTCAATGTGAACGTTTGAGTGTATGCCCACGTGTATGTACACACGTGTGTGGGTGTTATTCAGTAAATTGTGAACTTTTCGTATTACGTATGACATATTTCAATAGAACGAATGCATGCATGCAACAAGTGAAATTATCACCTTTAACGTTGAAACAAAAGTATATTCCAATAAAATAGTGTTCCAGATCTATTAACTCGCTATCTAACATATTTACCATTTTTAATTTTATCGATCAATGAAAAAAGGGCTATCCCGAAATTATGCCGATTTCCGCCCACCGTTCAAACATTTTTCGCATTTGAAAAGCAGAAGACGATGTTTGATGGTTGATTGTAGCCGATAAATGGACTTCATTTCCAATTCACCATGACGATGTGAACGGTAAGACCTTGACAGAGTTACTTCTAAACGGTTGAGGCTAATTATAATATCATATCGAACTTTTTGCCGAGAATTGCGATACAGCTGGAAAAAAGGAAACCAAGATGGCGGCGTGACATACCTTGTGAATAATTTGTTTACAGGAAGACAATTTTTTTATTATGAATATTTAAAACGTCGGGCGCCTGTGATTTGGAATATTCACAGGGATATGACGTGCAGCGGTCACGTGATCAAACCCTGTGAAACCTGAAAGCTGTATCACATCATCTCATAGACCAGTGGGGTTTAGAAAGTTTCAAACTTTGTTACTTATATATGAATTTGAAAGTTACATACCATTTTACCGGTCGCAATAGCGCTGTGATTAAAGCGTTCGCTTCGTAACCGGGAGTTCATGAGTTCGAGCTCCGGTAGTGCCATGGCCGTGTCAAACCCAAGACGTTAACATAGGTAGTAATTGCTCCTTTGCCAAACGATCGACATTTAGAAGTGAGGGTGACAGGTCTTTCAGATATGATCTTAAAAACGGAGGCCCCGTGTCGCGACAGGCGTTTGCACATTAAATAGCCCTCACTGCTACGACCCTGGGCGCTATAGGTCTACATTGTGATAAATCTGTATTTCACCAACATTTGGTGATGTCTCAGTATGAGTGAAATATTCTTGACGTGCCGACAAACAAACAAACGATAGCATTATGTACGTAGTTGAGGTTGATTATAAATATATATATATATATATATACTTATCGATTGTTGTTTTTCCGCTACACTCAAAACAATTTTTCAATTATCTGGTGGTGTCCAGTTTTATTGTTGGAAGAGAGAACCCAGATACAATGTACCCGGGAAGAGAACGCCGACCTTCCGAAAGTAAACTGGCAAACTCTCTGACAGTGGAGGTACTAAGTAATAAATAAAGTTTTTGGCATTCTTCTGAGAACGCGTATTTATAAATTTGACATCACCTGTTGAGCCGAAGTAGAAAGGGCTACATTTAAGATGAGCAGATTTGGGGATTCTAACTGAACGCAGTCGTGTGGAATCGTGTTTGGGAACTAGGCCTAGCTAAATGTGAAGCTAATGATAATTTTGAGCCATTTTTCTATCTGAGCGAGTGATCCATTCGCGTATCACCATTGGTTAATTTTTATTTTAACTTGAATGGTGTGTATGACTTTTATACCCCACCACCCCCCCCCCCCCCCAAAAAAAAAACTTCACCGGAATTGAAGCAATTGTTTATTTAGTAAAAAAAATACCACAAATGCAGACTTGCAGCATTTCAACATTTTAGGTTGATTTCGATTCGAACACGTGATCACGTAACCATGCTGCGGTCTGTGATTTTAAATTGATACGTCGCGTTCTTACAACGCTGTGTACTTGCAAGCATCGAACATTGGGCCATTCATGTTCGATGACACCCTTCCTCCTCCACAGTCTGTGTTATGTATACATGAGAGTATAAACTGACGCTTTACACCTTTCATGAAGCGCGTGATAAGTATGAACTCAGTATCCTCCCGTGAAGTGTTGCAGTTCACACCTTCATCTTTTTCTTGAATGAAATTTATCTATAAATTTACATTTTAATTTCTGACGGAATTCCCAACCGTTAAAACAGTGGTACTATGTTTATCAAGATTCATATGTAGTTTTCACACGCTGTTCACATTCATAAGGAAATGATTACCATTTCAATTGTCAAGGATTCCGAAGCCTAAATAATATTTTAATATCGGATGACCCCCCCCCCCCCCCCCCACACACACACAGACACGCAGGCAAGCTGTGTTATTAAAAATCAGTACATTTTCTAACTATTTATGATCAGTTAACACGGGGGATTTAAAATGTCCTGTTGAACGTCATTCGATCATAAATCGCATTACCTCAGGTGCTCTGTTTATAGTGATGTCATAACTTACCAGAACTCAGGCAAATGGCCACCACTATAAGATAAGCTATATCCATTTCCTGTCATCACTTTCGGTCATTTTTTGTTTATTCATACACACACTATATCGATCTACAGGAGATTTACAAGTAAACGACAACTGATAAAGTTCATAGTCAGATAAATATGGACAAAGTGTACTGGATAGTAAGCGCTATCTGTTAATCACAAACCAGCGGGTTATTTTTAAACCAGGAAGAAATGACACACTTGGCAGTGCTTACCAATCTCTTTTTTATGCTAATCTTTTATCATTAAATTCAATATTTTGCCAATACTCCTTTGCAAGTTCTATGTTCATCAAGGTCACATCACAAAGAGACTTACTTGGTATAGAAAGGTATTTAGAACATTAACTGGGACATATTGAAAAAAAGGTGAGATGTTTAAAAACATATTTCTTCTCAACAAAAATGTGCCACGTCAATTTTTCTTTTACAACATCATTCCAATCTGTTCAAACTCAGGAATAGCGAAATCAAGGAAGAGCGACCTCTAGTGGTTTAAAAATGCATATACTCAACAGTAAAGTAAGAATCTCTCAAGTTCTGTAGTCGCCATGACAAGTTATCACTGGGTCTAATGTCTGACATGTTTCATATCAATGGCAGATAAAACTCCAGATTGTCTACCCTAAAATCTAGGAGGCGCTCTCACCGATTAAGTTCATTACTATTCTCGCCTCCGTGACACGAAAGATCGAAATTGAATTTTGTCATCTGCATAAGTCATCTATCTTGTTACTTGCACATATGAAATTTCTGATTATGAATCGTGGTGTCTTAAGGACCTGAGAAGTGAATTGCACCGGCGAAATGTGTGAGTTTCGGGTCGGAAAAGAGAACTCGTAGAAAGGTCCGTTCAATATTCTTCGTGTATTCATCCGAATTTCCTAGGTAATGCCAATCACGTTTAGTTTCATTATAATGAATATATACTTAAGTCATTGCTTTTTTCCGACTTGAAGCTTATGACAGAAACGATAATTTTGGTGGCATTGAAAAAGTTGAGAGAGTATGAAATGAAAGTCCCCAATTACGATAAATTTAAAGATATAAACAAAGACACCCAGTTCACATCAGTTAAAGAAGAAGCAATTGCTGCTTATTTGGGGAGAATGGGGAAAAGCGTTGATGACCATGTGAAATATATATATGAAAGCAAGTTTCTGAAATATGTGCAATTAGCATGTGATCTGAATATGTGTTTTGTAAGGGCAGAATGTAATGCAGAGATGAAAAGGAATGTTTCATACAAAGTTGATGCTGATGGTTGTGTTGTGGAATGCCAGTGTGATTGTGCTGCTGGGATGGGTCCATCTGCTGCATGTAAACGTGTGTACTGTGCTATTTGCATTACAAATGTTTTGTAAGAGTGGTGAAATTATAACAGAAGAAACATGCACCCAAAATCTACAAACCTTTCACCAAACTAGAACTTATAGAGGTAGTCCGATCAAAGCTAAAGACTTGCCTCTGGCAAATTGCGACTTAAATGTCAAGTTTGACGCTCGGCCAAGAGAATTTCATAATGCAGATGGATACCAAGAACCTTTGCAAAAGTATGGTCGAACCATCATACGATTACTTGGTGTAAACAATTACCATGACTATTTACAGGAATCCCTTGCTGACACTTGGTTAAGGCAAATGAACATAACACATATAAGTGATGAAGATATTTTCAAAACAGAAAGACTAACATGTGGACAAGCCAGTAATTTTAATTGGCATAATGAACGCAGGAAGAGAATTCACTCATCAAACTTTGGCAAAATTTTCAAAGCGATAGAGAAAACTGACTTGAACAAAGTGGCAAATGATTTAACAAAATACTCTCCCCAAATATTTGCTCCAGACATTTTGCATGGCAAATGCTATGAAGATCTTGCTTTACAGGAATTTGAAAGCAAATCTGAATTGCATGCCCAACAGTGTGGCATTTTTGTGTCTAAAACACATCCATATTTGGCTGCATCGCCTGATGTTATCATTGATGATGACACACTGGTTGAAATTAAATGTCCTTACAGAGCAAAAACAAAGAAATATCAGAAGAATCAGTCTCATACCTTCAAAATGTGAATGATTCACTGAAACTTGACAAATCACATGATTACTATTCCCAAATTCAAGGACAACTGTTCTGTTCAGGTAGAAAGAAATGTATTTTTGTCAGTTACACTTTAAAAGACATGAAGACAATTACAGTGCAGAGAAACAACTCTCTCACAGAAGTTATGCTCCAGAAATTAGAGACATTCTTCAATTCCTATTTTAAGAAATCTGTTCTAAACAGATTTTATTATCAAGTAAATGCTGAATAAATCTTCTAATACCTAATCCACTTGTAGTATTTGTAAACATTTGACATACATGCACATTTTCACATACTGAACAGTGATCAACATAGATTATAGCTCTTTTAGTAAAGCTAACAAGATATAAACATGATTTAAGCTGAAAATAGTAAAATTTTATTTCCCCATTTTTAATTCGTATATTTCTAATGGTAAAAAAAAAATTATAAGTCATTTGTTATATGGTCATATTAAAAAATTCTTAAGATTCTCATCCCTGGCTAAATGTACATGTCAACACAATTTTCATGTATTCTATGAATTTCCTTAAGCATGTCTTGGAACAATGCACTTTCGAAAATTGCACAGTATGAAACAAAGAAAAGATATTTCACTAGCTAATTTTCTTTCCGTAGAGTTCAGAGGTACTTTTAAAATTTTGAATGTTTTGTATTTTACATTTTCATTTTTTCAAATAGAAATTTGATGATAATTATCAGTCTTAGCCTGTACGAGTCCCTTAAATTGCACCATTCTGCTCCATCTTTTTCTTCTCCTGGCCTAATATGTGGTCATCATTTTGGGTGAATTATGACACAACAAAATAGCAATGGAAAAGCAAACCTGATTTTCAGTTCACAAATTTGACAGTTTCATTGCACATGTTAAAGTTGTCAAACAAAAATTTTTGCTTGGTGAAAATAAAAAATGAAATAAAGTTTTAATCAACAAAAATCAAAATGTTGAAAAACAACATTGAAAAATAAATCTTGATAAAAGGCAAAATACGAATGTAAAAATAATACTGTACAATGATGTGTGATCCCCCTTTTCTTTCTTTCTCTTAATTTTGTTTTCCAAAGTTTGAAACGTTCCTGCAGCAGCTGTGCAGTTGAACGGAACGTTGACGCCCTCCCCCGAGTGGACCAAGTGGTTAGAGCATAGCGCTCAAAATCACAACGCCTCTCACCTCTAGTCGGCGCGGGTTCGAATTTCGCTCCCGCCGATATATGTGAGAAAATTTGCCAGTTTACTTTCGGAAGGTCGGTGGTCTCTTCCCGGGTACATTGTATCAGGGTTCTTTCCTCCACCAATAAAAACTGGACGCCACCTGATAACTGAAAATTGCTGAGTGTGGTGAAAAACAACAATCAATCAATCTGCTTTCAGTCGTCCAGTTGCGTTGAGCATTCAGAAGCGGCATTTCTTTAAACGCGGTTACATTTAAAAACAACGCAATTATATATTGAGAACCCGTTCATTTAATTACTGGTTCCTGAAACACGTCCATCAGGAACCTACAACAATCGAGAGTTACAAAGACGGATTTTAAGATTTTTAACAAGTCATAAAATTCAATGGAATATCTATCCAGTAAATACCAGCGTTAGATGTTACAAGGAGTATTAGAGGTTTCTTTGTAAAACAAAAACAAAAATGTCGAAAAATCACTTTTATTCTTTGGTCTCTTCTTTTATCAGTATACTTTACTGTGACTGACTGGGGGCTTGGACTTAACTCAGATAACAGCAGACATTTCTTTTGCATCCGTATCTGAAAGATAAGTCGCCATTTTTGGCGGTTTTTTTTTATTTTTACTTCTTTGATTTTTTTCCATTTTGAATGCAATTAAAATTTAAATCGTTGTGTAATGCATCGTACTTTGTTGCCTATTGTGGCCTAGACAAGATTCAAGACGTTCTATTTTTAGAAGAATCACCCAGAATATCATATTAGTAAAAATAGACTGTGAATGTTGTGGAAGAAAGCACTCATTAAGCATTCGTATAAGCAATCTATGGAATGACATTTGGACAAATTTCAACGGGTGCAAATCACTTCTGCTAGATTAGTAACGCGGACTAAATAACACGAACATATTACGCCTGTTCTTGTCAAACTACACTGGCTTCCAGTCAACTACCGTATACCGTACAAGATACTGATGTATGTCTTTAAGTGCCTCAGCAATCTGGCAATCTGTCGGAACTTATTGTACCATACAGACCCGCCAGATCTCTTAGATCGGAATCTGAACATCTGATAGATATGCCTGTCATCAAAACTAAGAACGCAGGTTTGATAAAGCCACTCCATGGAATAGACTTCCATCTAAAATCAGGAAGATTCAGAAATTTGACTGTTTTAAAAAAGATTGAAAAACCCATCTCTTTCGTCAGGCTTTTATTATGTAATCTTTTTGATTTGTCATATTTTACAATAAGTTTTTATGCAGCTTACCGTAGAGCGGTATCAAAAGAAAAAAACTATTCTAGCACATATCTTATATTTTATGATTTTTATAATATGAATTCATATCTAATTTTCTCTAGCTTATTTCTTTCATAGTATCAATTGTGCATTGTGCGATATTGATATCTGGCATTAAGTATTCTATGCATTCTGTATAATTTTGATTTGCATTTTAGTATAGTGTAAAGCGCTTTAGAGTATATTTAGATAAGGCGCTATATAAGTGCATTATTATTATTATTATTATTATTATATGATCAGTTTTACAATCGGGACAGCTACTGACAAACAAAATGTTAAAAGGGTTTCTACAGTCTCGTCTTAAGTCAGTATTTCGCAAATTTTATGGTCATTATAACAATCTAGTTTGCTAGTATATCCTTCCATTAGGTCAAATGCTGTCTGACGTGTTCATACCAATTGCTAGGCCGTTCTTCGCAGACTGATTCTGACTGCGGATTAATTTGTTTACCTGATGACGATATAGGGCTCACGTTGGATGAGACAGGGGATGCTTACTTCTCCTAGGCACCTGATCACACCTCTGTTATGTCCATGGTTTGCCCAACTCTCTGATTTTTATTTTCAATAGGAATTACGAGATAAAGTATTTTTCGTTATCTTAGCCTTTTCATTGAGCACATTCCAGATATTGTAAGTTTCTAAAGTTAGTTTTACTAATTTTTCCAGATTGCTTGTCCAATTCTTTTCGTAGCATTCAATTTGTCATGCCCCAGATAAATACCAAATGATTTTATGCAGGGTATTATAATTTTCATATCATGAATGCATTAGTCATTTGAATACTTATTCATATATCAGCCTGTTAATAACCACTCTGGTTTTTTCACTTTTTTGTTAGGTTAGTTGATGCCCTGCGACATTACCTGAAGTCGGCGATTGTCTGTAATTTTCTCTCAGAGTTTGTATCTTTCAATTTGTCAATACAATCACCTGCATGTTGAGAAATTCTAAGGTCGTTATTATTGTTAAATGTGCTCGTATTGTGGAATGTTATACAGGAGTGTACACGTTCACTCCGTCTTTAACACAAGGTCAATAGCAAGCATTTTAATGAAGCTACTCTTTGATATCAACATTGCATTTAAATCCATATTTCAGTGCTTGTCTGTTCTGTAAATGAAAATAAACTAATAGTTACCAAGGGTTGTGTATTGCACATGTTGCAGAGATTTATATTCAGCTTTTCAACAAATGTGCTGGCACTGGACCAAAATTGTGATTTCACACCTTTAACCATTTACCAAAATTTGATAAAATATAGTAATGAAGAAACAAAGCATTGAGTACAAAAGGCATAGAGGGGGTGGGGTTGACAGATTTTACAAAACATTCTTGTCATGATAGTCATGAACTTAATTCTAGTTCTTTTTTTCGAAATTGATAATAATTGACATAAAGTTACAGTATATTACTTGCTTATGGGAATGATTGAAAAGCTACTTAGTGTTTGTCAGGAAAGTGGGGCCCCCAGTACATCCCACTGAAATACCGGAGAGGGAGTGGGGGTGAGGAGGGGGTGGCAGTTCATCCTACTGGACTGCAGTTCTTGCTTTTTTGTCATTAACTACTATTTATCAATATCTTAAGCTTCTCCATGTTCATTTTGAAATATGAATTGCAATGTCGTTCATTTTGACTGAAAATGCTGTAGGTTTGCATTATTTGGCATCATAATGATTTTTGGTAAAATGCCCAAACCTACAGTTTTCGTACAATAACAGATCAATTGCATTACGTTTCGCCATTAATCTTTTTATATGTATTAAGTATTTTTTATGAACATCTTTTGATGACAGTAAATTATGCTGTATGTATATTTCAAATTAATTAAATTCATCAATGAAATGCACCAACGCAAATCACTTCTTGGCAAAGTGCCAAATTGCAATACATTGGATAGGAGCTAATGACACATTCTTTACCATGGGTGGGAAAAATATCATAGATAAGAAGACAATCTTATGAGAAATAAAAATTTAAGAAGAGAATTGTTTTTAATTTTAATTTTTTATGTACTGCAAGGACAAAACAGGGATAATTTGGACTGAATTTTGCAGTTCAATTGGACTTCATAGACTGCTGTCGTTTTCCATTCCAACGGATAGCAGACATTTGGTGATGGGGTTAGAATTATGTAAGTTGATATTGTGGAAATCAAAGAAATCTGGACAATTAGTGAATAGACTCTATCAATGTTTTTTATTCTTACATAGAATTGATATTAAGTCGTAGATCAACTCTTCTGTGTATACTATCCACAAGGCCTGGCTAGGTGTCAGGTCGATTGACCAAATACGAATTCTAACATTTAGAAGCGATCTTTCTATTGTGTGTTTGTTGATTTTGTGCATAAGTATGCAACAGAACCTTTCACTTTAAGGTCCCTCATTTTCAGATTTGATGGAAGTTTAGTACTTTTTTGCATTGTTTGTTCGTTATTGTTTTCTATGATTTTATTTTAAAAGATACTTTAACCCTGGAACCATGCAGTTTTATTGCCATTTTTATAGGCTTATATGCTTGTAATCATTTTTACGGAATTTTTTCGACCTCCATAAGTTGTGTAATGATGGCACTTTGAAGGCAATAGATGGATAAACTTTCAGCATATCATCAATAGTACCTGGTTCTATTTATAGAGGCTCTGACCCTAGGGCGCTGGTTGTTTTAGTTCCAAAATATTAAAGGCGTCCTACACTACACTACAAAATGCTTACCGTCTGGGGCATAGTGCTGAGACGGTGATCCTGCGAATTCATGGCTGGCCCTAAACTGTGGAATGCTCTACGATATGATATCATATCATAACTGCCACAAGTCTTTGTGTTTTTAAATCTAAAGACTTTGCAAATCATTACAACTAGTCTGTGCGTATGAACTTTAAGTCAATATTACTATGTTGTGCAATCATAACGGACTCCTTGTCTTCACCTACTATTTATTTGTTCTTATACAATTTATTTTACTTATTTTATTGTTATTTAAGTAGCGTTTAGAACAACATGGATTTTGCGCTTCACAAAATATATTTATTATTATTACTTTACAAAATCTGTTTTAGTTGTTCATTATTAACAGGAGAAATTATTTGTGTTCTTTGTGAATGAAAGCTATGACGCTGTGCTAGGTGTACTGATTGAATGGTGTAATCTGCCACGACGTTATATATCGCGCATGCGCCTGTTGCATCATCACTTGATATCACACCACGTGATATCTGATGACATAGCTCTTCCTGTGAGCGTGTCTGTACTTTGAAAGATGACCAATTACCATGACACGCTACATGAACTCTTTTACTTATCGGCTAATAATTCACTGAATAGTTGACTGGTGGCGGTAGTTGAGTGGTAGAGCATTCGCTTCGTGACAGAGAGGCCATAAATTAAAACCCCGCTTATGCCATGGCCACGTCAAACCTAAGACATAAGCATAGGTAGTGATTCCTCCTTCGTCATTTAAGGTGGCTCCTGACGCCAAAATTTTATTTAATGGCTCGTTGAAGTACCCCGTATAAAGCATGAAAAGAGTGATATAAGTTCTCAGTTATTTTATATGACTTTTTTGTGATTGGTTTACCGGAATGATTGTTTTAGAATCCAAACCTCGCTTTGAAATATACGGATAAAATCTTCAATAAACATGTAAATTAACAAAAAGATACACTGTACAATTGTATTTAAAAAAGAAATTGAAATGAAATGATTGGAATTCAGAAATTTTGCGATTTTTTTTTATATATATTTCAACCAAACCAGAGAAAAAAGTAGCGATCTCGATCACAATTGATAGAAGTTACTAAAATAATCACATTCTTACTAAATGTATGCACTCTTAGTAGTATAAACAGTCCCGCTCGAGGTGTCAACTGAGTACACTGTTTTTGCCTTGCTGGGGGCTTCATCGGAGTGCACTATTGGGGGTGGTTGACGTCATAATAGAAGTTTATGTTTTGACGTCATTATAGAAGTGTTGGCGGGAGGTAAGCTATGCATTTCCACATTCTAGGGTTAAAAATCCAGTGTTAAAAATCCAATGTTAAAAATCCAGTGTTAAAACTCCAGGGTTTTTAAGAAAAAGATTTTATAAGTTTCAACATTTTATTAAATTCAATTAAAAACAATTTAGAACAAGTAAAAGTCTGCAAAAAATGTCAAATAGTCATTTCACGCACACTACCCCTTCTTACTTCTACTCAGTTTCCTCTTCTTTTAAGGGGTTCCTCTTGGTTAGTCGGATGTTCGGGGTTTGAAATTCTAGAAACGTATAGTCTCTTTCTAAGGTTGGTTTTGTCCCAGGCACCGGAGGAATCATGTCACTGATTTCAGTTTGAGGGCAGTCACTAATCCAATGGCCCAGCTGGCCACACTTATAACACGGATCCTTAGCAGGGATCCTTGTCTTTGCTCTTTTTCCCCCAGACTCTCTGTTTTTCTGTGGGCAATCGGCTGACCAGTGTCCACTTTCTCCACACGTATAGCAGGATATTTTCTTCCCACCTATTTCTTCCAGTTTTTTTTAGCACAAGTCCTGTGTGATTAACAATTTCATTGTGCAGCACATTGATGCGGTTAACAATTCCGTCTAGCGTGGTGGAGTTCAGGCTAAAATCTTCCTTACTCATAGGTTGCGCATTGTACATGCCTAAGCCCAATCCCGTAGCGTCCTGTGTATCAGGGAAATAGAATCCCATTCCAGGGTCAGTAGGATTTTGGCTAGAAAGATAGTCATGGGTCTGACTCATCCTCTCTCCATTGTCGTTGTAAGTCTGATCTGGCGCCAAGTGATTATTGAGCATATCGGCTAATTTCTTCTCTGCGTGGTGGACAAAGTCTAACTGTTTTTGAGCCATATCTTTTCTCGCCGGTTTCTAGTGTCAGAATGAAGTCTGACATTCGAGCTCTCCTTTTATAGCGCTGGTCTAAAAACCTAGCGTGGCGGGAAACGCGTGTTACCTGGTCTAGACAATACTGGCGTGGCGGGAAGGGCGTGAGTTTTCTAGACGATATCTGGCGTGGCAGGAAGCGCGTATTACCTGGTCTGGACAACATCTGGCGTGGCGGGAAGGGCGTGAGTTTTCTAGACCATACCTGGCGTGGTGGGGAGCGCGTGTTACCTGGTCTGGACAACACCTGGCGTAGCGGGAAGCGCGTGATACCTGAAAACTTTTGTTTTAAGACAGCGAAGGTTAACGGAATGCGAGTGGCTGACGTCATAATATGAAAGCGTGATGATATGGGGAGTGATAATACTTATATTTTATTGAGCATGGGTGGTACGACTAATATAGATGGTGTTGCTTATATCAGATATTGTGTGCAAGTTGTTCAGAATTCAAAGTGGTTTAAATTGGCTAAAGCTTATGTTCAATCGGTGATACCGGAGATTGGAAATCTCGACAGTTTTCGGAGAATTGCTATTTCGTTAACCAAAGACACTAACCCGGGTCGTCTCATTATGAGTTACTTGTATGGGGAGGAACTCACGAAAATTCTTCCAGAACAAACTTTAGACATTGATCTCATTTTAGTAAACACTATACAAACAGGATCCATGGTTATGATTCGTCATAATTAAAGAAGTCATGGAGCAGCTCGCAGATAAATTGAACAGTTTACAGATCAATGGAGTTCCACGGAATCTATCACATTGGATCAAACGCATGAAAACGGATCTATCACCGGTAAAAGATTTTCTGATATCCGGAGTATTTCCCATAAGCATGGACGACTATTTAGAATGTTCTCAGTAATTATTCAAGCACCATTCCACATGCAGCGCGTTAGTGTTGATTCATTTAATGGAGGAGGGGATGAAAATGCGCATGCCCGAAAACACGTCACAGGTCAATCGTATCTGGCACGACTGTCTAAAGTATAAAGGACTGACACGTTAATTTTTCTTCATTTCGAGATCATGGCTGAGAGTAACATCACAGATAAAGTCCGTGCGGAGGCATTTCAGTATATCGAGACAGTGAGAAATACTTGTATATCGTTTCGTCAAATGTTTTTTACAAGACGAAATATTCTGGCTCACCGTACAAGACTATTCAGACTTCTGTCAATATTTGATGGAGAATTAAATCTCATGGATGGCATTTATATTTATTCAGATATTGGGGGAAGAATTAAAAAGAACCAACCCCAACAAGACTGGAGAGATCGAGACTTACCGTGTGGAATATCTCACTGCAATGTTCGGGAAATTAAAGGAAGGAGAAAACAGTCCAGAACAACCCCATGACCCCCGAGAGATGGATACTCCGCGTGTGGAATATCTCATCAGAATGTACGAGAAAATACCAGAAAGAGACAACACTCCAGGAGAAAATGTGTGACATTTAATTTAAAGAAAAACAAAGTGTATCCGTTACCCGCAGAAGATCGGAAAAGTCCTTGGATGACTGTAGCCGCTGATCGATTTCATTTTCATCGTAGGATTCGGGAAGTGGAACAAGTGTTAAACCCTATTTTAAAAACTAATATTTGTTAGACTTATGTATGGCAATTATGTATTTGAAATGTTCTGTATTTGATATGTTCTGTATTTAGATAAAACTGGTTAAAACGAATGACTGATGTTATGTTCTTACGTCATAATCAGTATATAAATCTTACGTCATAGAGAGAGTATGAATGCAATACACATCTCAGATTGTCATTATTCAGCAACATGTCTGAGCGAATAGAAGATTTACAAAAATATATAGAACGACGATTAAAATATTTAAATCATCAACTACATTTACGGCGAGCTGAAGAATTACAGCTCCGCAGAGACAATGCGCGGGGATTACACATTTTACAACGGGGCCAGGGGAGACCTAAAAAAATAATTTCGGAGTATTATCATATCAATCTGAATCGCTCCCGGCAATCAAGGAAATTCAAAGTTTCAACAGAATGTCTACAATGTTGGCTTTAAACCCCTCCCCGAGAAAGAAAATACTCATTTCATACGCCGTTTATTTCGAGATATGTTGAAAAATATAAAAGAAAAAATGAAGTGCAACCCCAATGGTTACATACGGCACAACATTCGACACCCATCTTTAGAGTCTGACATTTGGGTAGAATTTACTCAGTCCAAAAACCTCATCGAGGACAAAATTTTAGATAAAATCGAGGGCGTACAACAATCCAAGAAAGATTTCTTGACTGACGAGTGTACACAACTCGATTTTTTTTCATATATCATATATACTACTCAAAGTTTGATAAGGATCATATAGTTCTTACATTATAAAATCAATATATGAATTGATAAGACACGCAAATTTCATCATAGTGTTGGACTGACCCCTCTTGAGCCTCAAAACACAGGTTAGGTAGGGAAATGCATGCTGCAGTGATCATGAGTAGCACGTGAAGCATGGTACCCACATTATTCACATTTCTGAGTGCTTGTCGTTGATTTGAATTTGGCCATTGTCTTTACATCTGACCTCGTTTAAGTCACTGTTACTCTATGAAAATGCCTCCACAACGTCAAAGACGTCGTTTGACAATTGAAGAATTGGCCAGATGCATAGGAATGCTCGAAAATGGTGCAAGACAACGTCACGTTGCAGAGCTATTGGGTGTCAGTCAGATCGTTGTTTGCAGAGCTTGGAACCGGTATCAAGCTCATGGTTCAGCTTCTCATCGACATGGAGGCGGCAGAGAAAGGTCCACCACGCAGCAAGATGACCGTTTTCTCTTGATTTCAGCACGACGTAATCGGTTTGCAACGGCGACTGCGCTTAGAAATGATCTTCTGAATGCAACTGGAGTTAACATTTCCACGCAAACTGTGCGTAATCGTCTTCATGAAGGTGGTCTTCGTTCCCGGAGAGCCTGTATTCGCATCCCTCTTACTCAGCGACACAGACAAGATCGTTTGAATTGGGCCAGGGCTCATGTGAATTGGAGGGTTGCTGATTGGGCCCCTGTACTTTTCACAGACGAGTCGAGGTTTTGTGTTGACTTCACAGATCGTCGTGCACGAGTGTGGAGAAGGGCAGGAGAACGATATCAGAACGCTAATGTTGCTGAACATGACAGATATGGTGGTGGGTCGTTGATGATTTGGGGAGGAATCAGTCGAGCTGGACAAACTGATCTCCATGTCCTAAGGCGAGGCACGATGACCGGAGTGCGCTACAAGGATGAAGTCCTGGATGTGTACGTGAGACCATATGCTGGTGCTGTTGGTCCTGACTTCATCCTCATGGACGATAATGCACGTCCACATCGTGCTAGGGTGGTGGACGAGTACCTGGAACGTGAGACAATTGTTCGTATGGACTGGCCAGCTCGTTCTCCAGACCTCAACCCTATCGAGCATGTCTGGAATATGCTTCAGGTAGCGATTTCACGTCGTCCTGTACAACCAGCCACCCTCCAGGAACTTGAAAATGTTCTGATCCAAGAATGGAACAATATCTCTCTTGCGTACATTCAAAACCTCGTTGGAAGCATGAGACGACGTTGCCAAGCTGTCATTGGAGCTAACGGAGGCCATACCCGCTATTGACACTTGTTTGTGCAGTGTGAAATGAAATGTGCAGAGTTTAAACAATTCCGTGATCATGAAATTACCATGCTTTTCAGGGTACTCTCCCTTTACCTTAGGAGTATGCGATGAAATGTCATGTTTGCCAAATTTTTCTGTCACAATTTCTTGAAGTAAACATTTCTGAACATAAATCACTCTGTGTTGGTTGTCATTCACCTTTGTTGAAAGTTTTACAAGTGCTGAAAAATATGATCCTTATCAAACTTTGAGTAGTATATATTTGGAAATATCCCCAAGGCAGCGATGGAGATAAGAAAAACATCTTCAGATAGATAAGGAGAAATTCAAGACCTTTAAGCAATCAATCATTCGCATTAACAACCCCCAGGACTCCCTATGTCTCCCTCGAGCCATCTTTTTGGCGCGTTTGCACAGTAAAAAATCTCTAGACCCTGAATGGGAGAATGAATGATTAAGAAGGAGAAAAGGGGATCACGATTCGCTCGATCAGAAACGTCCAGCAATTTCTATCATGGAACAAGCTGGGTGTGATATCCACCAGTCTTGTGGACCTCACGAGTGGCAGAAATTACAACAGGTGTTGACCCCCGAGTATCGATTGAAAATATTTCAATTCAAAGTCAATACACAACGACTACGTTTAGAGTCCATCTACAAAGGCCGTGGGGATGGAAAGTGTTTAAACGTTCTATTGGATAACGGTCATTACGATGCCATTTTTTCAATGTCGGGAGTGACGGAGAATCCGTATTACTGTGATTACTGTGATGTCACATCCAAGCCATCGTACCGTCTGTCCTCACCGATGTTCGTTTTGTTTAGCGGATACCCCCTGTTCCCCAGACGGCAGTCATACGGAATTCCCTCAGTGTCATGGATTTTTCAGAAATGCTACGTATTACCAGACGCATTTGAAACCGTACAGTACTCAGAGCGCGACAACTCTCTGCAGTTTAATGGGACGTTGCGACCAGTGCCAGAAATGGATGTCCAAGCAATTATTAAAACGACACGCCTGTGGAGGACAAATACGATGCAACATCTGTAAGGAACTCGTCCAAACACCGCATCATTGCTTCGTTCAAAGGAAACCCATACCTAAACCCAACAAGGATTTAAACTGTACCTTTATTACGATTTCGAATGTAGCCAGGAAAACGGAATTCAAATCCCTAATCTCTGCGTGGCGGAACGGGTGTGTCAACATTGTGTCACTTTAGATATCAATATTCCGTGTAAACACTGTCAAGGGTTTGGAGCGCAGCGCCGCTTCATTTTTCAAGGACCGGACGCCTTAAAACAGTTTATGGAATGGACATTACAATTCGCAACGGATGAAATAGGTACTGTGAGGTTCAAACACGAGGAAGATATTGTCATTGCGCACAATTTCAAAGGGTACGATGGTCAGTTCATCTTGAATTATCTGGTGCACACAACTTGTATCAAACCGGTAGTCATTCTCAACGGGAGTAAAATCTTATACATGGAAGTATTCGGTGTGAAATTCACTGATTCATAGAATTTTCTCCCCTTTGTCCTCGCCAAGATGTCAGCTGCTTTCCGTTTAACGGAATTAAAGAAAGGTTATTTCCCCCACTTTTTTAATACGCAACAGAACAAGAACTATGTGGGTCCTTTCCCGGCTGCGCATTATTATAATACCGACGACATGTCCAGAGCTAATCGTGACGCTTTCCATACGTGGTACAATCAACAACAAGGCAAAGTCTTTGATTTCCAGAAAGAATTTCTAGCTTATTGTATCTCAGACGTGGACATTTTACGCCGGTGTTGTGCTAAATTTAAATCAACGCTCCTTGCTCTCGTATGTGTCGACCCGTTTCAGGAATCCATTACTATTGCCAGCACGGCCAACTTAGCCTATCGACGTGGATTCATGCCCCCGCAAACCATTGCCGTCATTCCTAATATGGGTTACCACCCCTCCCTACTCAGTCAAAGCCTGTCGGTGGCTCGCCTGGTTAGAGCATCAACATCATAGCATACGCCATGCGAAAAACGGAGGTGAAGTCACTTTAGGACCTTATACGGTAGACGGCTACGACAAGGAATCCCGCATTGTGTGCGAATTTTACGGGTGTTACTGGCATGGTTACCCTCATTGTTATCCGAATTTATTAACGGAAATGCACCCACATTAAGTTCAACACACGTATCAAGACCTGTATGAACAAACCTTAAACGAGCCAGCGACTTAGAGACCCTACAAATTATGCCTAGGAGACCCAAGGGGGAAAATCAATGTGTAAAGTTATTCTCAACTCTCGTTCTAAAGGTAGTCATGCTGATAGACTAACGTTTATGTCTTGATCATTATTTTTTAATATCCGTAAGGAAGGGTGTCATTATGACGTACACTTTGACGTATATCGTAGACCATCCGGTATTTTTTCACTAAGGGGAGAGTACGAACATGGTGTTGTCGTGTTCTTTGAATAAAGTGGGGGTAACACACCTGAACCTCCTCTTCTTTCCCGTTTAACATTTTTTTCTAAATTAGCGGAGGAAACGATGCGAAAAGCCTGGTAATTCAGAGTCAATCCTTTAACTTTACACATTGATTTTTCGATAGGCCACCCATCATTATTCTACCAAACTAAAGAGAGAATTTGTGAAACAACGGGTACAAAAAACACAATGGATTTCACCCCCACCCGAAAAAAATAGTATGGTGTTATCGAGAATGGCAACCGGCTTACGATTCATTACGAGAGTCGGTGACCTTTATTCACAACATACCTTCAGACGATGAGGAATTAGTCGCCGATCTCGGCACTCGGCATTTACTCATTTCTGATGATATGATGGGGGGGGGGGTAAAGTCATAGAATCTATTGTAGATTGGTTTACACACAAAGCACATCATCGCAATACCAGTGTCATTTACATAACGCAAATTCTTTTTGATCGTGCCGTGCAACATCGGACGGTCAGTCTGAATGCGCATAATCCAGTATTGTTTATCCTCAGACCTCAGGGAAATTAAGATTAAGAAGTCAACTCTTTTCGACTTTAGCCGTCTACATGCTAAATAATAGCTCCTTATCCCATACCATTTCATTTTACTCTAGCCTCTCATCATGAGTAAATTAGTGAAAACGTTACGACGTTTACAGCGTGAACGAGATCCCATGCAGCGCGCCCATCTCATTGAATTAGGGCGTAAAGCTTTACTCAAATGGTTTGCTATGGGAGCTAAAGAAATATTAGCTGGAATCTTACCCGTGAATAAACTCACCCAGAAGTTCATCCAAGAACATCAGCAAGACTTGAGTGTCATTGCTGATAAGCATGCCGATGAGGAAGAGGATAAGAAAGCTATTTTGAAACGCGGGGGAGAGGGGTTCTTAGGAGGAACCATCATTCGTCATCTGTTCAAATGGAAAACGGGTCAAAAACGTAAAAGACGAAGTGTGGTGAAACCGAAAAAGAAATATGAGTGTTACCGGCTTCCCTCTTAAAACTCGCTAAGAAAAGAAAAAAAGAAAGTTCTTAAGAAAACGCTCAAGAAAGTTCCAAAACTTATCATTCACCGAAAGACCTCCGGTCCTAAAATCAGTACTGTACCTCCTCATCTCTTACGCTTTGCTAAATTTCCATCAATGAAGAAGACTCCTAAACTGGTGTTAAAAATACCCCTTTCTAAACTTTCTAGGACACCTCAAGTCACTCCGGGGAAAACCAAGACCTTGGCAGAACTGAAACGACGATTAGCGGAAAAGAAAATGGAACGAGCTATGCGTGGTCCTATAGGAAGTTCCAGACCTCCTGATACCGCCTTACCCAGCTTTACTCAAACCTTTGGGGGACTTTCACGTTTTACCCTCTTATCCACTTCGACTCCTAGAAAGAAATATAAATGCGGATATTGTCCTCTGCAATACAATTTGAAAAGTAGTCGTGATCATCAGACCTTCATTATATCACCATGGCTCACACGAAGAAGTGTGAATCTCGATTAAGACCTCATTTATCGCTCTTACAAACTCTAGCCACCCCTCATTATTCTACCAAACTAAAGAGAGAAATATTAAAACATTGTTCTAATGATTGCATTTTAAAGATTTGTGAGGTTGTGTACCATGTATTAAAAGAAGTGATTCCTCTCACACCGAGTCAGAAGCGTCAACTCGCTCCTAAGAAACACATCTTGAGACGCATCGTGCAATCTCAACCTGTGAAAAAACGACGAGCTTTATTCATTCAACAGAAATGGGGGGGGGATAACTTACACTGTTTGCGGTATCAACAAGATTTGCAATAGAAAATCATGAGTAGCAAGATGGTGTTAGTCCGCGAAGCCATGCTGAATAAACTAAAAGGAAAATTACCTAAATCACCTGAATTTCAATCGACCATAGGGTTACGTGCTGAATTAGATAACATTGAACATCGTGAGGATTGAACGCCTGAAGAAAAAGTGGCTTTGTATGGGCATAAACTACACCGCTATCGTCAATATTTACAACAAGATCGCCACCCCAATTCTCCTAATTTGACACCCCCTAATCTGCCGCCCTCTAATCAACCCCCACTACCCCAGGAACTTGTAGCCCCTGATACCCCTGGTTTAGAAGAACAGATTATTGAAAGTGTCAGTAAACCGGGTCAGAAGAAAGCTGGATTATTACTGAATCACCTGAAGAAATCTAAAGTGATGACTTAGAATGCAGAAGGAGAAATCAGTTATCGAGAACAGAGAGTACCCGATTCTAATATCGTGGATTTAATCACCGAATCTCGGAGACAAAAACCCTTGAAACATCGCGATCCTCTCGTAGGATTACATCAATTTGCCAAAGCCTTGAAGGAAACGAATGCTCCTAAAGGGTATGTAACTAATCATGATGTTATAAAAACGATGGACAAACCGGGAAAAATCAGTACTCCTAAACCTATAGATGAGAGTGGATTTGATGAAGTGTCAGCTCTCGATCATTCCGTGTACGAAAAACCCCGACATCCGGCGACCTCTAAATACATCAAGAACACCTCGCGAGAAATTGCGGGATGGTTATCTTTACCCACCTAAACAAATCCACGGAACAGATCTTACAACAGTTTTATTACAATCCTAAGACGGGGTATGGGGGAGTACAAGCTTTGCATCGTCAAGTGCGTCGATTAGGCTATAAGATTACTCTAGCTCAGATTCGTCAATGGCTTAAAGAACAAGATACATATACCTTACATAAACCCATACGTCGGGAATTTAAGAAACAAGAGACCCGAGTGACAGATATAGACGAACAATGGCAATTAGATATAGCTGACATTTTCAATTTGAAAAAATACAATGATGGGTATTCGTTTTTATTGTGTGCCATTGACGTGTTATCTAAATATGCGTGGGTAGTGCCTTTAGAACAGAAAACGGGTAAAGAAATGATACGAGGGTTACAAAAGATTTTCCGAAACGGTCGACGTCCCGTCCGCATTCAATCCGATCAAGGAAAAGAATCTACGAATAAAGAATTTCGTCAAGTGTTCAAAAGCATTCATTTTTTTCACGACTCGGGATGCTGAAACCAAAGCTAGTATTGTGGAACGCTTTCAACGCACACTGAAAGCACGTATGTGGAAATATTTTACACGGTTACAATCATACCTATCATCGCAGTATCCAGAGAACTCCTGCTCAAGTCAATGTAAAGAATGTATTAAAAGTATGGAAAACCATGTACGGAAAACAGAGTTCATCCACCTCTTCTCCCTTACGTGTAGGATATCGTGTACGTATCAGTAAACCTTAACGAACCTTTGAAAAGGGCTGTTTACCTAATTGGACGACTGAACTGTTTACCATCTCGAGAAAAGTGCCAGGGCAAAACGTAGACAGGATTCAAGTGGATCACGGAGAAGAATTAGGAGGGACTTTTTATCCGAAAGAATTACAGAAACGTGAATAAAAAAGACGATGTGTACTAAGTGGCTGAGATCTTAGGGTATAAAAAGCGACGCATGGGCAAAAAAGTCATTTCAGACGTTAAAGTTCGGTGGAAAGGATATCCGTCTAGTTTCGATTCATGGATTCCGCAAGAGAATCTCATTCTACCATGGCCCAATGGAAATTATTAGGGGAAAAAAGTTCCTCGAGCAGAAATTTTGTATTTTGCACAATTATTCACGTGTTTAACTATCATCATTACGTCAGTGGTCATGTTAGCCTTGGGGGATTCGAATCGTGATTTCTGGATGGTCACTTTGAGTTCTCTAGTTGGTTACGTCATGCCTAGTCCACAGGTGAATGCGGGGAGTATAAAACAGGAGCGACCATTTTCAACCCCCCCCCCCCCCCAGTTCGCCATGGCCAAAAAAGAGTACGCATGGAAATATGAGGGGGAGAAGAAAAGTGTATGGTTTTCAGATAAGTTGCTGTGTTTAATGGATTGTGAAGAGCATAAATCAAGTGAGAAACCAGTGTACTTGTACAAACGTATACGCGTATCCGAGAAAATGTTACCTTTCATCATCGTGAAAAACAACTATCGAGATTATCGGTGGAATGTGAGAACTCTTTGGGGATTTAAAGGTCGACAACACGAACTGGATTGGACGTTCCTGAAAAGTAAATGGTTTGACAACGGTAATAACTGTCTCCGTGATTTCAAAGCCGCGATGGAGAAGGGGTATAGTATAGCTGATTGTTGGGGAAGTCGGGATTACCTGGTGATGCGACGCCCCGTGAGACATACACTGCAAGGAACTTTTCTGCCAGCTCTGACTTGTGGTGGAGGGCTTGATCAAAACGATTGACACTTGTAATTGAATTAAAAATCATTTCTTCATTTTTTGTATGCTGAATTGTATGTTCAATAAAATATGTGAAACTTTCTTACGATTATAAATAGAGAAGAAATAGAGACATTCTCATCATTTAAGGTATCATGGCTTCACGAGAAGGGTTTTACATGACTCTCATTAGCGATGGCTCCCCGGATTCGTTTCCCAATAATACGGAAGCCCAATTTAAAATCTTATTACCCCAAGCCTTGAATTTAACGGATGGGGACTGGGAAGTGCCGTTAACCGAAATGGTGTACTCAACATCCTTAAAAAAACATCCTCATTCCGGAGCCTTATGTTAATCTTATCCGAGATCCTAATACCTTTAAATGGGGGAGATTTACAACGGAAACCCTAGGTAGTTTAACTTTTGCTCAAACTCCGGTTTTTGTGCATTGACCCAGTGGCGTCATTACAATACCGGTGGGAATACTTTATTCCCGTCGAAAAATATTCGCATTCACTTTAGACCGGGATCTTACACAAATTCCTTAGGTTTAATTCAAGAAATCAATGAAGGGAGGGAAAGAACGCTGAAAAAAATATGGAAAACTTTAGGGGATGATAACGGAAGCATGAAATTAGTCTAATGCGACACATATGATCGGGTAGAGTATCAGTTTAAGGGGAAAAAAATTAAGAGAAACACCTCTATGTATTCGTTTCCCTAAGATGTTAGCTTTCAAGCTCGGAATGGATAGTGAAAAACGCATTATTCCGGATGAAAGCATGACCAAATGGATCAACGAGAATTACCTAGGCAACACCACTATAGATTTATACGAAAATCTGAAATCCTTGTATGTCTACTGCGACATCATAGATCCTTAGATTGTCAGTTCGAACGAATTGAAATTAATGAGAGTAGTGCCTTGTGACACTCAACGTGAAGATAGACAACAGGCCCACTGGGAACCCATCCGAGCTGAATATTTGAAACTGAGTATAAACATTTTGATACCGTGGACATTCACCTCATGGCCTCTTTGTGGAATCCAGTGGGTTTTTTTAAATGGGAGATCCATGATCAAACTTCATTTCTGTAAAGTGTATTGAAGAATGAAGTACTATCGGGGAATCCGACGCCAAAAAGGGCATGAACGTTTTACCATTCTCATTCCTCTGATTGCTAGTGCTATTGCCGGAGCTGTACAAGGGGAGAAAGAAAAAAAGAGACTTCGCAAAAAGTATAAAAAGCGGGTATAACCTTCAACATGCTTCATTCTTAACACGATGCAGTATCATCGAGGTTTATTACGACAGAGGGGTCACGGGTGGGATGGGCTCTTAAAAACAGTCGTCAAGTATGTCGCTCCCGTGGTCAGTCAAGTGGTAGGGGGCTATTAGGTGGAACCCCCACTCAAACGGTGGAAGGAATATCTGATTGGGCTCGTAACACAGTTAATAATGTGTAAAAGGCCTGGCTGGCTTGACGATAGGGCTTAATACTCCCCGTGAGGTAGTTCCTCCACAACGAGGACAAGGGTTTTTCACGGATTTGCTCAAGGTAGGGGCTAAGAGTGTCTTAACGGCTGCGGCTAAAACAGGTTTAGATGTCTTAGAAAATAAACGATCGCTCAAAGATGCCCTCAAGACGCACTGTATACGGACCGTGAAAGAGACGGCTGGAATGGCTATGCCTAAACTACAACAAAAATTAAAGTCACGAAAAGGAGACAGTACTTTAATGGGGTTGGCGAAAGGGGGAGCACGCCAAGGCATGAAAGTCGGGGTTCGAACGGGCTTAGATGTGTTAGAAAATAAACGATAGCTCAAACAAGCCCTTAAGACACACGGCACACAAGCATTATCTTCTACTATTAAGAAAAGAAAGAGAAAACAGAAAGGCAAAAGGTTTTTCACCAATTTACTCAAAACGGAGTCTAAACAAGCATTGACTGCCGCGGCTAAGACAGGTTTAGATGTCTTAGAAAATAAGAGATCACTCAAAGATGCCCTCAAGACACACGGTATACGAGACGCTAAGAACACGGCAGGCATGGCTAAACAACGGATCTTAGCACTGGGAGGGTCCGTTAAGAGGCGTATGAGTAAGGTTTCTCGACCCCAGCTAAGAATCGACCACTTTCCATGACTCGAGCTCCGGTTAAGAAGAAGAACAAGAAACGATCTCTGGGGTAAAAAAGGGGTAGAAAAGTGAGAGAACCCATTTGATTGCTCACTACCATCGGGAACACATCAAAACATGATGCAAAGAGAATCTTGCGCTTGCGGAACTGATAGTCTGGAACTGTTTAAAATTCCCCCGACCAACGTCACTTTAGATGATTCTAAATTGATGGAATATTATCCCCTCTCCAGTACTCTGAATTCGGATACCGCACCTATTGAATTTGAGATTAAGGGACAGGGAGATGAATACATAGATTTATCTCAAACGTATCTCCAGATGGTGTGTAAATTTACCAAAGAAAACGGGGACGCACTCACTGGCACTAAATCAACAGCTACTCCCGTCAATGATATCTTACATTCGATGTTCAGTGAAATCGATGTCAGTCTCAATGGAAAAGTCATCACCCCGGGAACGGATACTTATCCGTAGAAAGCCTACTTAGCGAAATTACTGTCTTATAGTCACAGGACTTTGAAAACCCAGATGAAAGCTGGTACTTTGTGGTAAAAAGATACTTCCGGTCACATGGACGAACTTAAATTAGAAGCTCTGACTCAACCGGCCAAGGATTTGGGGTTAGTAAATGACACCGTTAGTATCAATGCCCTTCTTCCCACCCCAGTCTATCCCATTGATTCTAAGAATGAGGGGTTAAGAAAACGTCACGAGAAAATAGATAACAGTAAAGTCATCGCGTAGATGGATCGTTTACATCTGGATTTGTGTCAGCAAGAAAAATGTTTGCCAAATCGGGTAGACGTGCGTCTGAGATTCAATCGCGCCCGACCCCAATTCTACATGACGACTGATGCCGAAGTAGAGGGAAAGTGGTCATTCAGAGTATGGTCTTGTGGGTGAGAAAAGTCAAACCGACTCCTATGATCGTCAATCTGATCAATTAACAACCGAGTACTCAGACTGCTAAATACCCCTTAAGACGTGTGGAAGTGAAAACGTTCTCCATTCCGACCGGAACTCAATCTAAAATCACCGATCACCTGTTTCAAGGACAGATGCCTAAACTGATCGTCTTAGGTTTTGTGGATAATGCTGCTTTTAATGGAGATAGTACTAATAATCCGTTTCATTTCCAAAATCAGAAAGTCAAGAAATTAGTATCAATGTAGAAATGATGGAAACCCGTCCCCTGGAACCGAATTTCACAGATGATGATCGATATCTGAGATCGTATTTATCTCTGTATAAAGGCTTGGGGAAAATTAGGTCTAGATTGGGCCCCTGACATTACCCTGGAAGAGTATAAAAACGGATACACTCTATGGTGTGTGGATTTCACCAAAGATCAAGAAGCCCAGACGGATAAATTTCATCTCATACAAACAGGAAACCTGAGAGTGGAAGTACAATTCACTGCTAATCTAACCACTACCTTGAACTACGTGGTGTATGTTTGTTAGAAATCAACAAACAGAAAAAGTGGCGATTGATTACTAATGGACACACAACAATTGCGAGACGTCTTATCTCGAGATTTAGGATGTTCGTTTGCCGGTGTCTATCCTAGAGATTTATTACCTGAGATTTTACCTTATCAAAAAGCGGTCGTCATCAATACAGACCCCGGAGCCCATTGGGTGTGTGTGTGTGTGTGTGTGTGTATTTGAATAGTCCTATTATAGAATATTTCGATTCTTACGGATTACCACCCCCCCCCCCCCATCCATCGAGACATTAAAAACTTTATTCAACGTCATGGTGACCAGTGGCCATATAACACACATTGTTATCAAGATTTGAACACGGATGTGTGCGGACAATAGTGCGTGTATTATTTACATCAACATCATCGAGGTAGAAAAACAGTACGAGATTGGATTCTTCCCTGGCAAGGCACGGCCTTACAACGCGATCATTATGTGGGACAATGGTTTAAAGAGACGTTTGGTAAACTTAAAACACATCAAGGACAAACTTGTCGATGTCGTTCTATGAACGTATTGTAAATAATGTTGTTTAAAATTGTTGTTCAATAAAAATTGAAAACAAATTTCATTAGTTTCTCATTGTAATAAAATTGTCTTTTCGTAAGAGGTGGTAGCCCTTAAAAGGGCTGTGGGGTTGGCCCTGAAAAGGACCGTTTCAAAAATAAAATTCGGGCTCTTGAAGCCCACGCCCCTCAAAATACATCATGGCCGCTTCTAGCAGGGGGTCGTCCGGCCTGCGGTCCCCCACTTAGACTTCTTTTTCTTCTTTTTCCTGAACAGGACAAACTGTATCTTCTCCCCAATGAACACTAAGTGCCCTGGGGGCCTTTCCTCTTTTGTCAGCTCATTATCCCAGTCTTCCAACTGGGAAAAATGGTAGTTCAGCACAGCTGGAGCTTTTACCCCAGAAATTGCTGGATTAGCAGTGAAGAGAACTAAGGTTTGCCACTGTATATAAAACATCATACCGCGGAGGGGCCTCCGCGGTCGAGTGGTTAGAGTATCGGGCTCAAAATCACAAAGCCTCTCACCTCTGTCGGCGCGTGTTCGAATCTCGGCCGCGGCGTTATGTGAACAAGTTTGCCAGTTTACTTGCGGAAGATCGGTGGTCTATTCCCACGTACATTGTATCTGGGTTCTCTCCTCCACTAACAAAAACTGGACGCCACCAGATAACTGAAAAATTGTTGAGTGTGGCTGAAAGCAATAAATATTCAGTAATCAATCATACCGCGGACGTGTGACGATTATGACGTCAGTCTCTGGCTCGCTTTGTTTATGTGTCAACACAAGTATTTATATTATCGATTATGACGTCACTCTTTCGCTCTCTGTTTCAATATAAGTATTCATATTATCGATTATGAAGTCAATCTCATGCTCTCTGTTTATGTATCAACATAAGTATCCATGATGTCTGAACGTTACCTACTGTTAAATGGTAAACTCTTATATGGCTATGGAGAAAAACCATGGTTCGATTGCTGCTGTTTTCAATGTAAGAAAGAAAACGTCAGAGCTAAACAAGAATGGCAAAAAGTACGCAACACTATCGTTTCACACTATGGTTTATAAAATATGTGGTTACTCAAAGAAACCCTGGTTAGAATGTACGTGCACACAATGTACCCCGACTCCTGAAGAAGAACGAACTCATCAAAACTGTACGTGTGACATTTGTTGATCATGAGTGTGACTTATGTCCAGGGAGATTTACTCAACATAGCGGTAGAGGTGATTGTGCACCAGTGTAATTGTTTAACTGTAAAACCTCATGGATTAAGTCAAAGTATTGCTGATCAATTTCCCTGCGCTAATTTGTATGTGACTCGGAGACCCTTTGGCCGTAGAAATCTAGGCATACCTACAGATCGGGGTATTCCCGGTACCTTAAGTATCATGTCTCATACCAAACACCGTGATGTCATTTGTTTCTTAGCTCAATGGGATTACGGGCATGAAACTCATCGTCTACCCTTCTATCGAGATAGTCGTGAACAACGAGAACTATGGTTTCGCCAATGTTCACAAGAATTAGGCACTTTGCCGTACAAGACTTTAGCGTTTCCTTTTAAGATTGGCTGTGGATTAGCAGGAGGAGATTGGACTCATTATAGAGAATTCATTCATGATTTTGCTCATCGATATAAGAAACATGTGATGATTGTCATTAAACGATAATCTTTCTCAATAAAAACAATTCTCAATTAAAAAAATGTGTTTCTTGAACCCTGTAATAAAAGTGTCTTTTCGTTAAACGTGGTGGCCCTGAAAATGGCCGTTGGGTTTAGCCCTGAAAAGGGCTTTTGGGTCTTTTTACTGCTCACCCTGGAACCGACAGAGTGGGCAGCGTCCTCGGGTGAGACGCCCGGCCTCCAAAAACTCCATGCACTGTTGTGCAGGCAGCTCTATTGCTGCACCCCGCGCACCCCACCGATGAATTTGCCTGCTCCTGCAGACAAATGCGATACCGTATCCTGGTGAGGGATACTCGCCAGCCCCACCCCGGTACCGATGATGGCAGGTGTATGGGCTGCCTTGGTGTGGGTGGAGGCCCTCGAGGTCGTCGTGCGGGAGAAGCTGCAGGGGTCTCCGGCACGACAGCCTCCTCCGGAGGTGGCGAGGGTACCGGGTGGGGCTCCTCATCCTCGCTGAGGGGGGTAGGAGACGATTCCCCCTCGTATGGTGGTGGTGGCGAGGGAGTTGGTGGTGCTTGACGACGAGGACGCCTCGCCATCGACATTCTGGCCGTGGCCCGGTTCTCACGCAGGCGTCGGTGGGTCCTCTCGACAAGCAGCTCCTGCATATATTCCCCATCCAGTGGGGAAAATGTCGAAACTGTTGGAGAATATTGTTGAGTCTAGTTCCCATTCCTCAGCACCTCTGTGACCAGCACTAACCGCATTCTGTATCCGGGCATCACGATGTACGTAGGTGGAATGTCACTCATCGTAAATGATTACTGGGTAACCAGTGAAGTGAACTGACAAATGCGGCTGTATATAACGTCATAGCGCGGCCGGAAAAGAAAGCACCCCCTTGTTTGGAAACGGAGCCAAGATGGCGAACATCAAAATGATCAATTTGTGCTTTTGACGCTAGATTTTTTTTTTGCGAATGATGGGTTCTACACCAAGGATTTATGAAAATAAATATTAATCATCGATAGAGTGCAAGATCTTGTATGAGATCAACATTGTTTTATGTCTCTCCATTTCAAAATAGGAAAAAGACAACCGTTGAAAGGCGAGGGTAAATGATTCTACTCGAAGTCTAAAAAAAATTATTTCTCCACTTCATTCGATCGACAAGAACCTAATGCATCATATTTTTATAAGTTTTTATCTCATTTCAGAAACAAACGAGGGTTTAGGACACGAGTACGCGAATACGATTTTCAAACACCTCAGAAAAATCTTAGGAAATCTATAATATGAAATATAATTTGAAATACATATATTATTTGAAATATATCATTTGACATGCATATATGGTATAATTTGAGCTATATAATTTAGTCTGTATTATTATTCTTGTCAAATCTTTTTTCTTAAAAACAATGGAATGTTGAAATACACAGCTCTCCAAAATATCGCCACGTCATCTTCTCGCGCCAACACTTCTATTATGACGTTAAGTACTGCAAAAGCGCACACCGTTAACCTTCGTTATCTTAAAACATAAGTTTCCAGGTATCACGCGCTTCCCGCTATACCAGGTGTTGTCCAGACCAGGTAACACGCGCTTCCCGCCACGCTAGATATTTTCTAGAAAACGCACGCCCTTCCCGCCACACCAGGTGTTGTCTAGACCAGGTAACACACGCTTCCCGCCACGCCAGGTGTTTAGACCAGTGCTATAAAAGGAGAGCTCGAGTGGCAGACTTCATTCTGACACTAGAAACCAGCGAGGAAAGAGATGGCTCAAAAACAGTTAGACTTTGTCCACCACGCCGAGAAGAAATTAGCCGATATGCTCAATAATAACCTGGCGCCAGATCCGACGTACAACGACAATCAAGTGAAGATGAGTCAGACCCATGACTATCTTTCCAGCCAGAATCCTACTGACCCTGGAATGGGATTCTTTCCCCCTGATACACAGGACGCTACGGGATTGGACTTTGATAGGGGTTGGAGTTAGGGATATACAATGCACAACCTATGAGTAAGGAATATTTAGCCTGATCTCCACCACGCTAGACGGAATTGTTAACCGCATCAATGTGCTGCACAATGAGATTGTTAATCACACGGGACTTGTGCTCAAAAAACTGGACGAAATAGGTGGGAAGACAAAATCGTGGTATACGTGTGGAGAAAGTGGACAATGGTCACCCGATCGACCACAGAAAAACAGAGAGTCTGGAGGAAAAAAGAGCATAAACTAGGATCCCTGCTATAGGTGTGGCCAGCTGGGCCATTGGATTAGTGACTGCCCTCAAGCCGAAATCAGTGGCATGATTCCTCCGGTGCCTGGGACAAAACCAACCTTAAAACGAGACTGTACGTTTCTAGAAATTTTAAACCCCGTACCGCCGACTAACCAAGAGGAACACCCTAAAAAGAAGTGGAAACTGAGTAGAAATAAGAAGGACTAGTGTGTGTGTGTGTGTGTGTGTGTGTGTGTGAAATGACTGTTTGACCTTTTGCATACTTTTACTTGTTCTTAATTGTTTTAATTGAATTTAATAAAATGTTGAAACTTCTCTTTTCTGAAAAACCATGGAATTTGAACACTGGATTTTAACACAGGATTTTTAACACTGGAATGCGGAAATGCGTAGCTTACCCCCGCCAACACTTCTATTATGGGCACCCCCAATAGTGCAATTCGATGAAGCCCCCAGCAAGGCAAAAAAAAAACAAAACAAAAAAAAAAACGTGCACTCAGTTGACCCCCCAGACGGGTATACTACTACTCTTCATCAATAAATTAGTTTTTTATATCAATTGAAATAAATTTATAAACAATTTTAATCAAGCAAATGCAGTTTTCTGATTACAATTTTCTCTATGACTACTTTTCTATAATTCCAGTCGGGTTTGGTTCAATTTTGGAAATATCGCAGTATTCATGAATTGAATTTGATGATTTTATTTCAACTTCTTTTTAAAATACATTTGTATGATCTATCTTTTTCCGAACTGGCATGTGTCTTGACTATTTCATCCTTAGATTTGAGAAATGTCAATCAATAGCGTTTTCAATTTTCAAAAATATTGTTGATTCAAAAATTTAGAATGTCTTTTATGCCTGTTTCATTAGATATTCATATCCCATCAATTAACAACAAGCTTTGGACTCTAAAATCTCTTATTTTCAGAGAAAGCACGTTTCTCTTTATTATTCCGTAAAAAATCACCAAAAAATTCATATAAAATAATTGAGAGCTTGCATCACATTTTCGATGTTGAAATATTTTAACAAGCCATTATATAAAATTTTGATGTCATGAGCTACAATGTACCTTGATGTGAGAATCACTGGTCTTTCGGATATGACCTTAAAATAGGGGTTCCATATCCATATTTGTAGTACTTCACCTACAGCTTGTAACGTCTCAATATGAGAGAAATATTCTCGGAGGAACATAAATAAACAAACAAAACACACTGAATAATAACATGTGTACGAGTAACAAACATCCCACTATATAAGATGTCCAAATGATATCATAGCAATTTAAAGGTATTGGAGTGTCTTTTAGCGTCTGTGAGGCATTGACTGAGGTGCGGTAACCAACTTGAATCAACACTCTGGAAGGTTTTCATAAGGGAAGTTCTGCAGCTCTGTCAGAGAACTACAGGTCTGGAGCTCTGTCAGAGAACTATAGAACTGCAGCTCTGTCAGAGAACTACAGATCTGTGCTCTGTCAGAGCACTACAGATCTGCAGCTCTGTCAGAGAACTACGGATCTGCAGCTCTGTCAGAGAACTACAGATCTGCAGCTAATCCAGAACAAGCTGTCGTGTGTCAAATGACTCCCAGAGTGCGTGACCACTTTTAGAGTTACGGCTCTTTGGTCTTCACGCGTATCTATCTGTCTGTCGTTAAGAACAAGGAAATATTGATGTTTCCATCAATTGTTGCCCGGCGAAATTTAAGTGTCAATTTTTGTTAACAGGAATATCCATTGAAATAACGTAAAACCCATCGCCTACATCGTTCATCTGATTCACATGGCCCTTCTCTTGTTTATTTATTTTTTATTTGATCTTGGCTCCAACTTCGCCCGGAAGGGTCAGGACATAATCGAACAACGTGGAAATGCTTACCGATATAAATAACATAAACTTGCTGTTCTGAAGATTTCCTTTTCTGTATACATGCATTATGTTAATTTTGATCACCCTAACCATGCACAGGGTTAATAACTTGAATTAAAAAAAGAATCTATACAATTCAGGAACGTTTACATTTCAATACGATTTAATGTACCCCTACTAATCTTGAAAAAGAATTTGGTTTTCGTTTCTTTTTTTATTTTCATTTCCTGTATATTCCCATTTTAAAAAAAATTGACCTCGAGTTGTGGCCCCACATTACACCTGGGGCCCTGAATTAAACAAAGTTGATTTGGATATGTATACCCCATTTAAAAGTCTGATTCCCTATTGTGGTCCCATCCTACTTCCGGGAACGACAATTTGAACAAACGTGAATCTGAACAATGTCGGAAAGCTTTCATGAAACATTCCACTTTTCTGGGCCAGTGGTTCTTGATCAGAAGATTTTTTAGAAGACCCCCTAGTTTTTTTCATTTCTTGATTGTCTCAATTGAAGGGGACGTGACCTTAAATTCTTAACAAACCTGAATCCTCTTTAACCTCTGGATAATTTGTGCCAAGCATGGTTAAAATTGGCCCAACATTTGTGTGTGGAGAAGATGAGATGTGAAAAGTTTACGGACGGACGAACGGACGCCGGGCAAAATGTGAATCAGCAGAGCTCTCCTGAGTTCTTTCAGTTCAAGTCAACTAAAACACTAGCTCCTGTGTTGAGTATCTTGTGAACATATTTGCTAAATATCTAAACATTAAAAATTTACAAAATAGATCGCGTTTGAACCGGTACATGATACAACTGCATGTGTTATTGACCCAAACAATCTAAATGCACCTGTCATAAAAAGTTTGGGAAAGTATTCCTCTTATAATCTTTCTTTTTACCAAATTCCATTACCCCTCCCCCCCCCCCCTTTTTTTTAAGGGTTTAGGAGGTGCTGCAAAGACAAAGTATTTTGCATTAGAAAAAACTAAGTCCAGGGATGATAAGTTTTTGTAAAGAAAAAAATGGACAGTGTTCTCTTGTAATAAGAACAACTACATAATTATTGTGATCTCTCGTTGTACCAAGTTTCATTTAAATCTCCCAAAAGTTTAGGAGGAGTTGCGAATACAAAATATTTTGCATACAAAAAACTAAACAAAATCCAAGACAATAACTCCCTTTTAAACGCTTGACAGTGTTCCCTTACACTATGCACATCTCCCCATTATGATTTTCTTTGTACCAAGTTTCCAAGTTTCATTAAAATCCCCTCAAGGGTTTAGGAGGAGTAGCGAAGACAAAGTTAAGGGGACAGACTGAAGACAGCGGTGTAGCATAGTACGCCCGCGTAGACTGCGAAGGTAATATGATACAAGGAAGGTGGGAGTTACGTCCCGTCGAGACATGGCACCACTTGGTTGATTGATTGATTGTTTGTTTTACGTCCCGTCGAGAATTTTTCACTCATATTGAGACGTCACAAGCTGTAGGTGAAGTACCACAAATTTAGTCCTATGCTTAGCGTTCAGGGCCGTAGCAGTGAGGGTTCTTTAACGTACCAACGCCTGATGTGACACGAGACCTCCGCTTTCAAAGTCATATCCGAACGACCAGCGATTCTCACTTTTAAATTCCGAGCGTTTAACAAAGGATCAATATCACTACCTATGTGTATGTCTTTGTTTTGATGCGGCTATGGCACTATCAGGGTCGAACTCACGACTATCCGGTTAGGAAACGAACGCTCTGCCACTGAGCTGCCGCGACCGGTAAAGGGGGAAGAGGGGGTACCTGAAGTCCTTAGTACACAAACATTCTGTGTTCTGTAACCAAAATTATGAATTTTAGTGTAATACTACAATTTCTCTAAGGCAAAATATTCAATTTTGTCTACTATTTTTTTCCCTTTGCTTTTAATTCTTTCATTTGTGCAAGCTTAAATATATACTTTACTTAATATCGTCAACTTTTGGATGTGTATGATTTTCCCAAATGTCTTAAAAGTAAACCTTGCAAGCATGCCATGTACATGTGAGAAGATCGTATTCTGTATTATACAGTTATAGCTATTGTATAGACGTATTACGAGGGATGCTTTTTAAGTTCGTAGAGTAAGCCTATAACTTTTTAACTCGATTATGAAGTTGCACGATTTTATACATAGAACTTTCGTAATCATTCCTCTCTCGAACGGTATCAATGTATGCGGCACACGAGGTCCACGTGCGCGCTGCGCTGGATATTTTCAACACGTGGTTTTATACACTATAGTAAAATACGCGTATAGCGTTCAATATGGATGGAAAAATCTCTGAACACAGGGTATATTGTTAGATTCGAGCACACTTCGGGTTTCCGTCAGCGGAAATTCATGCTGATTTGCAAAAGGTTTATGGGAATGGTGCTTTAAAATATGCTACAGTTTGCAAGTGGGACGTCGTTGTAATGATGGTCTGCAGTCAATTGAAAATGACCCTGGAGTGGGTAGGCCGGTTTCCGTTTTGACGGAAAAGAACGTTGCTACTGTGAATACGTTAATTGAAGAAGACGTACGCTATACCGTGCAAGAGATAGAAGAATTAAGTGGCATTCATTCGTCAAGTGTTTTGAATATCTTACGTGAACGAATTGGGCTACGTAAGATCTGCGCCAGCTGGGTGCCCCATTTGCTCACTGACGCGCAGAAACAAAGTAGGTTAGACTTGCATCGCAAGTTATAAAAAAAATATGATAAATGTGACCCACGTCGTTTAGAAGAGATATTTACAGGTGATGAAACCTGGATCTATCATTTTCAACCCGATTCTAAGGCTAAAATCAAGGTTTGGGTTTCATCTGAGGGCGACAGACCTGTCATTGCGCGTCGTTGCAAAGCATCAAATCGCATGTTGTATGCCATTGTCTTTGATTTCAAAGGTCCAGTCCTTCAAATTCCAGTCCTGAAAGGTAGTTCTGTCACTGGAAAGATTTACAGAGAAAGTGTTCTTACTCAACTTGTTGATTTCTATCAGAAACGCAGACCGCACATCAAATTTCTCCATGATAACGCACCGGCCCATAAATCCGTTACGGTACAGGAATATCTTGAAAGAATCTGGGCTCGATGTCTTAGATCATCCCCCATACAGCCCTGACCTGTCCCTCTGTGGCTTTTGGTTGTTCCCAAGACTAAAGTAAATACTGGCAGGGCACCGTTTTGAATCCCGTTGTCGTATAGGCAGTGCGTCTACCAGTGTCTGCAACATATACCTAAAGAGGAGTACCGGGCGGCGTTCCGGAAATGGGTAGATCGGTGTAAAATGTGTCTTGAGGCAGACGGGACATATTTCGAAGGTCTTAGATAAATAAAATTTTGATATTTCAAGCGGGTTAAAGAAGATCGTCCTACTCTACGAACTTAAAAAGTGTCCCTCGTATATTTACTAAGATTGATACGCGCATTGTTTACAACTGTAAAAGCATTCATAAAGAAAAGGCTATTACTGCAAATTGTAAAGATACCAAAAAGGAAAACATTAATTGGTTATAGGAACATGAAAGGTTTTCTGTTATAAAAAGATTTATAATTACTTAATTATAAGAAGCAGGAAATAATGCCATACTCGAGAAGCGAATGTGCACCCCTTTAAGAGGTATTTAAATAAGTTTTTACACAACACGTGTGTTATTATACTGATTAACGTGATGAAAAATGTCCAATTCAGAATAAAGAAATCATTGAATTCCGGATGATCTTTAAAACGCAGTTGAGAGCAAATTAATGTATTCCTATTGTTCAAAAAATTGTCAGTATTGTTATTATTTTTATTATTTTATCGATACGTGTTTTAAAAATCATTCGATGAAAATGTGGAAAATGGGCTGTAATGCCTCTTTAAGTGATATGTTTTAATAAACAAAGCGAAATTCAAAATACGGCAAATAGCTACAATACCTCGTGTTAAAAGTGTAATATTTAATGAACTGATACTTCAGATAAAACAAATCTTTTAATTCAATAGCAAGAAATTGTATGATAAAGCGAAAAATGTATTGCAACATATATACGCTTTTGCATTTTGAAAAAAAAGAAAGAAATAAAAATCTTATAAAGAGGGACCTGTAATTGTACGGATACACATCTCCGTATGAATTCCTCAAAGCCCTCATATTATTACCCCTGATTCTAGATGATCTACAAATATAAAATACATTCATTTTCTGATTAAGAAGCACCGACTTTATATTTCTAGAAATAGCTTAATCATTGAATTGTGACCTTTCACACATATGATTACTTCTCCCGACTAATTCCCCATCATAATCTCACAAATGCAGATGAGAGAGAGAGAGAGAGAGAGAGAGAGAGAGAGAGAGCAGCCCGACTCTCCGAGTTGCAGTAAAAGACTTTTTTGTTTGGTTTACTGAAACTCTTTCATTAGAATTATCTGCCCCTGGTTGCAGAATTATATCTCCCTCGGTGTTCTGCTAGAAGACAATTACTGATCAAGGTCAATTTGCGATAATGTAAAATTTCGAGCGCTCGGATAGACTTCAAATCTATATCAATTCAAATTAGTGAGGAATTAAAAAAACAAAACAGTAGGCTCGTTTGATTTGCTGTCGCACTCCGGGTTGAAATATTGATGATTGTATCTCGATCCTAAGTCAGCAGCTGAATTTTTTTTGTCTATCTCTTTCTTTGTTTTTTATTTCCGATCAAACAGCACACTTCATATGCCTTATCCCGTCATCGGGCAAACCCATAAAGTCTAGTATAATTGACAACAAATTGAATTGAGGTCGGCCACAGCTCTAGGCCGGGGACGGATTCCATTTTTCTGATTGAGTTCAGATGCTTCAGACTAAGTAATACGCTTACTAGTCCCCAGCAACAGCGTGATTACCCCCACTACTCTGTCCAGATATCATCTTTTCTGTGTTATTGTGTAGTATGATGAGACAATGGCGGTTTTTCTAGGCACGCGTTTTAGCACCTCCTTGGCGGGAGATTAGAAACAGACAGAAGGGGTACTTAACATCAGTTCTGCTTGTTTAATGAGACATCAATAAACATGGAAGAAAAAAAAGAAAAAAAAAAGATTTACTCTAATAATGTTACGCCATCTGAGAAAACCATGATAAAATTGCTTTATATATAATTTCATATTTGGCTTACTGCCAAATTGTTTCTTAAAACAAGGAAAACACACGCAAACTAGGATGCTTAAAACTTAAAGCGCATAGAAAAAATAAACACCACTAAATAACAATTGACTTATAGTAAGTTATTTGAAAGTAAAATATCTATCACTGGCAAATACATACACACATACATACATACATACCTATATACATACATACATACATGCCTATATACATACACACACACACACACACACACACACACACACACACATATATATATATATATATATATATATATATATATATATATAAGTAAAATATCTATCACTTGTAAATACATACACAGATACATACATACATACCTATATACATACATACATCATATATATATATATATATATATATATATAAAGAATTTTGGTTGGTTGTATAGAATTGTTTAACGCCCACTTGAGAATGGTTCTGTCATACGGAGATATGTCGCGATTGCCTGTGAACGGTTGCAAACTTTTAACCTATGCTCGGTCGCTTACGGTTTTTGAGCAGGGGGAATCTTTATTGTGCCACATCTGCTGTGACAGGGGACTTCGATTCTGAAGGACCGCCCCATTTATTTGCCTGTTTCGTGCTAAAAGGGGTATTAAGAGCTATTTCAACCCGCATTCCCCCCGGAATAAAAAGTAAGGAAAGTTAAAACAAAAACTTTTCACAAAAAGGTGGTCTATATTATTTTGTATGTTTTTTTTTAACTTAGGGTAGTCTAATAGCGAATACTGTCAAAGTTCGATTTTTAAATAAATTATTAATATAACATTACTTTTGAAATAAACACCCCCCCCCCCCCCCTATAATGACATTACCTATTCAGGTGTTAACGAATTTTATATCAGCTGGAAATCTGCGGCGCATTCTTTAAGCAGTGTGTTTATTTCTTGATTGATAGGTCGAGTGTCCTTCATCAGCTCACTAAGACATTCACAATATATTGTTTATTTCCCTCCCTGTAGGACTAGGAAAATATTCCCAAAGAAATCGAAAATACTGCTATTTTTCACCTGTATATTTTTATTTTGAACTAATTTAATTTTTCTCTAAATTGTTGATTGAAATGAACCGTGGGATAGTATGTCTTGGTACAAAAAACAGCTGTGGCAAATTCTGGTGTCAAACCCAGTTGTGTTTAATCTTGATTCAAGCGAACAGCTTCCCCTATTTAATGCACTTTTCAAAAGGTGATATAACGATAAGTTTTTATTACAAGATAAAAGGTCATAAATAGGAGATAACATTTGTAATCATAAGATAAACCCTCATTAAAATTAAAGAAGTACCGATGCGATTTTGTTGAGAAGGGAATTTTTGTAAAAACATTTATGATTTGTACTTTAAATCAAATAGAAAAAGGTAACATGAAAGTCTGTGTACTATCTAACAGCGACTTCCGTGGCGGATCCAAAAGTTGTTGGATTTAGAACTGAATGAAAGCTGCACAAAAGTAGAGAATATAGAGAGGTATAGATATATCTACATGTACCACCATCCAAACAGAGAGACATAGAGAAAAACATCACACAGAGAGAGAGAGAGAAAGAGAGAGATACATCAGAGAGAGATACATCAGAGAGAGATACATCAGAGAGAGAGAGAGAGAAAGAGAGAGATACATCAGATAGAGAGAGAGAGATCAGAGAGAGAGATATATCAGAGAGAGAGAGAGAGATCACAGAGAGAGAGATACATCAGAGAGAGAGATACATGAGAGAGAGAGAGAGATACATCAGAGAGAGATACATCAGAGAGAGAGAGAGAGAGAGAGAGAGAGAGATCAGAGAGAGATACATCAGAGAGAGAGAGATACATCAGAGAGAGAGAGAGAATATCACACATACATGGACAGAGAGAGAGGCATAGAGAAATACATCACACACACACAGAGACAAAGCCAAATATCAAATTATAATATATTTATCCAATGCGGAAAAAAGTTCGGAAAACTGATCCTTGCAATTCATCAATGGACACAATTCATTCAAAAGTAGGTCAAACGTAACGAAACTTGAACTTGATCTGTACACCGTCTATTCTACCAAACTTGATGGTTAGAGACAGGCCGCTATAAAGACTGGTATCAGTCCTATATACTGACGGAACACGCAACACCTGATGATTTTATATATTATAAATTTGTTCATATATCTAATAAACAAATTCATAGTGGTATATTATAAACCATGTTAACTGAACACTATTCTTTGATTTTGAACATGATTTTATTCCCAAAGAGGCTATAGTTGAAAGAAATGTTAATGAGGGGTGCGTTAAAATGTGGTTTTGTTTACTAGTAGCGGGCATGACCTCCATTAGCAGTGATGACGGCACGAAGGCGACTTGACATTGATTGGCAAACATTTCGGATGGTCCTCTGAGGAATATTCTACCATTCCACCAACAAGGCTCTTCTTAATTCTTGTGGATTCTGAGGCTGCCGGCTGCGCACACGTCTCCCCAGCTCGCCCCACAAATGCTCGATTGGATTCAAGTCTGGGGACATAGCGGGCCAATCAAGGACGTCAATGGCGTTCGTTTGAATTTTTGTGGTGTCAATCTTGCCGTATGTGCGCGCGCATTGTCCTGTTGTAAAATTAATCCATTTCCTTGCCTATGCTGCTGCATTAATGATGCTAAAACAGGCTGAAGAATTTCGCCCACACACCTCCTAGCAGTGAAGGTTCCATTTAAAACGATCAATTGTGACCGACAATTGTGGTTAATCGCACCCCAGACCATGACGCCTCTCCCTCCAAACCTGTCGCGCTCGATGACACAATTGCAAAACGTTCATGTATACGACGGCGAACTCGACATCCGCCGTCTGCGTTGCTAACGTTAAATTTGAACTCATCTGAGAGCACATCATTTGACGAATTTTGACGTTGAGTCAGATGCTGACTTGCCCATTGCAATCTGTATCATCGGTGATGCGGTTTAAGCTGTATCCCCTTATAAGGTCTTCTGCAGCGGATCCCATGGCGCTTCAAAATTCTGGAAACGTTCTAGGATGAATAGGCTTCCCATGACGTCCAATGATTTCTCTCGCCGTGGTCGCAGCGGCCGTGAACCTTTTGCGCAGATGACGTTGCCGTATGAACGCTTGTTGCCGTGGCGTTGTCACAAATGGTTGACCAGGTCTTGGGCGATCATTTAGGGATCCTCCCTGATGGAATTGTGTCAACAACCGGCTAACTGTACAAGGGTGGATATTAAAACTCCTTGCAACCTTACGGTGACTAACCCTTGTTTGCAGCATACCAAGTGCATGATTGCGCATTCCATTCCTTAAGCGCAGCATAGTCTTGATTTTGAAATTTTTCTGTTAGTGTTGTCTATGCTTTCACCAACAAAGTTGTTTTATCGCGAAAAACTCCTTTATTACCTTTCCACGTGTTTGAAAAAAAAAGCCCTGAACATTTGTACTATGCTACTCACAACGCGCAAACAATGAACACAGATAAATCGAGAGATGGATTTTAAAAATCAATACGATGTATGTTCGGTAAATTTTGCAATGTATATATATGTAATGTTTTCAATGAATGAATTAAAAAAGAAAACCGTGTGTTGTGTCAGTATATGATGATAGTCACTCAGACGAGGGAGGGGAATCAAAAAGAGATTCCGATTCATACTTGGGCTCTGATTTTGAAATAAACAGAGAGGTACACTTAGAAATCACACCTTAGTGTAAGTAATATACTTAGAAATAACACACCATTATAACAATATACTTAGAAATAACACACCAGTATAAGATTGATTGATTATGTATTGTTTCACGTCCCGCTTGGGAATTTTTCACTCATATGGAGATGTCATTACTGGTGAAGGGCTGCAAGTGGGCTTATGGCCTTTGAGCAGGGAGGGCTCGTTTACGTGCCACACCTGCTGTGACACGGGACCTAAGTTTTTGCGGTCTCATCCGAAGGACCGCCCCATTTAGTCGCCTCTTACAACAAGCAAGGGTATTGAGGATCTATTCTAACAGCCCGGATCCCCATGGGTAAGAAATACACTTAGAATTCACACCCCAGTGTAAGAAGTACACATAACTCAGTGTAAGAAATACTCTGAGAAATCACACCCCAGTGTAAGACAGTGTAAGACAGTATAAGGCAGGGGCGTATACTGTTATCTTTTGATGTCTTGGCTAACTGCAGGCAGGGGGTCTGGAGCTCCTGAATTCTAGAGATTTTGAATGGCAAAAATAACATTATCTGAAGATACATATTTTACTTTGTTGACAAAATTGAGAAATAATACATAGAGACATTCTCAGCAAACATGAAGTCAAGCATGTACATCAATGATTGCCAATGACAATCATACAACACAAAACAATTACATGTATCCTAATCAGAAAATCGGATGGCGTGACCGATTACTAAACGAAATTAGAATTTTTTACCGGCCGTCGTACAATTATTTAAACCATTTTACATCATCTTTAATAATAATTCCGGATTCAAATAATGACCAAGCGTATTTCGTTTCAGCTAATGACTTTATTGAAGAATCAGACGTCTTTTCTTTGTAGAGATAAACTCGGTCACGGCTTGATTTAAATCGCATTTGTAATCTTTGTGCACGTGAATGAGAGCCAGGAGACTTAGCCGCTGTTGCCCCATAGTCACACCAAGGTAATTTTTTACCCTTTTCACACCAAGGTAATTTTTTACCCTTTTCACACCAAGGCAATTTTTTACCCTTTTCATTGCCGAAAAGGACCTCTCTGCTGATGCTGTGATCACTGGCATCGTTATAAGCACCAAACAAACCTGATATATGTTCGGATACAACTGACGGTTAGTAACCTGCAGCGTAGTCTGAAGATCTTTTGGCTTGTTGGTGTCAGATTCAATTTCCCACTTCGTTTGCCAACGACGTACTTCAGTAAAGAACTGTTGTGGCTCTGGCATTAATCTTTCGTATTGATGTAGAATTTCTCCTTGCCTTTCCATAGTTACTTCTTGTAAGCGAGAAGGAATCAGTGACTGGCCAGCAAAATGTCCCTTGGGAACAACAAGACGATCATCACGTTCTACCAGCAGGAGATCTATAGATGGAAAGTAAACGGACCTCTTGTAATACTCTGTAATACAGTGCAGGATGGAATATTTAGTCGATTCCTTTGCCTTCCAACAACTCTTGGCTTCTCGATAACGACGTCATGTTTATTTGCAATTTCACAAGCGCGATCATATAAAGTATCTCAGACTGCTTCATCGTTACGTTCATCTGAGAGAAGTTTTTTTAAGAACTGTTGTTTCATGCACTGCTTCTACAAGGTCCATCGTTTTTGCCTGAAGTAAAGCGGAGAGAGCTACAGTGTTATGAAGAACGTGTTCTCCGACAACGAGACTTATAATAAAGTCAAAGTGAAGAATGCTTCTCAGTCTACCATTGGCCTTGTTATCCCCATCATCATGAAGATCTCCCAACGCATCGACGATGACATCAAAGGCATTGAGAAATGTAAAACGAACATCTGCTCGGGCGGACCATCTTGTTTCGCAAAGGTCTCTGAGTTTTTTTCTCCTTTTTCCAAGCTCATGTTGGGTAATAACTAGACCTTCCTGACAATTGCACAGTTTTTTGGCTGAGTAAGAAAATGAAAATGCAATATCCTGTACCGCTGTCACCATGTTTCTGATTGTTTGTTCTGATGACGCATGGGCGATCGATAAATTCAAACAATGCGCATGACAGTGGACATACGTTGCGTTCGGATACAAATCTCGAATTTGGTTTTGAACCCCTTGGCGATTTCCTTTCATATTGGACGCGTCGTCATAGCCTTGGCCAACTATTTTGTTTAAGTCGATTCCAATTGCATTTAACTTACGAGTGAAAGTTTCTGCTAATATTTCTGTTGTGAACTTTGTACTTACAAATGCCAGGAATTTTTCCCTTATTGTGTACAAATTGTCAACAACAACAACCCCCCCCCCCCCCAAAAAAAACAACAACAAAAAAAACAAAAAAAAAACAACAAACAAAACAAAACAAAACAAACGAACACAAAGAGATATCTGTTCTGTTGTGCTTTTGTCTGTACACTCGTCTGCAAACAAATCAAACGATCCTGCTTCGTTACATTGACAGACGTAATCTGTTCCCCTAATATGTTAATCATCTCATTCTGTATGATAGGGAGAGAGATATTTTCCTATTGCAGGACCATTGGCTAAATGGGCAGCAAGATCCGGCTCCCTCTGTGCTCTGTATTCCAAAATGGCAAAGTAATTGCTTTCCAATTCAAAGTGCCCCTCAGTGGTATATTCTGTTTTGCACATAAAGCTATCGTTTCAAAAAGTATGCACAATAATTTTCTATTGATCTGAACAAGTTCATCGTGGGCCTTACTAATTTGCTGACAAATGTTCTTTTCCTTACTTGTGATGATAGAAATGAATCTTCCTGATGCTTCTACATTGTCATGATGTGGAGACCCATCTCTTAGGTGTCTTGCAATTAAGGATCCAATATTTTTCCAATCATTTGTTGGCTCTGCAGAAAGGGACTTCTCCTTTGAGTTGTTTTGGCCAAATAACATGCATGGAGCACAATGCACTGCATCTTTGGACAAGGAGTAACGAAGCCATTTGTACTTCAGCAACAAGTCGCCATTGAATCGTCTTTCTTTCTTTTCTTTCTTTTTTTTCCTTTTCTTTTTGGTTACCAGAGTCTTTAAAATTAAATATAAAATTCAAATTACCTATTACATAATTATGATTGTTTCCTGAAAAAATTATGATAATGATTCATTAATATATTAATTGTATTCCGTTCTACATTTTACATCAAGTACATTTTTTGTTTGTTTTGGTTTTTTTTTCAGGGGGGATTTTAATTCATAGAAATCATGGAAGGGAACTCCAATCTTTTTTTAATCAATTGGTATCGTGGTGCCGTGCAAATATCTCATACATTTTTGGGACAAGGTTTTGCAAATAAATTGATTATGCAATTACCTGAAAGGAAATTTGAAGTTCTGTATAGATCCTGCATCCCATTGTTCTTCAAGAGGATGCTGCTTTTGAGTATTTGTCCATTGCTCAATGTGTGAGCTTCCAGTCGAAAAAGGGTCGACATATGGAGGTACAAACTGCTTGCAGGTTTCATTGGGCCTACTGGCTTTTGATTCTGGATAGCACTTATGGGATCGGTCGAAAATTTTATATCTAAATGTATTCGAACAAAGAGATTGGGAAATGACTTTAATGGAAATACAATGCGAACATCATGAACACGTAATACGGCTCATAAATTTATGATATATTCGATTAATTATTACCTTTGTTTTCTGTTTCCCTTTGTAGTGGGGTTTTAGGTATTACTGTCGCAGCAGATGTTGTTTTGAAATAGTCAGCTATCGACTTCATTTTAACTTAAATCATTTGATTTTCAGACAACAATTATATTTCATAACAAATGTTTGAATATTAACCAGTATATTGGAATATGAATAATCGTTCAATAAATAAAGAACCTGAAAAGGGTGGATAAGTAAATTACGGATTCCTAAGAGTTAGACAAACAAGTCTAACAGGAATGATCGAAAAGATTTATAATAATCTTTTTTTCCCTTCTCAGACAGCCCTATTTATAGATTAATTTTACATTTGGAAAAAATGATGTGTAGACTTCATCATTTTAGTCTATATGGAATATACACCACTCTAAGAAATACACTTCGAAATCACACCCCAGTGTAACAAATACACTAAGAATTCACACCCTAAAATAAGAAATATAACAAGAAATCACACCCCCGTGTAAGAAAAACACCTAGAATTCACACCCTGTGTAAGAAGTACACTTAGAAATTACCGCTCAGTATACAATATACATATCACACCCCATATATCAAGTACACTTAAATTTCACACCCAGTGTAAGAAGAGCACTTAGGATTCATACTTCAGTGTAAGAAATACACTCAGAAATCGAACCCCAGTGTAAGTAATACACTTAGAAATTACACCCCAGTGAAGGCGTACACTTCGAAGTTACACCTCAGTGTTAGAAATACACTGAGAAATCACACTCCAATGTAAGAAATATACTTAGAATTCACACCGAGTGTAAGAAATACACTTCGAAATTACACCTCAGTGTAGGAAATACACTCAGAAATCACACCCCAGTGTAAGAGGTACACTTACAAATCACACCCAGTGTAAGAGGTACACTTAAAAATCACACTTCAGTGTAAGAAATACACTGAGAAATCACACCCCAGTGTAAGAAATACACTTAGAATTCACACCCAAGTGTAAGTCATACACTTTGAATTCACACACCGGTGTAAGAAGTACACTTAGAATTCACACCCAGTGGAAGACATACATTTAGAAATCACACCCCAGTGTAAGAAATGTTCTTATAAATCACACCCCAGTGTAATACATACACTTAGAAATCACTGCTTCCTCAGTGTAGAAAATTACACCCCAACGAATGAAATACTCTTATAAATCACAAGGTAGTGCTAGAGGCCAGTTACACTAGAATTCTATGCTACACTCAAACTGAAGTCAACGTTAGGCGGTGACTGGGATCTGCGGCAGCCATTGTGTTTTCATACTGATGTTTCTAATGACGCTGTCTGAGATGCCCACGACTTGAGCTAGCCTTGCTGTTCTTTGTATGCATCATTAATCTGGTAGTTCATTTGTTCGTGATGATATCCATGTTATTTTTTTTTAATTAACACTATGGTCGGTGTTCATTGAGTTTAAGGACAGACTAAGAAGATGGTTAATGGTTTTTTCCTGATTATTACGTAAACCATTCTCACTGCACCGGCGATGACTACTATATCACGCCAAAATTTGTTGTTACAATTTTCGTCCCTTTCGGAATTTTTCACTTATGGACATTTTACAAGCTGTAGGTGAAGTGCCATGAACAGGACCGTAGCAGTGAGGGTTCGGTAACGTGCCAGCGCCTGCCGCGACACGGGACCTCTGTGTTGATGGTCATATCCGAAAGACCCGTGATTCTCGCCTCTAAAGACAACTGAAGTATTGCGACACACACACACACACACACACACACACACACATGGGATATATAATCTGATACAAACATTACAACACGATATCTTATGCATCTGTAGGAGTATGAATATTCATAAAAATGATTAATAAAAAATTATATTTACTCTAAGTAGCGTTCTTCCGCTTGTTAATTGCCAGATACAGCAAGTTCTAATAGATTTGATATCACGGCCACAAAAAATTCAATGAGTATCATTGTATTCATTGTAAGTATTGTGTGAGTGATTATGTATGGATAAACATTAAACAAACAGAGAATATTAACCAGAGCTCCGTGGTCGAATGGACATGGGTTTGAATCTGAACGTCATCATTAACATTTATTGTTTACTGCCCGTGTCCTTTGTTTACCCGGCATCAGGACGTGTCACATGACGAGTAAGATATTCAAGATAGAGATACCCAGTGTCGTTTGAGGGAACAGGTACAAGGATAAGATCTCTCACCTATATCTAACGGGATCGCAATATAAGCCGTGGAATATCGACAACACCCCGTTCCCTTCTATGGAAAAATAATTTGAATTCAGACTCTATGATAACAGTTAAAAGGTATTCCAAATTACAGGCGCTCGACGTTTTAAATATCTAGGCTCCTGTAATAAAAAAATGTCTTCCTTAAACAAACTAGTTTGTTTCAGAAAGATATTTTTATATAGATATTTAAAACATCGAGCGCCTGTTTTCCAAATACAGTTCATTGAATACTGTATAAAGAGTATTTTGCACGATGGAAATGCTGGCGTTTTAGTAGGTAATGAAATCTGGTCAACTTTAAAAATACTGAACTTTCTAGTCGTGTAAATGATACACTTGTATGGTGAAACTGTGCAAAAAGGATAACGCGCTGAGATTTCCAACTACAATCTTGATAAAAATAAAATATCGCCAAATATTCACTGCGTGAAAATGATGCGATATACGGTACTGTATTTGTAATTACCAATTAACATCATTTTCTTCTTTCCAGAATTATGCGAGTCACAATGCTCAAAGCCGTGATATAGTTCATCAACAACAAAGTACATAAACTGTACCTGTAAACATCTGTACCTGTAAATATATGTACCTGTAAATACTTATACCTGTAAACATCTGTACCTGTAAATATATGTACCTGTAAACATCTGTACCTGTAAACACTTATACCTGTAAATATATGTACCTGTAAACACTTATACCTATAAATATATGTACCTGTAAACACTTATACCTGTAAATATATGTACCTGTTATCACGTATACCTGTAAATGTATGTACGTGTAAACACTTATACCTGTAAATATATGTACCTGTAAACACTTATACCTGTAAATATATGTACGTGTAAACACTTATACCTGTAAATATATGTACCTGTAAACACTTATACCTGTAAACACTTATAACTGTAAATATATGTACCTGTAAACACTTATACCTGTAAATATCTGTACCTGTAAATATTTGTACCTGTAAACACATGAACCTATACATGTATAAACCTGTAGTGTAGATATATATGACTTTGCCCTCTCAATTCACCAAGCATGACGTAGATTTAATTATCTTTAATAATAGAAGACAATGAAACAGACAAAAACGCACAATCGGGTTTTATAGACGGTTTGTATTTCAACAGTTGCCATTCAGTGAAATTATATCGGTCATTCGGTCAGTTTCTGTGGTTTAAACACGTGTGTCTCTGTCGGCGTGGTTGACGTTGGTGAGGACTACAGTGTCTTGTGCTGTTTCTGTGAGGATCATGGTGTTGTCAGGTATTTCCGTGTATCCATCCGAATCGTCACGTGATTTCCTACAGCAGCAGCACTCACGAAATCTCGCATCGAAACAGAAAAACACAAGAGGATTCAAGGCTGCATTACAGAACATTAAGCACACACCCACAATCTTCACAATGTGCCATGTGACGTCGTAGGGTGAGGGGTCGAAGTAATTCCACAGTAGGTACACGTGTCGAGGCAGCCATGTCACAATGAAAACTATAACGAGACCAAAAACAAGGACAGCCATGCGTTTTCGTTTGGAATTTTTCCTCATTTCTTCTTCAAGTACAGTTTGACTTCCATCATGATAACACGGATGAAACCGAGACCTTTCCGAAAACAGATTGTACCCAATCAAAGAATAACAAACTGCTATAATTAATAAAGGCAGGGCGAAAATACAGGTGAATTTTATGATGACGAGTGTCTTGGCGTAAGTTTCTCCCCAGTTCTCCCGGTACGGGCGGCAGTAGTGTAACTCTCTGTAAGACATTGTCTCCGCTGACACAAGGTCAGGAATAGCTAACATGGAAGCCACCAGCCACAGGATGAAAGAAATCACGGATGATGACGTCAAATTCATAGATGGCGAATGAAGTTTTAGCATACGATATCTCTCTACGCTTAAAGCGGAGATCATGAAAACAGTAATGGAGGTACTCAGCGTATGAATACATTCACTAAATTTACAAAGTGAATCACCAAACGGCCAATAATTCATCGTATAAATGGATGATAAAAACGGCATCGCTATTGTTAAGGTCAAGAGGTCACCTACGGCCAAGTTTGTACAGTAAATGTTATGTGGTGACGTCAATCGATTACGGCATATGACGTACGCCAGGAGTGCGATATTACCCAGTACTCCCGCAACAAATATGACTGAACATATGGCGATAATTGCAAATGTTTCAGGTCTCTTGGCGAAAAGTTCCATTTGCACGAGATCAAACGATCCATTCTCGCGAGAGTTGCTTTGCATGACAATTGACGAATTGTTCATATTGAAATGGTTTTGTATGAAAATGAAAACAAAATATAATCCAAATTATTTCCAATTTTTACGAAATCCCAGGCGATGGGAGATTTAGGTATTTTTTCTCCTTTTTACTCGATAAACCTTATGGCTATTCCCGCACTCTGGTAATTCTAACACAAAAAAGTACAGAATTCCTCGGCACATTAACAATACACACGAATACAACGGGTGCTAATCAATAATCACCAAATGTACTCACTCTCCACATAAACACAACCTAAAGTCACCTCTATAACAGTTTCTCTCAGGTTTAAGAGAGAGAAATGAAAGGGGAGAATCAAGCATAAATTGCCCAGTTCATCCTCAAGGCGACGTGTACATTTCAGATTACGCGAAAGTGAAGTCCGTGGCGTTCCGTGGTTTTGTTATCATTTGAACTCTTACAGAGTCTGAGCATCACAGGCTTCTTGTCAAACGTTTTGGTGCCAGTGATTATTGTACATATTCATCATGATAACTAATCATCGTTCATGTATAGCCCCCCAGTGGCGATTATCAAAAGCAATACATCTCATGTTCCGAACTTATATACGTTCCCCCCAATCTTATCTCTGTTTTACACAGTCTAATGTGTCTTTTAGATAGACCCTATTCTCACGATATTGGAGCCTTTAGACGCGATAATCCATCTGCCTCTGCTCCCGTAGTCAGGTTTTATATAAATAAAACGGAGCAAAGTCAACACGCCCAGCAAAAGTGCTTTCCTGTAATATACTCAGTAAAGCAATAAAGTTTTCCGAAATGTATTTGAAAAAAAATATGATAAATAAACCATTGACATTAAAACAGGCATTACATGTTTGGCACCTGGGGGACAGTTATTGGAATTATAAAATCTAATTTGATAAATTCCTAACGTTTTAACCTGGTTAAAAAGCGAAGAAAAAAAAATCCCTTTTAAACCACGTTTTGTCCAAACGATGGCTAAAATTGTTAAAATCCAGTTTATTTTGAAACATAATTGAGGAGGTTAAATTTTATAGTTTAATGCTGCCATCTAAAAAAGGAATGTAGGATTTTAGAAAATCTGAAGAATTTGGTCAAAGGTAGGCAAAATACACATGAGCTTTAGACGTTATAGGATTTGGTCACGTAATGTCATGACCCAATGCAAGTCTACAAATGATATCTTATTTCTTAAATATTTCTCTGAAAATATTCTGATATATTTTTCTGACAATATTCTGATATATTTCTCTGACAATATTCTGATATATTTTTCTGACAATATTCTGATATATTTCTCTGACAATATTCTGATATATTTTTCTGACAATATTCTGATATATTTCTCTGACAATATTCTGATATTTTTCTTTCAAAACATTCTACTATATTTCTCTGACAATATTCTGATATATTTCTCTGACAATATTCTGATATATTTTTCTGACAATATTCTGATATATTTCTCTGACAATATTCTGATATTTTTCTTTCAAAACATTCTACTATATTTCTCTGACAATATTCTGATATATTTCTCTGACAATATTCTGATATATTTCTCTGACAATATTCTGATATTTTTCTTTCAAAACACTCTACTATATTTCTCTGAAGATGTCTAAGATGTGCTATTGTGATATTTCTCTGAAAATATTCTGTTTTATTTTTCTGAAAATATTCTATTATATTTCTTGGAGGACATTCTTCTGTATTTCGCTGCTCATATCTTAATGAACAATGGCTAAGATAGAAAATGTATTGTCATATTTTGAGAAGGGAAGAGGCCGTTGAACTCCGGTATAAACAGGAATGATCCTGCTGCGGATTTTTCACATGTTACAAATAAATCTCTTTTGTTTGTTGTCGTATGACGTGCCACTTTTCCTCATTATTCATAATTTCCTGTCAATATATCGCTAACAGTTAAATTTTGATATGAGGTTTTTTTTTTTTAGTGGGACGGGACACACCAATCAATTACCGCGCAATTAGTTTTCCTGATTTACGATATTTCGTTTACACGTGCCATCATTTAAATGTTATGACGTAACCATGACAACGTGAAACACTCGCGCGCGTCTCCAATGATCCGGAGCGGTATTTGATATATTTTTTGTGTGTGTGTCGTTTACGAGGTGTTGTCACGAGCAACTCCTGATAAATTGAAATATATAATGTGAAAAAGCTTTTAGACCTGTTTTCGTGTTTTTTATTATTAAATGAACACGTGGTACAATATACTACAACAAACGAAGCTCGGGAGTTGAAACACACAAGAGACTGATATAAAAACAATGTAGAAAGAAAATTCGCTGAGGCGTGAAAAACTAATTACAAAGGCGTCGAGTTTAGGAGGCTAGGGGTTTAGTGCCATTTTAATATTCAAAAGTTTCTTGATATCATTCATTCGTTTTTTGTTAATGTGCAGGAGATACCCATTGATCAACATAAGTGCGATTTTTAGATGACGATTAAATATTAATTGAAGTTTAGAAATTTGTTATAGCATGAGGACCCTCACTTCATCATATTCTGAATTTTCTGAGAGAACTTAATCCAGCAAGGCTAGTGTACATTAATATTTAAACCGTCAACATGCCGGGACTCTTTAATTTCAATTAATTTTTCATAACGAAACCATTTAGCACCGTCAATTTAAAATCAAACAATTGATACAATACAAAGAAAAAGTACTCACTAGAGACAAAATCAAACAATGATATATTACAAAAGGAAAAAGTACTCACTACAGACGAAATCAAACAATTGATATATTATAAAAGGAAAAATGTACTATACTGCAGAAATCCAATCCATTTAATATCCAGTGAATTTTCATGCAGATTGGTTTGTGTTTATTACTGCAGTGTACAAAAAGACATTTTTCGGTATTAAGTTGAAATGTATTTGAATATTGAATGTAACTTTGGACTAAAAGACATTATATTAATGTGTGGAATAGATATAACATGGAAAGACTGCGCTTAGTTCACGTGTTGTGAACGCTGATCTGCGTAAAAAGAGTGCCATGATTTCATGTCAAATCACAGAAAGTAGAAACGAAAAACCATACTTATGATATCATCATTCCAAATATCTTAAATTGGTCACCTTGAAAATAACATTCTTAAATTTCTGTGAGGATGGTAGGATAAGAAGTAAATTTTTGGAATCGTATTTGGCAGCCTATTTTTTGCTCAGAATTTGAAATCGACATAAAAATGTATGCATAGTAAAACATTTTTAATAAAATGGTAGCTGTATGAAATAGAGTTGGTTTTTATATTTTGCTGGTTTGTCTTTATATGTCATGATAAATGAAGACAGCCATTGATCATATTTCTATTTCCTAAAGTATCCCTTTTTGTTATAATAATAATTGAAATAGAAAAACCTTTTCATTTTTCTCTTCATAGCACGTTGTATATAAATGTTGAATAAAAATAATGTTACAATATTGCTATACGCAATTCGGAATATGGGAAAATTGAAACTGAATGGGAAAATGTACAAAATGACACTCGAATGAAATCTGGCAAAAATAAACTCTGATATCAGTTTGACCTAAAGACCCACACACTCAAAACGAGGCTTGCATGAGTACTGGGCTCTAGCCTACCCCACATGGCTTGATATTGTTTGTTGATATCCTGTGTGTTTCAACATTAAATTCCACCAAAATATTTGATAAGAAAGTGTGAAATGATTATGCTTTAAAATACTAACGCAGATCAAAAAACCAACAGATTGCTCACAGATGATAAACCTCATTTATTTTGTGTTTTAGATTTAACCTTCATGCAGCGTGTTGGGAAGATAGGAAGAGAATTTTGCAAAAAATAAAAAATTCTATTCAATATTCACGGCATTACTTAGACAGAGAAAATGATGTGTGGAATGGGAGAATTATTCAAGTAGATATAGAAATACAACCGGTCTGCACTCATTTATCACACAAATAAATTCATCAGGTTTTGAACGGAAATGGGAGGGGGGCCATTAATGTCCGATATGGATTAAATGTGAAATCTCTTTTTCTTTCTTTCTCTCTCTCTCAGTGTGTGTGTGGGGGGGGGCGTATGCCTGGTCTGTCTATCTGTCTCTCCTATACCTAGCATATTGCAAGGGTTATAAAGGTTAATAGGTAGTAAAGGTGAATATACAGTTTGTTTTGGTAGTGGTTGAGACTAAAATGAGTTTAAACATTTTTGATTATAAATTAATTTTATTCCTTTTAATTGATGTATAAGAACAAAACCTTGACGACGTGTTTCTGTGTCACCAACTGGACTGCGCTGAGTGAGAAGAAGTTTTGCAGTCATTCACCAATGACTTGGTACAACGTGAGAAAGTATCACAGCTGTGTAATTAGTGCATTTCCCCGGAGTTTTTGCGTATCTCTTCATCTCATAAATATTCAATAAAAATAAACTTTCCATCATTTTTTCATTATTGTCTTCCTCGCCTCTGGTGATTTCTTAATGAGGATTTCTATTCCGAAGGTCCGTCAATGTCTCATTATACCGTAAGCAATTCTACAAGATGCACAACAAACATTTCCACCCTTGGAGAATAGGTGGATTTTACATTGCATGCTCTGTTAATTGAAATTGTTTAGAAATTTATTGTTTAGTAGACTTTCTGTAGGGCGCGTGCCTCTATGATAGATACAATTCATGTTTGTTTGACCCAAGTACGGAAATGTCCGTCTCTCCAAACAGAAAGCTCAATTATGGCGCTTTCATTACGCATTTTAAACAAGAGATTGCTAATACGTAAAGTGTCAGTAATTTGATTTACTTGGTAAGTATAGTTTACACACACAAAAGAAAAAAAAAATTACATTTCATTTATTCTAGCGCAAACCTGACGATGGTCGTGATATCGAACAAATATTACGATTATAAGAAAAAGATTTCTTGACCAAGATTTCTATCACGAAGGACAAAATTTCAGTACCAGCAAATTTAGATGTATCGGTCTATATTTGGTATATGTGTCACAGAACTGACTTAACCATCAGGTCAACAGATCATTTATTGAAAAAGTACACGTTCAATTAGAGTCGCTATATTATAAACAAACATCCAGACTGTTCAACAAATCGGAAAATTGGCAATTTGTCATTGTCAGCTTCTGCAAGTAACGAGCACTCTCACCTTCCGAATCTGTCAAATCGTATACCACTTAATCAATGTGAAAACAGGGGGTTATCAGATAAAAGTCCAAATATGGACAGACGAGTCGATAATCTATTGGTATTTTTGACCATTTGTTACATTGCTATGACGTGATATTCCGATAATATCCGATCGACTGTTATTGATCCTTTTGGAATTTATACTGTGTTGCGTGTACATCAGGCCCCACCGTCAGAGGAGCTTTAGATCGCGAGGTTTGATTAGCTGGAAGGGTGCGTGACATTGGTGCATAGAAGCTGACCGTCCTCAGTGATGATTTATAGGGTCCGCTGACACTGACCAGGAAATCTACACCAACCCCTCAGTATAATGTGCTATTTTAGGAGCCGAGATCCCCACTTGCTTATTTCAATATTTGTTTTCAGCGAGGCCTTTCCCCTCACACTCTGTAATTGAAACGTCTTTGTTACGTCCTTCATTGAGTGAGGAGATTTTCTCTGTTTTGAGATTTGATATTGTGTTTTTCGAACTAACACTTTTCAAGACACCTGATAGCATTTCGACATACGCACTCTTTGTACTGGTGCCTGTTATCAGAGTTATGAACATTTTCAGTGAACCAGTTTATAAAATATTTAGTATTTCATGTTTTTCTTCTTTATCATTAAATAAAATAAACAAAATATATTCTTTAAGCCCAACTTTGTACCTCCTGTATCGTAAATGGATGAACAGGACATTGACCGCTTATACGTTAAGTCTGTTTGCTCGCACAATTAAGGATCCTGCAAAATGCACTGTACCTAAAGAATTAAGTTAGTATTGAAGCTAAGTATATTCAAATACAACCGTTGCTCCATAATTGAGAAGTAATTTTTTGGTATGAGGATAGCACTAGTAAATGGCGAGATTTGGTCTGGTTTTTCAGGTGTACTTTGGTACGGGGATAATACTTGAAGTTATCGCTAGGCCAAGTTTGGTCTGATTTGCAGGTGCACTTGTTTTACATCTCTATATTCTCTCCCGTTTTAATCACTCCCATTGTATTTACCCTCGCAATAAACTTCAGTCGAAATATTTAATGGAGGTAAATGATACAATTCTATAGATTCCATGGATGGAAGCTGCCTATCAGCGCACTCATTAAACGATTGTTTCACTAGAATGTTTTCCAGTTAACATATTAACCATGCCGTGACGCCAATTTCCGGGAAAATAAAAATTCCGGAATTTAGTGCGGGATTTTGTCTTGCTGTTAAATGCGATAAGCCCGTGGGTAGTTAGTTCGTATCCAAGTATACAATTTTCTGAAGTGACATTTGATGAATACAACTCATGTTTTCTCTTTCGACTACATTTCCGGTAAATCAGGCGCATCTATACAAAGCACGCTTATCGCTGATTATTTCAACACTGGATTCAGTTCCGTTAAATTTAAGTGTGCTAGAATTCTACACATCGATGCTTTGAAATAGTCATCCAGGGTATAGCAAAAGCCCATGGTTTCATCAATTTTCGATGGCATGAAATTCTGAGAATTTGTCGAAAAGTGTATAGTGTTTTGCCTACTAATGTGTCATAATAAAATGATATATATTTATTACGTGACAGTGAGGGGTATATAAATCGTAGCTCATTTGGCATAATAATAGAGTTTATAGAATATAGTACATTTTTTGAATGATCGTGAGTGGTATATAAACATATATTACGTGACTTCGAGGGCGACATACCAGAATATTTGCCCTTATTCTGGTATAGTCTCCCGAGAAGTCATGTGACGTATGGTTATATATAACATTTTTCAAGATCAAAACCAAAGAGTTTAAGACATTTATTATACATTATTTGACACATGAATGAAATTTAATTCAAAATTTCATCAAAGGGAAAATCTTATATATATAAATATAAACATATATATATATATATAGTTTGTTTGTTTACATTCACTTAGCAACCGACCTTTTAAATTTCGAATCCTAGCTAATTAATATGCAGAGCTAATGAGTGCGAGAGATGATACAGCTCTTTTTGGTGTTATAACTCTTTGCTGTGTGACAAGGCACTTTTCTGAGTGCAAAAAATAAATCAAATTTGAGGCATATAGCGAAACTAAATACAAAAATATTATATAGTACTTTTATTGAATGCTAGTGAATGGAATACAAAACATAGTACATTTATTGACTGCTAGTGAATGGTATATAAAACATAGTACATTTATTGACTGCTAGTGAATGGTATATAAAACATAGTACATTTATTGACTGCTAGTGAATGGTATATAAAACATAGTACATTTATTGACTGCTAGTGAATGGTATATAAAACATAGTACATTTATTGACTGCTAGTGAATGGTATATAAAACATAGTACATTTATTGACTGCTAGTGAATGGTATATAAAACATAGTACATTTATTGACTGCTAGTGAATGGTATATAAAACATGATACACCTGGAGACGGCCCAGGACCGAGACCCCTGGAAATCTCTTAAATTGTTGGCGTCTATTGCCCAGGAGGGGTTCATGTACCAGACTTAAGTAAATAAGTAAGTACAATTATTGAATGATAGTGAGTGGTATATAAGACATAGTGCATTTATTTGAATGACTGTGGGTGGTATATGAGACATCGAGCATTTGTTGCATGATGATAAATTTAAAAACATAGTATATTTATTGAATGATAGCGATTAGTTTACAATACATAATATATTTATTGAATGATAATAGCAAGCGAAGCTCGTGTCGCGAGCAACTCGTTCCAATGATTGAACATGCGAGACACGTGACTTTGCTCTGCATCCGTTGAAAAAAAAAATACGAGCATTACCCACAATGCTCTGGTAAAATGCCGCCGTCACTGCGGAACTATCGCGTTTTCTTACCTAGTAGCTAATACAGAGAGTGTAGGAGATATATGTAACTAGACAGCCTTCTCATACCTTCGTAAGAAAATTATTGGTTAAAAAAACAAAGTTAAATATAACGTCAAAATACGCTGTTTACATCACCTGCACAATTTCCCAGCGTTAAATGAATACTACGCGGATCAAATGCCGAAACATGTGTTGCAAGATATAATTAAAGGTCTCCACTCATTCCATGGACATACCGTAAAAACATATTAACAGCTTACAGAAATAGTGATAGACAAAACATAGTACATTTATTGCGTTATAGTTAGAGGTATATACAAAACATAGTACATTTATTGCGTTATAGTTAGTTGTATATACAAAACATAGTACATTTACTGTATTATAGTTAAAGGTATACAAAGCATAGTATATTTATTGTATTACAGTTAGTGGTATACAAAGCACAGTACATTTATTGCATTGTAGTTAGTAGCATAGAAAACATAATACACTTACTGCGTTATATTTAGTGGTATACCAAACATAGTACATTTATTACGTTATAGTTAGTAATCTACATAACATAGTGCATTTATTGCGTTATAGTTAGAGGTATATACAAAACACAGTGCAGTTAGTTTTATACAAAATATTGTATATTTACTGCATTATAGTTAGTGGAATATAAAACATACTACATTTATTGTATTGTAGTTTGTGGTATATACACAATATAGTAATTTTACTGCATTATAGTTAGGGGTATGTACAAAACATAGTATATTTATTGCGTCATAATTAGTGGTATATCAAACATAGTACATTTATTAGTTGTTTGGGTTTGTTGAATTGTCTGTTTTAAATCCTCTCGAGTATTTTTCAGCCATATTAAGACGCCACCAGCTGTATCACATATATAGACCTATGCTTAGCGCTTACGGCAATACCAGTGAGGTACGTTAACGTGCCAACGCCAACGGGATCTCCGTTTCTAAGGTCATATTCGAAAGACCCGTGATTCTCACTTCTAGACGCTGAGCGTTTGGAGATGGAGAAATCGTTACCTATGTTTATGTCTTGGGTTTGACGCGGCCATGACACCTGTCGCGGTAGCCCAGTGGTTAGCATGTTCGCTTCGTAACCGGGAGGTCGTGAGTGCAAGCCAATCCCATGCTATATGTACAGTTTCTTTGATTTACGGTATGCAATTACTCATTATAGCCATATTTACGGTTTGGAGTCTGTCCTCCGTTTGTAAATCAACACTATAACATTAAATTGATATCACACTGTTACAACATCATCATTACATTCTCTGTACTGGTCAGAGGACACGTACAGAAATAAAATCACATGACACTGATTTTAAGCAATTCGTTATTACTCAATTAACTCAATAAATGGGGCGATTAATGTCGCCATGACCTTACAAACATATCATAATCAGTGGATTTGGAATCAACTTAGTAAAATAAGGTTGGTACATACACCTTTAAAAAAAAACTTTAAAAGATCGAAGAAGTTCGTTTATTCTCGTGTAAAATTCATTGGACATGGCTCTATATATCATTAACTTAATGATTTCAGAGACAACAGCTTAGTTTACAGGTTTGAGAATATTTTTTACATCAAGTTAAATCTTGCTGCCAGTTTTGAAGTAACGTTTGTTATACTAGAAAGATCGTACCGACAATAGTTAACTATTTCTTTAGAATGTTGAAAAGCTGAATAAAGACGTTGTTGGGTTGTTTGGTATCGATAAATGTCAAAATATTAAACAATTATTTTCATCTAGTCGTATCCCGTAAATTAAAAAAAAACTTGAGCATAGATTTAAGACTGTAATGTTCGTTACTGCCAAGTATAGGAAAATATATGCACCCACTGTCTGAAAACCTCCACGAATACATAAGCGTACTTGCTGGCTTTTGAAATGGCCGTTGATATTGGTATATACCCATTTATAAAGTCTGTAATTGTTGTAACTGTTTATTGCCCTTAAATCTTATGTCTGATCAGCATAGTGTATAGACACAGAATATAAACAAGAAGACTGTATACGACATAATGTGAAGAGTTGAGTGAATACTTCATTTTTAAGCAAACCAGGGGAATGATTTTTTTTTTGATTTGCCATACCTTGTAAAGCGCTTTAGAGTTTCTTTTAAGATAAAGCGCTTTATAAATGTTATTATTATTATTATTTTATTTTACCAAACAGCTCGATACCGCATCACACGAAACTCTCTGACAATACAACCGACTCCGGTTCCCCATTGAATCCTAGCTCGAACCACAGCCTTCAGAAAAGTTTAGAATAGTGTTGATTTGTCATCGATAACGAATATTAGAATAGCTTGATGTTTTAGCAAAATACGTACCCCAGTTAACGGACAGTTCCGGGAATTGCAAAATTTGAAGCGGGTGCAGCATTTGATATGCTTCTGATAAGGTTTAGTTGATTTCTTTATTGACATTTGTTGTAAATTTTTAAACATTTTCGAGAAAATAAAGTGATTTAAAATGAAAGTTTAAATTCAACACCACATCTATCTTGATACCTTTCCCATCTGTAGAAAATTACAACATCAATTTCTCTTACATTACTAATGATGTGTCAGTATATATATATATATATATATATATATATATATATATATATATATATGTGTGTGTGTGTGTGTGTGTGTGTGTGTGTGTGTGATATTAATTCAAACTATACCATATGTTCGAAAACATCTTATGCGTCCAAAGAAAAATTAATATGTACGTTTTTAAAGTTATAAAGTTGAATTGTATGGGCCGTTTTATGTACATTAAATCTAATATATCTATTAATATAAATAATAATTGAAAATATGAATAGAATCAATAACGGTATTGCGCATTTGAACTTTAATCTTTTAAATATGTGCATAATCCTGAAATAAAATTTGTTGAATTGTGTAATGTTCGTTACAACAGCGACACTGTTCAAAGAGTCATCAATTTTTTTTATTTTGTTTACTAGGTGGGTTTCTTTTTGGCGTTGTATAAATGAATAAAAATCTGGGCAAAACGTTTATCCTAAGATCTTTTTGTCTATAAGATATAACATGTTTCATATTTTGTAGGAGAATGCTCACGTCAGTAATCTGTTGATTTGGTGAACAGGTGCTTGGTTTGTTTATTTGAACTGTCAGTACAAATTAAAATAATCTGACATGTCGGTAACAGTTCTCTCTGGGGCGCAGCCAATTTATGTAACTCACTTACAAAATGAAGACGGAATATAGTACGCACATTTCCCACAAATGTCTCTTTGTAGTATTTTTTTGTCACGGAGATTTCATAACCTTTCAGTCACAGAAAAATAATCAATGAGCTCACAGAACTACGCTTTCTTTGATGCTAAAAAAATGAGAACAATATACCTGTCATACCAGTCTTCTAAATAAATAATATTCCTTAAATCCTGACACAGATTCATATTTCTTCGCATTTTCCTTTCAATTGAACCAAATTACTGAGTTTGGATGTATTTAGACTGCTAAAAATCGTGTTTCTCAGATTCAAATCATGCACAACAGGCAAGTTTTATGGCTCAATTTTTAGGTAGAACTCGCGTCCATTAAAATGTAATAGAGACTGACAACTCCTACCAAAATCAGGTACCACTCAATACGTGTATTTGAATGAAAACATTGTTTTAATATTGGAAGGGTGGAACAGAGCTATGATCAGCTTTTTAAGACCTCCAAACACGAACCCGCGGTAATTATTTAAAAAAAAAGAACGAACCTACGCAAAACTTGTAAATGGAAGATGTGTAAGTTTATGGTAACTAATTAATGACTCTCCGCCAAAAGGAAAACCCTAATATGTTTCTTCCATTTTTTAACCCATTCTGCAATCAATTATTCAAGAGATGCATGAATCAGTTTTAGTCATTAAAATTGATTAACATGCAAATGTTGCCAAACAAATCAGGCTTATCAATCAAGAGCTGCACACGCTCAAGTGTTTTCTAAGGATAAATATGATGAATGTATTGCTAAGCCTTGGCGTTCTGTGGTACACTCCGGGCCAACATCACCCTTTGTTGAGGTCTGGTTAATGGAAAATTAAATCAAATCTGGTCAGTATGACGTAATTTTCCCCTCCCCCACCGCGATATAAGTCGATGGAAAATCCGATTGAGTTCAAATAAATGAAATTTTATTACGAGATATTTGGTCTTTAATTTGTGAATGGAGTGGCCCAGGCAAATTTGATTAGGACTACATAGATAAAATGATAATAATAATAATAATAAACCATGATCAATCACATGAATATCAACTGATTTCTATATCTCTATGTATCGGGAATAAGTTAAAGGGAAAAAAAATCCTTTAAAGTCTATGAATGAACCCAACGTTTAAAAATATGAATCACATTCATCCAAAGAGCTCATTCACATGGTTTTTTTTTCTCTTAGAGTCAACGTACCATAAGCTACAATAGTACAAACTAGTGGCATAGGGTTAAATCGGATTGATGCAAAGAACAGTCCACTCCACTTATATTGAGGTTGCTTATATTGAACTATCTATTATATTGAAGTCGCTTATGTTGAATTATCTGTTATATTGAAGTCACTTATATTGAACTATCTGTTATATTGAAGTCGCTTATGTTGAACTATCTGTTATATTGAAATCGCTTATATTGAACTATCTGCTATATTGAAGTCACTTATGTTGAACTATCTGTTATATTGAAATCGCTTATATTGAACTATCTGCTATATTGAAGTCACTTATGTTGAACTATAATATCAACATAGGCTACATTGAAATTTGGGTATATATAATATTAAGGTTAGTCCTATATTCAGAGTACTCTGTATAGATAAATAGACAGATGATGGAGGGATAGATAGGTAGATGTGATACACGTAGATATGATATATAGATATATAAATATGGCATATATATATATATATATATATATATATATATATATATATATATATATATAGATAGATAGATAGATAGATAGATAGATAGATAGATAGATAGATGTGAAACATGTTGATATGATAGATAAATATGGCAGATATATAGATGGCGGATGGGTACATGTACATGCACTTTATAATTTGGTGACCTAAAATACCTGGATTTCTTTATGACAGGTGACGATCACATTTGTAATCATTGAAATTGACCATGATCGGTGAAATATGTGATGGTTGAGAAGAACCTTTGATATTCTGCAGGACGTCATCTCACAGAAAATTATAAAACTACGTGCACATGTACCCTGTTACCTCAGCACACCCACTCACTCGGACATTTGTATATTTCAAAGCTAAGGTTATCATCACACAATTCATCTATTGATGAAAGAGAATTTATTTTTCAAACTGTCCATATTATCTCGTGTCATAACAACCTAAGTTCGATTAGTTCATTACAGTAAAGTTACATGTCGTCAATGTGTTCCTTATTTTTTTCTTCCTCTTCATTTATTTATTTATTTATCTATTGCCAAGCGGGCCCCTGATCAAGTTCGTTGCCTATAGCTAGGGTAAGATAAAGTGTGCATACCATAATACATCCGACTTCCGGTCTACCATTTCAAGAGAACGGATGTCCATGTTACCTTGAAATATGATACTGTCGAAGAGGAAATCGGATGGTACGCGTGTCCTTCTTAAAGCCTTCAATGGAATGTTCTCTTGGGGAACTGGCGGGTCGATAGTGATTTGATTGCATGACATTGATAATTGCTCGAAGACGATAATGGTCAAAACGCACCCTGGTCCCAAAGCCGCCACAATTCCACGGCTTAATGACATTGGTGTCGAGACGTTTAGCGTCTGTCAAATTGTTATATTTTGTAATAAAATAAAATGTTTCTCTGTCAGTTACATCGAAGTGCGCTTGCACTCGGCATCCAATATCAAACCATATCAACCTGGTAAAATCAATTGTCTTTTATCTTTATTTCACTAAGGAGAATTTATCTCGCACTAAATTATGAACAGGGACATTCTCATTGTACGGACCGGAATTATTTATGCCTGCGCAATCTAATGAAAGCTAGGATTTTTTTCTCTCTCGATACAAGGGTGTAGTCAACTGAAACGAAACAGGTAGAACATAAAAATCATTTATTTATTCGGCGGTCGAGGTAAGGGGTGCGGTGATGGTGGTGGGGGTGGGAGTGTCAAAGTGGGCTGACATTGTCACCCTTAACATCTATCCATGTTGCCGTGCACAACAGTTGAAAATTCATGTCTTTCCAATTTTATTCATTTTTTGTATAAAAAAAAAACCTCGTAGACTCGATTAATTTGATGGAATGTAGGAAAGTTCAATGGATGTTTAGATTGAAAAATTGCAAAGTTCTAACAATAACTACGTCATTAGTTTATTTCTCTTACTTCAGAATCGTCCATTAAAGCATAAATACAAAAGTACATTTTACATGCAGAATTCAGCAGTTCGATGGTTTTAATTAACTAAGGCAAATTTTGAAATAAAACTGAAATGTTCACCAATAAAAGATATAATATATGGCTTTTAAGGGAAATCAATTATTCATTAAAACGACATTCATGAAACCCCTGTGTATAAATACAAAGGAAAAATGTTTAAAAATATCCAAGCACTTGCCATTTAGAAACACGTTTCTGAAAATTTGACACAGGTGCTCATCATGTAGTCTTGAAATTACGTCACCTACAGAATTGTCATATTTATGAAGAAATGTTTAGCGCTGTCGATACAATGCATTGTTACTTTCGGAAGGTCGATGCTCTCTTCCCGGGTACATTGTATCTGAGTTCTCTCCTCCACCTTTAAAAACTGGACGCCACCAGATAACTGAAAAATTGTTGAGTGTGGCGGAACACAACAAACAAACAAAGCATTGTAAAGTCCTGATCTGACAGAAGCCATTAAACAACACGCACTAAAAGAAAATGAATAAATAAATAAGTAAATAAATATTAAAAATAAAAAAAATAAAGGGGGGAAAATGTAATGAAAGCAAAAACATTGGAAGTATAAATGATAACACACAGAGTAAATTGTACTTGATACTGACAGAATAAGTTATTTACATGAAAATGAATGTAATCGTGTTTAAACAATTCTTTCAAATATTTTACTAACACAGCTCAAAAGTGGCACTGAGCTACAACTGGACGTAAATGAAAAAGCATCCTATTTAAACGTTCTAATAAATTAGATACATTTTTAAACGGAAAGATTTTTAAAACAAAGTACACAAAGGTTAATTGTATCCAAAGATATTTGTCAAAACTCGCAGCGTTAATCTCAACTCGGTATAATTTCACACACACACACACACACACACACACACACACACACACACACACACACACACACACACATATATATATATATATATATATATATATATATATATCGTCACATTAATAAAAAACACCCAATTTATTACTTGCACTCACTGGTGAGGTGTCACTTTCTACCATGACATGCATATTTAATGTACAGAAGATGTATGTTAGATACAATTTCAATCCTGAAATGAACAAAAACACAATACGAACCATCATAGCAGTTACGAGATATGTGGTTTTAAATTCAGGCAATAGATAGAAAGCCCTCCCAGCTGACGATATCTAAGTTGAAATTCTAAAATTGAGGTATCATTGTGCGGAAGTGTCCATCATACGTCGGATAGTATAGATTACACCAACATATGATAAGTTTTAAAAAAGTCTGGGCAGGGTAACGGATTCACTGCATAAGACTGGGTATATTACGTCGAAATGATCTATCGATATGGAACGAATTATTTTCGTTGAAATGGTAGGGCAAAAATAAAATAAAGAAAATGCGTCCTTTTTTTATGTCGTATAGCGTGGACACGGTGAAGTCCGAAATTGCCAACGTCGAGGTAAATCAAGTCGTTCAATTTCATGTATGACGAGGAGAGCGTGGCTGGCAGTCTCTCTACAGTAGTCACTGTGGCGGTAGAAATCTGTGAAATAGTACTGAAATGTTACACTGATGTCGCCTGTATTGGAGTTCTCCATTATTTCAGTTGTCTGTTTACATCCTGAAACAACGACCAGAGTCACACCTTTCTTTGTGGTAAATCAAATAAAGCATTAAAAACATCAATGCCATTATAAGGTTTAGACGATCAAAAGATGCCATTTTCAATTTACCTCAAATTCAATTATCTCTCTCTCTCTCTCTCTCTCTCTCTCTCTCTCTCTAAAATACAAATAAGTTTTGGATTTGCTTCAGTATAATTAGGTCACAGTCTTTGTTTGGGACGCACAGACGATAAGTATTATTTAAGGAATGATTTTAAACGGATTACATGCATAAAGCGTAAAGACGCTCCTTATAATTTAATGTAAAGACAAAAGTACTAATTTTTGTTTTTCAAAATGTACATAAGTACTGAAAAATACAAATCACTTGAGCTGCGCAATGATTCACTAAGCGACCATGACGTTTTGTCTAGCTATGAAGGCAGCCATCTTCGTTTTTCGGAGCCTATTTATCAAATCTGTAACTGTAGTTATTGAATGTAAACGTTACTACGAACTTCATAACAGAAAAAAATGTTTAGGCTATGCATGCAACGTACATTTTGCTGCTCTTTAAAGATCAACTCTAAAGTCGCTCAGCTTCGACAGGATAAGATATAGGGGGAATTCGTAATAGCACTTATGACAGCCTAGCTAAAGTAAGTCTGTCAATATGAGAAAATGCAATAATTTGTGGCTTTTAAACTTATAAAAGTTTCTACTACATGAAAACTTAAACTTGCATGCATAAATTTTCTTTCGCTTGCACCGATATATGTGAGGAAGTTTGCCAGTTTACTTTCGGAAGGTCGGTGGTCCCTTCTCGGGAACATCGTATCTGGGTTCTCTCTTCCACCAATAAAAACTGAAAGCCATCAGAATACTGAAAAATTGTTGAGTGTGGCTGAAATGAACAATCAATGAATCATAAATTTTCAAAACTTACAGGTTTTTCCCCACATTTTTCTTACTAGGTTGACGGTTCTGTAAATTTGATACCATTAGGTTTTAAGTTGTCACAAATGTTATTAGGGAAGGATCGTGGTCTTTATTTTTTGTTGTTCTAAGTATATGCTGTGAAACGTTCTTAGCTCCACTTATGGCAGAAAGAAATAGCGTTTCCTGATAACTTTGTGCTGTAAGAAATTTTCAGTTCCGTCAGTCTTTGGTCTTAGTGATTTCATCTTTAACAATAGTGCAAATCCTTCTGGCCAAATTGTACGGAATTCCTTTTAGTGTGTGTAGGATGACACGATTTGAAATTCAAGTATAAATGTGTATCCGTTGTTTCGTAAAATGTGTCAGTTAGGATGTTGGTTTCATGTTTTATGACGTCCATAAAGGGAATCGAAGTATTACTGAATTCCATGGTTAACTGGATATTTGGATTGATCTTATTTATCAAATTGTGAAACTTTACCAGATCGTCGGAATTCCCCTCCCCCCCCCCCTCCCCCCCCAAAAAAAAAAATAATGAAACCGTCATCTAGATATCTTTTCCATGAATTTTGTCCAAGCTTTTAACTCATTCCCTCATCGACTTGTCGATATAACATTTCTTTGAAATATCCCATTACTAAAATACTGTGTGTGGGGGCCATTGTGGTTCCCATAGCTGTTCTTTTAATTTGATTGTAGAATTCGCCATCAAAATGTAATGTACCATTTTCCAAAGTGAATTTTAAAGAATCTATGATAAATTCCATTGTGAAATTTCATGAGATAAGTTGCTGGTGTGTTTCCATCCAAAAGGTTATAACTTCTATTCAAAAATCGTGTGCGATGTTAGTGTATAAACCCATTACAAGTAAGTCATTCGGATCTAAAATTTTGGAATTTTATTACGGGAATCCATACTATTCCGAATGCAGCTTGGAACTATCTTGCATAGATCCATTAACGAAGTATCTATAAAATTACTGAGTCACTGTTGGACATGCAGATCCAGCCACATTGGTCGTGTTTTTAGATCCATATGTTGACTAGTAGTTGTGTAGGTTTGATTTCATTCTTTAATAGCGTCTTAATGTGGTTGATTTTGTGTATTTTCGGTAGCCCATAGAAATTGAATTTTATTTCAAAGTTTGTTAAATAGTCATTTTTTTTTGTTTGATAATTTACGTCATTTTTTTCGTTTGATAATTTACGTCATTTTTTCGTTTGATAATTTACGCCATTTTTTTTTCGTTTGATAATTTACGTCATTTTTTTTCGTTTGATAATTTACGTCATTTTTTTCGTTTGATAATTTACGTCATTTTTTCGTTTGATAATTTACGTATTTGCGGCTTGATTGTTTTAAATTCCTCACAATATTTTTATGAGGATTTTCTGGTAGTATCATATACAAGTTCTTATCCTCTCTCTTTTAGCAGAGTAATGATATCTTCACGTATGAGAAGGAAAAGTTAGATTGAATTGGAAAAGTGGACTCCAATTCATGTCCTTTATGTTCAAAGAAATGTGACGGTATACTGCATTTTTGAGATGCACAGAATTGACTGATTTTAAAAACAATTTCGTTATATATCATCTGGAACATTTATTGAAGGAGATAATTCAGTTTTTAATAATTTGTACTATGAAGTAGTCTTTATGTCAGTATTGTCACTGAAACGAAGAACGTCAGTGTGCTTTTATTATTTTGTTTTGTATCATTCTGTAGATTTAGCATATTTAGATGAAGACAAACATTCTTAAATGAAATTAAAAAGGTTGACATATCTTGTTTATGCAAATACATTTTAAGACATAATTTATATAATCATTATCAACTTTGTGTTGTTCAACACAGACAAGACATATTATGTAAAAATTCCTGTTCAACTACCCTTTCGTCAAAGAAACATGATATTTTAATGTTTATATTTTAAATATTTTCTGTTTTAGTTTTTATTATCTTCAAGTATGTGTCGATAATGTTTATCAATAAAAGATAAAAAGAAGAGCATTACTTTGGAAGTCACAAGGCTTCCCACGTCTAGTCGGCGCGGGTTAGATTCTCGATTGTACCGATATATGTTAGAAAGTTTGCCAGTTTACTTTCGGAAGGTAGGTGGTCTCTTCCCGGGTACATTGTATCT